>JANBXA010000171.1:1045000-1360000 GCA_030556225.1 Cricetiscus sungorus | reverse complement strand
ATAGCATTAGCTGTAGGTTCTCGTCCAGGGGTTATGCAATATTCCTCAGTGTCTGGGCTCTGGGAAGACTGCGGGGGAGGTGAGGTTTCCTGCCCCAAGGTAGGGGGCCTGAGATGGAGAGATATCTGCATTAATTAGATGGTTGTATAAAACATCACCTTTCTTCAGGCCCTATTCTCTCTTTGGTAACCTTTACAAAGCTCAGCGTGTTTCCACATTTCATTTACAAATGCAAACAAGAAACCCAGTCAGCTCCAAAGTTTCCAGCATCCCAGCTGGCACAACCCAGCTTATTTTCTCACCCAGGCTGCAGCCTGAGGTTGTTATGGGCATCACATGCTCTTTGGGTCATTTTATAGCTACTCTACTTCTTCGCTCACAGAACCACAGCCTAATGCAACTTTCCCAAATAGTCAGCCCTTTGAACTTGCCTGTCTCCTTCTACAAAGCCTCAAGAATTTTCAAAGTGCGACTTGGATGGGCCTGAAGAGATGGCTCCAGCTCAGCCCTTGAGCTGCTGAGAAGAACCAGCTCTCAGCTCCCACATTAGGGGGCTCACGGCTTGCTGTGACTCCAGCCCCCGGGGATGTGACTCCCGGCCTCTACAGGCACCCGCACACATAGCCGTTCCTACAGACAGACACATCAGCAAACAAAGAAGCAAACTGTAAACACTGCTTTAAGGGGAGTCTGAGGTTCCCCTCAGAACTGAGTCCCAATATATGCCTGCTGCCAACTTCTCATAGAAAGCCGCCCATCCATTACGAGTAATGGTGCCGACCCAAGTCTAGCCCTCACACCAGCATCCCTGGCCGGTGTTGTTCAGTCCGTGGAGTTAGACAAATACCATTATAGCATCATTCAACTATTTATCTTTAAATAGTAATCTCTTGAGTTTTCACATCATGGTTCTAAAATATACTTCTCAGAGAAGTTTTAGATTCAAATATTCAAGTCAAAACTGAGCAGAAACCACAGAGGCACCACACACACACCCCCGCCCTTCACACATACACAGCCTGTCCTGTATCAGGATCCTACACCAGAATGCATTGGATTCCAACAATGACCCTTCGCTGACCAATCCTTGCCATCCAAAGCCCACAGTTTTCCACAGAGATCGGTCTGCATGGTGCACATTCTGTGGGCTTTGAACAAATGTTTAATGGCATAATCCAGCTTTATAGTATTATTCAGAATCACTTTGCTGCCCTAAACTTTGCTGTGCTCTGTCTCAGTCTCTCTCTCCCTCCTGCCCTGGAAACTGTCAACCACCGAATATGTTATGGTCTCCACAGCCTTGCCTTTTCTAGAACACCAGAAAGTTGAGATCATATAGTACATGTCATAAAGTACATAGCTTTCCAGATGGACTTCTATTGTGTAGTTATATGCATTTAAGATTTAAGCTCCAATACCTTTTTATGCTTCATAGCTCTTTTTTTTTTTTTTTTTCAGAGACAAGGTCTCATTGACCCCAGGCTTGCTTAAGTTGGATATGTTGCCAAGGATGTCACTGAATTTCCTGTTCTCTTGCCTCCACTTCCAAAGCCTGAGATTCCAGGCACGATAGGCTTTATGTTATTCTGGGGATTGCAGCCAGGACTTCGGACATGCTAGGCGAGAACTCTTTCACGTAAGTTAGACCCCCAGCCAGCTCATTTATCGTGACCCCTGAATAATACCTCAGTGTCTGGATGTACTACAGTTCATCCACTCACCTACTGAGGAGCATTTTAGTAAGAACCATTGTAAACTTTTATGTGAAAATCATCATGTGTTCATAAATTATCATTTGGTTACATACAAAGAGTTTGATTGTGGATAATTTGCCCATGATTTTTAGAGCCATTTGAAGTAGGTATATTCCATTTAAATTTCTTTTGATGAAAGCCTCTTGTGCACATACAAATCCATGGCTGATTATGACAGTGCATTGTGTGTCTCCCATCACAGAATGTGAGCATGCGGGTAATTCGTAAAGAACAGCGTTACTTCACAGTTTGTGAAGACTGGGGGTCTAAGATGAAGTCACCAGTGGACTGCTCCCCTCTGGTTCCAATTGGCGCCCTGTGGCTGCATCCTCCAGAATCGAGGAAGGCTTTCTCACACGGGAGGACAAAGATCCCTGTGTGACCCCTTAAATCCATTCGCAGGGGCAGAATGGTAGACGCCAAACACCTTCCAAAGCACCGCACCTCAAGAAGCTGTGGGCCCTGGATTATGCTGCCAGCACTTGGATTTTGGAGGAGACAATTACACTCAGATCGTAGCAGGAAGTGTGTGTACTCGGTCCTGAGAGTCCCTGCTTGCTTTTGCTAGCTAATTCATGGATTGTCTCATTGTTTCTGGAAAGCTTATAGACTCTGAATTCACTACAAGTGCCTTTGTACTTGGACTGACAGTGAGTGACAGCAGACAAGGCTGGGGCTCGAGACACTTCTCAGGAAGCCAGCCTAAGAGCCAGAAATCTACAGTTGCCTTGGCAACAGCTGAAGTTTCCTGTCATGGACTGAAAAGCACGATGTCTCTTCATTTGTGAAAAGTCTATTTTATGCTCTCAATCTGCCCGCAGCATAAATATGCCCGGAATGAGACCCTCAGGACTGGGTTTCCTTCTTCTGGTTTTGAAGAAGAAGGAAACTTATAATACTCATAATAATACTTATAAAACTTATAATACGAGGTGAAAAGGAGGCCTTCTCTCTCTCTCTCTCTCTCTCTCTCTCCACACACACACACACACACACACACACACACACACACACACTCCTTCTGCTATCAGGTACAAACACTCTCACGCAATCAGAATTCATAGTCTTGAGGTTCCAGACAATTCTATCTTGGACACAACAACGCTTTAGGCCATCACAAAGAGAAAGAATTCAGTGATCTTTATTATTTCAGAGACTCCCTATGCCATTTGTTGTGTTTTTAGATGCTAACAGTGTATTGAATAGATGAAAAATTGAAATATCCTTAATAATTACATATTTGACAGCACCCACTATATCTTAAGTATTGTTGAAAGAACCCTGCACATTCTCCAAATGTAACCTTGCTCTCATCTAAATCACTTAGGAGGCCCCCCAGCCTTGCATGGACAATAGATACCCTCTTCCTCTCAACCTCCTCTAATTGATGCTTCTGTTTGAGCCCAAAGGACTGCAATTTCCTTGATTGTCTCTCCCTCAGAAATCCCCAGACTACTGCTTATCCCAAAAGCCTAAATTTCTGCCTGTGCCAGCTACAGGAATGTAAATAGCATTTAAGCTTTCTTCCCTCCTTTGAAGAGTTAAGCACTGAGTCCCTAACAAACATCTGCCAGGTTTTATTTTAGAACCAAGAGAGTAACTGGATTCCCTAAAGCAACATCTATTCTACGTCGCAATCATGGTGTGTGCGTGTGTGCCTGTGTGCGTGCGTGCGTGCGTGTGTGTGCATGCATGTGTGAGTGCGTGCGTGTGTGCGTGCGTGTATGCGTGCGTGCGTGTGTGCGTGTGTGTGTGTGTGGTGCATGCGCGTGTGCGTGTGTGTGCGTGTGTGTGTGTGTGTGTGTGTGTGCACACGCGTGCGCGCGCGCACCACCCAAGTGGATGACGTACCCGGCAGGGAAAGTTTGGCGGGAAGACAGAGGAGAACGTTTATGCGGATGTTCTAAGTGGATCCAGTAGTTCCAGCAGTCACGCCACGAAAGCAGATCTGCTCGTGGTATCAAGAGGAAAAATACAGAGACAAAAAACACAGATTTCATGTGGCTTCTCCATCGCCACAGCAGAAAACAGCAGGAGGCCTAAGTGTAACCCCGGAATGTCCCAGTTGCAGAGAACAGGCACCAGCGGCTCAGCGTAAGTGTCCTGAGAGTCATGCACTTATGGCAGGCTCTGTTCACTCAACTCACCTCCCTGCCAGCTTGGTCTGAGCCCCTCCATGCTGCCTTGTGTGTGTGTGTTGGGGGGGGGGGTTAAACATTCTCAGTGCTCTATAAATGATTCAGTACCCTAAGAAACTAAAGACTCCTGCTCCTCACTCTAAGGAATGTCCAAGATGGCTATTGGCATACTTGGATCTCAACACACACTGCCTGACAGAAGGCTGAGCTCTCAGAAGAGGCAGAAGCAACATCACAGACTAACATTCAGAGTTACATTAAAAGAAGTAGAGATGGGTGCTGTGGAGTAATCTTTTTGCACTCTGTGAATATGTGTTTAATACGGACTAACTGGCCAGTAGCTAGGCAAGAAGAGGCTAGGTGGGAGACCCAGGCTGAGAGAACACTGGAAGGATAAATAAGAAGATGCAGAGGAAGCAGGATGTGTAGAAAATGAGGTCACAAACCCTGAGCCACGTGGCAGCGCATAATTAATAAATATGGGTTAATTTAAGTTGAAGAGCTAATTAGTTACAAGCCTAAGCTATCAGCCAAGCATTTATAATTAATAATAAGTCTTTATATGGTTATTGGGGAGCCAATGGTCCTGAAACAAGAAAAAAGGATGCCTATCAATGAGGAATATTGAACAGAAAATCGAGAGGCGCTCGACAGACCCCTCCCTGTAAGAGAGTTGGCAATGGCATAGAGACCCTGGAGTAGTCCTTAGGAAACAGAAACTTACCGAATTGTTGATAAAGCAGAAGTGTGGCTACTGGTCAACCAACAGACGTAGAACTGAGTGATGGACCAGGCATTTACTTAGCACAAAGCTAAGAGGGAGAAATCAAATGCATCGGATGATCAGACAGGGAAAAAAAATGGAGTTGTTTCAAAAACGTATGTAAAATATTAGCAGTGTCTACGAACAATGGATTTGAATTTAAGAACCCCAAACTGGCAAATCAGAACATTTCTGTAGGCCATATAATTGATGCCTAGCCACAGCTGGGTGGCTGACGGCTCAGCTACATTAAAATTCCAGAAGGTGAGACAGTTTGCCTACCTAGAGGGGCCATGAAAATCATGAATATACTGAGACATATTATAGGAGATAATGAGCGCTCTGAAGTCACTCGCCAAAGGGTAATAAGACATTCAGCCCAACCGTTTTATCAATGAAGCTTTAAAAACTGGCATTTAATAATTGTACATACTTATGGGCTCCCATGTGATAATACAGTTTTTAAAACTCCTGTATATATAGCTTTTTAAGAAGGCATGTATCCTTTAAATTTAAAGGTGTAGCTTTAAAGGTGCAGTGTTTATCCACTCCGCTATATACTTAGCTTTATATATAAATAAACAAAGCCTTGCAGGTATGCATAAGATATCCGCATTACTTATGGAGAGCCTATGGACACGAAGTCACTTCCTGTCAGGTGCTAGAGCCCTGTGATTTAGACACAGGGAAGCACACGGCTTGGCTTAGGCTTTAATCCATCTGAACGTGGTTTTGCAGTGTGTGGGTTTGATGTCTTTTGGAGGGAGGGACCATAGCCGTCATTGTTATGTCCTACACACACCCTCCCTTCACACATACGCAGCCTCTCTCCTGTCATCAGGATTATTCAGCATTGGGTACAATCAATGGCTCCTCACAGGAGTCCTGTGCTTGGCAAAATACATGCCCAGCACTAGCTGTGTTGACCACCGGCTCTGCCTAGAAAATGGTATACAGGCCCAGCCAGCCTTGAACCCCGTGGCTAGTTATTGTTCATTTATGTATAGGTTTGACTCTGAAACCCAGACTCTTACAGTGAGATAAACAAACAAACAAACAAATAAAATAAACCCAAGGTATGTTTTATTGAGAGGGAAATACGTTGACTTGATGAACCTGGTAGATACCATTAAGAGGAAATTTAGTGTTGACTGTTTTTGGAACAGTTCAGGTTCTTACAGGTTTGGTAAGTGAGAAGACCAAGTTACATACGTCTGATAATATCTGTTTTCCTAACCTGATGAATAAGGTGTGATGGAAGGAAATACGGCCTTGCCCTATGGGTCCCTGTTAGCACATATCTCCCCAAGCCACATAGCCCCAAATTCTTGGCACCTTCCCTGAACACCACACCAGCAAAACAGGATGTAAAGTATTAGAAATGCCTCTTCAGAACTTTGGGACACCACACAGGAGCAGTATTCCTGTGCGAGCCAGAACCTTCTCTCCAGCCTGCCCAGAAGCCTCGGTCACCTGGGTCTCTTGTTCCCCTGGGAACAGGCGTGTCAAGATTCCATTAGCGGGTTTGTTTGTTTGTTTGTTTGTTTCCATTCCTTCCTTCCTTCCTTCCTCCCTCCTTCCTTCCTCCCTCCCTCCTTCCTTCCTTCCTTTCATCCTTCTTTCCTTCCTTCCTCCCTCCTTCCTTCCTTCTTTCCTCCCTCCCTCCCTTTCTCCCTCCTTCCTTCCTTCCTCCTTCCTTCCTTCCTTCCTTCCTTCCTTCCTTCCTTCCTTCCTTCCTTCTTCCTCCTTCCTTCCTTCCTTCCTTCTTCCTTCCTTCCTTCCTCCTTCCTTCTTCCCTCCCTCCCTCCCTCCCTCCCTCCCTCCCTCCCTCCCTCTCTCCCTCCTTCCTTCCTTCTTTCCTTTCTTTCTTTTTCCCTCTAACTCACAAATTGCACATCAGCAGTAAGAAATGGCCCATGGTGAGACTACAAATGTTACAAGAGTCTAAACATCACAGAGTAGCACTTTTTGGCAAGAAAAGACCCGGAGCTAATTGAGCAGAGACAATGAAAGCTCAATTAGCTAGGGGAGCGGGGAAATCAATACGGGACATTTGCTGACGTGGACGATAGGGACGTCAGGTGGACGCGCACTGGAAAGGATGGGGGAAGGTTTGGAGAAACACAACTCCAATTTTTAAACTTGTATTTACTTATTTATCTCACATGCATGCGCATGCACGAGACGCAGTGCGCGCGTGGAGGGCGGAGCACAATGTGCAGGGCTGGTTCTCGCCTTCCGCCATGTGGGGCCCACGCACTGGCTTCCGGTCATCAGGTTTAGTGCCGTCTTTATCCACGGAGAGGATTTAAGGAGTCCACCCCCATTCACTTTTATTGTTTTCATTCTGTGTGATTTTTTTTAAGGCTCGGTTACAGCAAAGATTTCCCCATGCTGTACAGCCCCAAATATTTGGCTTCTCCTTTGCTGCATCCCACACCAGCAAACGAGAAAGCGAAATATTAGAAAAATCTCTTCACACGTGTGTATATGTGTATGTATATAAATTATATAAATTATAAATATATAAATTATATAGTGAAAAGAAGATAGAGGAACACGGAGAATATTCCATCTGAGATCTAGTTGGAGGAGTGTATGTGTCTGTAATTCTGAATTTCATGACTTCCACAGATCCACGTGGGAGAAATGAATTCATGTTCTAAGAATGGTACCCTTTCTGCTCGAGCTGGGATGGCATTCATGCTAAGACCTTTTGTGACTAGTTTCATCACTTTTAAATTTTCCATTGTTCACATCAGATCAACTCCAACTTAATGAAAAAAAAAAAAAAAGAGAGAGAGAGACAATTCAAGAATTGGACCCCTGGAGACAGGAGCAGTCTTGGAATCAGGCTACTCACCTATATTTTTCAAATTTTACCAAAATGCCTATCTTACTACACACGACAGCAAACAGAGAGGATGAGGTATAAAAGCAGAAGAGGGGGCCCTTGGGGCGGTCTGTCCATCTAGACGTCTGCTATACTGGCAGAACTTACATTTTGGAATGCAGGAGGCCGAGGATGGCTTCATCTTTCTCGGGAACAATGTGGCACAGTAGCAGCTTCCTGTCTGGTACTTTGCAGCCTATGGTGGCCGTGCCTGTGGTAGGGAAGCATGAACTAAGCTGTGCTGAGGCCAGCATCAATACAAAGGATCTTTCTTTCTGGATAGCTCTTCCTAAAGATAAGACATTCGTGCTCTGGTTCCTGACACTGCCTCTGCTTTCTGATGTGCAGATAAAGAAGAGGGAGGGATGCTGTGAGCACTTTCCCACCAGCCTGGTCCCAGAGCCGCAAAAGCCCCAAACAACACGCAGAGACAGTTTATTAATTATAAAGCCATTGTCCTGTTACTAGCGTTACTGATAGGATAGCTCTGTCTTAAATATTAACCCATAATCACTAATATATGTATTTCTACATGTCTTTATCTTACTGAGAACGCCAGACTTGTGTCCTCTCTACTGTATCTCCCAGAATCCTCCTTGTCTCCTAGTCCCGCCTATCTTGCCTTCCTATTGGCCAACAGGGCTTTATTCACTAACCAATAGAAGAAACATATTTACAGAATGACGTCTCCCATCGGTGGACATTTCTGTCCTTACTCTCTCCTGTCCTGTGTGGCATGCCCTTTCCTCTCATTGAGGTGACTTCTGTGACACTCAAAACGCTAGTGCTCCCCCTGCCCCACGCATGTCTCTCCTTTTATTAAAAACTAGGACATTTTATGAGGCATAGAGCCTGTGGCTAGATAGGTCATGGGCCCCAAGGGAAAATCTACTACTATTTTTCTGCTAAATGGATATAGCAATAAAGTATCTCCTAATAACGTACTGCTATGCCAGTACATCAGCTATCACTCAGCCCTCATTAGAGAATCTTCGTTTAGCAGTAGATGGGAATTAACATACACACCCACAAGTGCTCAGAACACAGAGAACAAGAGACTCAGGAGTGTTCGGCCATAAATGGCATGTCTGTATCACATGTCTCCCCTCGATGCTCAGAAATGTATGCAGGAGAGGAGGCAGGAAGGGGCCAGGGGGTGTGGATAGCTTTAAGGCAACTGTTCTCCAAACACAGCAGAGCAGTGGCATATAACCTCACAGTGGTTGTGACAGCATGCGCAGGACCTGAGCAGGCTCAAATCAGAAATATTCCCAGCATGGAGGAGGGAGGGGTGGACAGTGTTTTCCCCCTGGCATTTGATTGCTGCTGGAGGATGGGATGTTATGGGATGTTTGATCACACTGTGAAACCCGAGACTGTTAATAATATCAACCTTGGGTCAGGGAGCCAGCAAGGACTTGACAGCAACTAGCCACAGAGAGTACAGAGGAGCCAGGAAAACGGACAGAGATGCAGGGAGGAGGAGGAAGGGACTGGGAGTCTGGAGTTTGGCAGGGTTTGTTTGTTTGTTTTTGTTTTGTCCCTTGGGTCAGCTGGTTGTTTCTCGGCCCCTCTGAGCTAGCAGGGTTTCACCCCAACATCTGACTCCGGGTCTATAAAGAGAACAATAGAGACAAAGCCAAAAACTACCCTTGGCAGCAGTGGCAGAGTTGGTGCCAGCAGGAGGAGGCCTGGATCTGAGTGGAGGGGCAGGGTGCTGACTGCAGGGGTGCTGACTGCAGGGTGCTGACTGCAGGGTGCTGACTGCAGGGTGCTGACTGCAGGGTGCTGACTGCAGGGTGCTGACTGCAGGGGTGCTGACTGCAGGGTGCTGACTGCAGGGTGCTGACTGCAGGGGTGTGTGCTGACTGCAGGGTGCTGACTGCAGGGGTGGTGCTGACTGCAGGGTGCTGACTGCAGGGTGCTGACTGCAGGGTGCTGACTGCAGGGTGCTGACTGCAGGGGTGCTGACTGCAGGGTGCTGACTGCAGGGTGCTGACTGCAGGGGTGTGTGCTGACTGCAGGGTGCTGACTGCAGGGTGCTGACTGCAGGGGTGCTGACTGCAGGGTGCTGACTGCAGGGTGCTGACTGCAGGGGTGCTGACTGCAGGGTGCTGACTGCAGGGTGCTGACTGCAGGGTGCTGACTGCAGGGTGCTGACTGCAGGGGTGCTGACTGCAGGGATGCTGACTGCAGGGGTGCTGACTGCAGGGGTGGGTGCTGACTGCAGGGCAGTGGACTGCAGACGGCAGTTAAACATCAGTAGATTCAGGTACAGCCACTAACCCACTGCAAAAGCAGCAAGGGAAAGACAGTTTTAGTCACTCTGCCCACTCTCCAGGGCAGATCCCACTCCCAGGAACAGCTGGCCAGCATGAACAGGACTTGTTTTTTTATAGTGATAGAGACTTGGGGAGGTAGAGAGGGGGAAATCTGGGAGGAGGTGAAGGAGGGGGGTGAATATGATGAAAATACATTGTGTAAAATTCCAAAGAATTAATAAAAAATACCTTTAAAATGAGGACATTTTACAAACGATTGCATATCTGGGGAAAATCAGAAAGTGACCATATGTATTCAGGGTTACAGTTTGAATCTAAAACGCATCCTGAAAGTTCATACTTGAGTGTTTGGTCCTTGAGCTGTGATGTTATTTTGAAGGATATGGAAGCTTCAGGAGGGAGGGCCCTCGATGAAAGTAGGTCACTAGGGGTGAGCCTTTGCAGCCTAACAGCCCAACTTGTATTCAGCTTTTCTCTGCTTCCTGCTCTGCTGCCATGTGACCAAGCTGTCCTGGCACTTACCAGCCTCCGAGTGCTGGACTGCAATTTCTCTTAAACTATGGAGCAAAATAAACTTTTACACCCTTGAGTTCTGTCTGTAAAGCATTTTGGTCACAGTGCCACGAAAGTAAAGAGAAGCTGATGATAAGAACAGACTCAAGGCCTCAGCTTTCTATACCAGGCTGGTCACTGGAACATGTAACACACAAGAATTTTGTGAAACCAACAAATGAAACAAAAAACAAGTAACAGCAAACAATGAATGGGAAGGAAGATCTAATGTTTCAGTTACCGGATGCAATCACCTAGTTTTCACAAGTGTACAAAAATTATTCAAATGGGAAAAAAGTCAACAGCATTAGAATATATTTTTTTTTGGAGGAGGTTACAGGACTTAGAAGAACAGAAAAAGAATAAAGAAAAAATTAAACCTAAAATTTGCTTTTTATGTTCAATGACATTGGGAGATATTTAGCTAGATAGACTGAAAAATTACTAAATTACTAAAATCGGGAAGGGAACAGATTTTAATGCTTACTCTATAGAACCAAGAAAAACTTTAAGGATACTGTGTACAGCTGTACTTCAACAAATTGGACAACTTATTAAATTGGACCCATGTCCACAGAGACCAAACCAATCAACACAAAATCAGACAGAATTCATGCTTACACTTTAAACTGGGCCAAGGACCTGTGGCTGGGTAGGCCATAGGCTCTAAGGGAGAAGGTTCTCCCTATACTACCACTCTGCTAAGTGGACCTTGTATTACATTGCTCCCCAAGTATTTACCTTTATACACATAGATCAGCGCATCTCTCAACCTTCATTAGAGAAGCTTCCTTTTGCAGTAGATATCAATACAGACACCTACAACATCAAATTCTCTTAAGATTCAAGGGTCATCACAAAAATAAAGGGGAAAAATGCTGGGCTGTGGTGGTGCAGACCTTTAATCCCAGCACTCGGGAGGCAGAGGCAGGCGGATCTCAGAGTCTGGGGCCAGATCATTCTCACACAGTGAGTTCTAGGTCAGCCAGAATGACACAGAGAGAACCTGTTTCAAAAAACAAAACAGACACCAATATTGGAAGAGAGCACATAAAGTTGGTATGGAGAAGTGATGAGGAGTGAGGAGAGACCTTGGGGGGGGAGGAAGTAGAGATGATTTTGATAAAAACATTTATGTGTAAAATCCTCAAAAAAATTTAAAAATAAATAGAAAATTTAACAATACCTATAGCTAGTAAGGACATAAATAAGTAATAAATAAATCAACAAAGACAGCCCCAGAGTTTATGTATTTACTGATATTCCCTACCAAATAATTGCCCAGCAATAGCAATCAGAGAGTGATTCCTTACTTAGTCTATGAGGCTAGCTATATTACTTATTTTTCTGTTGCTATGACAAAACACCATGGCCAGAGCAATTTATAAAAGAATGTGTTTAATTTGGGGTTCTCTGCTATATAGGGTTATTGTATATGACCATCATGACAGGGACCTTGGTATCAGTGTCACACGTCTTCCGCCAAGGCCACACCTCCTAATCCTTCCTGAAGAGTCCCATCACGTGGGGTCAAGTATCCAAACATCTGCACCAATGAGGGCCATTCTCACTGAAACTACACTAGTATTACATTGACACTAATGCCTGACAAAATACATACAGCAAGAAAGAAAACTGCTTGCCATTATGTCATGGGGACACTGATGCAAAAATAAGCAACAGAATATTAGCAAACAATGGCAGCTGCATATTGATGGATGCATACACCAGTGGATTTTATTTCTCAGTTTTATTTCTTTAAATGCAAAAATTTAACATATGTCACAGTAACAGTATAAAGAGACGAAGAAGGGAATTTGACTACATTAACCCCCTTTTTATAACTAAAAACAAATAGCACACTATGCTAAAAGAAAACTATTTCAACAAAGTAAAAGGCATATGTGAAGAACCTATAACAAGATCAGAAATAAGACAAGGATGCCTACCATTACCACTTTTCTTCAGAATCATTCTAGAGGGGCTACCACAGCCCTTCGACATTTAGCTCTCTCTGCCTTGCTTGCGGATCAAGATCTGAGCTGTCAGCTACTGCATCAGTGCCATGCAGACCTGCCCTCTTACTGCACGTTTCCTGCAAAGATGGTCACGGACTCTACCCCTGTGTCACTGTAAGCCCCAAATAAACTCCTTCTTCCAAAAGTTGCCTTGATCATCATGTCTTATAGCAAGAAAAAGTAAGACAACAGCTGATAAATAAGGTCAGCAAAGTAAGAATAGTTACGATTTTGATATTTTGCAAAAGGATCTATAAATTCAGTACAATCCCTACCAAAATCTAAATGACTTTTTTTTTTAAAGAATATGAAAATGCACCCTAAAACCCACATTATAATCTCAGGGGACCCTAAATTACCAAAACATATCTAGAAAAAAAAAATAAAGAACAAAGATGGCGAACTTGTATTTTTCTGACCTGAGCAAGTAGGAGCTCATAGACCTCAGTCTGACAGCTGGGGAACCAGCATAAGACTGAACCAGCCCCACCGAACATGGGTGTCAGTTGGGGTCTTGGGTAGTCTATGGGGCCTCTGGCAGTGGAACCAGTATTTATCCCTATTGTACATATGAGCTTTGGGAGCCCATTCCCTATGGAGGGAAACTCTCTCAGTCTAGATACATGGGGAGGGCTAGGTCCTGCCCCAAATGATGTGACAGACTTTGATGATCCCCATGGGAAGCCTGATCCTCCCTGAGGAGTGGATGTGGGTGGATTGGTGGGAGGAGTGGGAGGAGAGGGAGGATGGGAGGGAGAGGGAACTGGAATTGGTATGTAAAACAAGATTGCTTCTGATTTAAATAAAAATTAATTTTAAAAAAGAAGAACCAAATCTAAAATTTTAAATAAATAAATAACGAACGAATACGGGAAAAGAAGTGGATTTCTTATATTCTGACAACAATAGAGTAAAACCACAAACCAAGGGCAGAGAGATTGTAGGATACAGGCATACCCGGCAGCTTGAGCATCATTGAATGCTGAACGGCTCATTGAGGAAATCAAGAAGGAAATTAGATTTTTTTTTCTAGAACTGACTGAAAATGAAGACACAACACACCAAGCCTACAGAATCTTCATCTAAGGTAGATCAAAGGCCAGCGAAGAAAATTCAAGAGACACAAATACGAGAGGAAGAAAGGATCCCGGTTTGCAGATGGTACAATTCTAACAAGTGCACCAGAAAATTCTTACAGGGATAAACACCTTCAGCAAAGAGGCGAGATTTAAAATAAACACACAAATATCGGTAGCCTTTCAATATGCGGATAGCAAACATGTTGAGGAAGAAGTGAGGAGAAAAATTCCCGTTCACAGTTTCTAACTAAGCAAGTGAAAGATCTATTTCATGGGAACCTTAAACACGACAGACATTAGGTGATGAAACCACTTCCTGCTCTCACGTGTTGAAAGAGTTACTATTGTGACATTGGCTGTCCTACCAAAAGCAATGCACAGGTTCGGCACAATCCAATCAAATTTCCAGCGAACAAATAGAAATGAGCATTCTTAAAGCCTACTTGAAAACACAAAAGGCATTGGAAAGGAAGGATATAGATGTTGCATCTTTGGCCGCATGTTATATTTCAGGGTCACAGTCACAAGAACAGGCGCACAGACCAGTGGAGCAGAGTAGAAGGCACAGGTGTAACACCGCACAGTTCCAGCCACCTCATTCTTTCTGCAAAGTTGACAAAAAATACGTTTTGGAGGAAAGACAGCCAGCCCCTTTAACAAATGTTGCTGGGAAAAATAAATACTCAAATTCAGAAGAATGAGACTAGATTCCTACCTTCATCAAAGACAATTCCAAAGATTAGAGACGTTTGATATAAGACTCCAAACCCCCAAAGCTTCAGAGAAAAAAGGAAAAACACTCACTTCAAGATATACCACAAGGAAGGACTTTCTGGATAGGACTCTAATCAATCAAGACATAGGGCCAATAACTGACAAGTGGGACCTCATGAGATTTAAGAGGCTCTGTACAAGCAAGGGAGATAGGTAAGTGAGTAAGAGCCTACGAAATGGGGGTTAACTGAGGTCAGCAGGCTTGGTGGCTGGAACCTTGACCTGCTGAGCCACCTTACCATTTTAAAATATAAAATAAAATGTTTTAACTCTGTTCTAAATGATCACAAAACTTAGTGAAGTTAGGCTGGATCACTGAATTTGACACTTGAAGTGGATTCATCCTGTGGTTGACATACATTAGAGAAATACAGATTACTCTGAGATTTCATATTGCCCTGGTCAGAAGGGCTTAGGTAAGAAAAGAAACTGTATACATATATGACACATGGAGTTTTTGGTGGTCCCTCTAAGAGCCAGTCATTAAAAACCTCACTATCAAGCCTGAGAAATCTTCCTTTGAGTTGAAGGTTGGAAGAATACAAGAGTCTCCTAAAATAGCTTTTTTATTTCACAACTCCTCTGTAGGTGGTCAAATAGCCGTTTGTAGGAGTCACCTAAGACAGTCAAAAAACACAGATATTTACATTATGGTTCGGAACAGTAGCAAACGTACAATTATGAAGTAGTAACGAAAATACTTCCATGGTTGGGGGTCACAACATGAGGAGCTGATTTAAAGGTCTAAGCATTAGGAAGGTTGAGAACCACTGTCCTGAAAATACAGGCCGTCACCATTGCTACCACCGCTGCCTTTGGCTGCCTTTGGCTGCCTTCCAGCACTTGGAAGTAAGACTACACGGCTGAAGACACCACACACTGTGGGAACAGAACTTGGAGCACTTGAGCTGGGACTGACCTAGGAGCCTCCGCATTGAGGACTGAGACACAGAGCAGACCTTGCTACGTAAGCTGCCAAGGAGAAGTCATGCCCAGATGTAAGGACTGAACCATAGCAATGACTGGACAGGCAAGGCATCTCCAGTGGCGTGACAGTGGCACTTCTACCTTAGGGTCAATCAAACCCTGCCTAGCTGGACCCAAGCCTCACGCAGTATGACAGAATTGGTGCTTGGTACTATCAACCTAGACAAGCACCCGTGGCTGGAAAGGTCGGAGACCCTAGATGAGAACTGCCATTTTCTTAAGCCAGTATAATTTGTAACTATATTCTAAATACTTACCCTCAAACCCACAGATTAGTGCAGTTGTCACCCCACACCAAAGGGGTTTCTTTTGCAACAGACAGTTACAGAAATGCGCAAATGGTCAAAATGTGGGCAATAAATAACTCTTGGGGCCCAACTCCAACTGATGGCATCTACAACACCACCCCTACGCTGAAGGGTCAGAATGGTTGTAAAATCCGGAAGTTTGGGATGCGTGATACTAGATAGTGTCCCCTAGACACGACAGGGAAAATGCTCCCATGAGATCTTAACAAAATGGCTGCATGGCAGGACCGGTGGACACGCCAATGTGCACAAAGGAAATGCCACATAGCCTCCATGAGGGAAAATTCATAACTAGGAGAGACGGGACTCATGGCAAGAAGGGAAAACTAGAAAGAACAAGTGCCTCTGCCAATAGATACAGATAACTCCCTGCCTGGAGAGGACATTCTCCCTGCCCCCATTATCTTAAGGACAAGGCCACTGAGCCCGCCAGTCCTAGAGAAAGGAAAACCCCCTAACCTTGCAGGTGCGCTAAACAATCCCGCCTCGTAAAAACTTTGTACTCTGAGGTCTCTGTAGCCTTGGAGACTTTATGGGCTGAGTCTAGCGGTCTCAAACCTCCCTTCCCCTTTAAAAACGCTTCGCAGTTGTAAGCGTTCACCCCACTCTCCTGATAGAGTGAGGTCCCGGCCGGCTCCGTCCTTAGCAATAAAAACCTTTTGCTTTTGCAGTCGGGAGTCACCTCCTTGGAGGTTGAGGAAACCCGGTAGGCACGACAGCCTCATGGCAAGATGAGGAGCTACAAGTGGCAAGATGAACAGCTGCTGAGAGATGCGTGTTTGCTCCAGGGACAAGCTTCTGCACGGACGCCCAATCCCAACTGCTCAGCCCTGAGAGATGCGTGTTTGCTCCAGGGAGAAGCTTCTGCACGGACGCGCAATCCCAACTGCTCAGCCCTGAGAGATGCGTGTTTGCTCCAGGGACAAGCTTCTGCACGGACGCGCAATCCCAACTGCTCAGCCCTGAGAGATGCGTGTTTGCTCCAGGGACAAGCTTCTGCACGGACGCGCAATCCCAACTGCTCAGCCCTGAGAGATGCGTGTTTGCTCCAGGGACAAGCTTCTGCACGGACGCGCAATCCCAACTGCTCAGCCCTGAGAGATGCGTGTTTGCTCCAGGGACAAGCTTCTGCACGGACGCGCAATCCCAACTGCTCAGCCCTGAGAGATGCGTGTTTGCTCCAGGGACAAGCTTCTGCATGGACGCCCAATCCCAACTGCTCAGCCCTGGACACGCGTGCATATGAGCAACGCTAAACAGACCGACCCCACAGGCTGTATGCGCATGTACATTGGTGCAAGAAAAAATAACTGGAGAAGAGATAGCGGGATGGCGGAGATGGGGGCCCAAGGATCTGGGGGAAGGGAGGGCGGAGGCGGTAAAGATGCAGTGCTCGTGTATAAACATCTCAAACATTTAGTTTAGAAAAATACATTTTAAAAAAATAATGTCTTGTTTTGTTTCAAACAGATGGCCCCGAGTCTTCAACTGATCTTAAAAAATAAATGCAAGTATTTTGGGGTAAGGTTGAAAGATTCAGGAGTAGGCTTTCCTAGACCACCAGCCCCCAAATCATAACGCTATGACTTGTTATTAGTCATGGGTGCTCAGCCTTAGCTTAGGTTTGTGCCACGGGCTCTTTTAACTTCACCTGTCTCTCTCACCTACGTTCTGCCTCGGGGCTTTGTAGCTTTCTTTCCTTCTGTATGCCCTACTCTCCTGCTTCCTCTGTGTCGGCCTGACTGGGCCTAAGCATCTCTCTTCCTCCCTAGTTCTCTCTGAAGCCTAGATTATTCCTGCTCCTACGGATTCTGCCTGTCTGCCAGGCCCGCCTACTGCCTAGCTACTGGCCATTCAGCTTTTTATTACAATACTTAAGTGCCTTAGGCAGGCAAGGTAAAAAGCACCACATCTTTACCCAGCTAAACAAGTACAGCATAAACAAATAATAAAAAAAAAACCTTTACATAATTAGACAAATGCAACACACCTTTACATAGTTAAATAAAAGTTCTGCAATGCAAACAAATGTAACACATCTTTCGTAGCTAAACTAACATTCTATTTCACAACATACAGGACATCTTGTGGCTCATGATTGAGAGAGGAGATTTGTAAATTTCTCAGTGCAAGGTCTGGCACATGCAGACGCATAAGCAGTTGCCTATTTACAGTAGCAACTAAATACTGGCTTTGTGAATACTGAAGAAAACAGAGTAATAAGAGTTTTTCTAGTATTTATATTTAATGTAAACCTGACTATCATGTGTAAGTTCTACCTGTTGATTTCGCTCTAATCACATTTTCTGAATCACGGATTTTTCTTGAGCGTTCGATGATGACATCGTGAACATTATGTGGCTACACATCATTTAAACATTCGCATTTAGATTTCTCTGTTTTGTTTTGTATGTCACCATAATAAACACCTTTATCCATAACTCATAAGATATCCATAGACTAAATCAAATGAGATTGAATTAGAAGATCTGAATGTACTGTATGAAGAGTACTGCTGATGTGTGTCTGAAAGCTGTCATTTACGCTGTCACCAACCCCACGTGATGCAATGGCACCGGTTGGTATTCCTTCATTCCTTCAGTTATTTCTGTGGTCCTGGGGATCACACCCACCCAGGACTTCCTGCCAGCGCCCCATCCCTGAGCTGTATCTCGAGCCTAGATAATATCACTTTTCAAGTGTGTATTTGAGTTGAAATCTTAGTGGCTCCTAGTGAGGCTCCACATTGCCTGGTGTTTAGTGGGCATGCGCTATTTCTGTGAGCTGTGAGCTCCTGGTGGCCTCTGTGCCTACTCATGCTATTTTAATTTAATTACTGACAAGTGGAAGTTCTAAGTGCTCTTAGAACTTTCTAACAGCAGGCTTATAGAAGTTACAGGGAAGGACATAGGTGGGTGTAAGGCAGGGGAGAGCCCACATTGCTTTATAACTTAGTTTAAGTGCACAGCTCTGACAGTAACTGGTATCTCTGGGGTCATAACCTTGCTGTCAGCTCAATGATGACTGCAAAGGCCCAAAGCTCTGAGCCTCAGGACCGACTGAGGATTAAGTCCAAGGCTTGTGAACATATCACCCTTAAAGGAAGTTTTTCTTAACCCACAAAGGATCAGGCCACAGTATGATAATATCTCCCTGATATCTAAGCAACTTAACAGGAACTTTGTTCTTACCCCACACCCACTCAGAGTGGAGGGCTTCATAAACACTGCAGTTAGCTCTCCAGGACGAAGAGAACCAACTGGCAGAAGCTGTCCTCTGACCCATCCCTGGGCACCCACACATTCAAGGTAACACACATCCAACTTTTCAAAAATTCAGATATGCCTTCACTCTTAGGGCAAAGAAATGAAAATGAAATTTAGATATAAGGCCTTAATACCTTGTAGATTCCATTTAACCAGCAAAAGGTAGAGCCTGGAAGCAACTAATGCATCTATGGCTGTTTCTCTTTAAGACACTGTGCTGGGTTGTTGGATTTCTGTTGTTTTTGTGTAGGAAGAGATTCTGTTGAACCCACTGAATCACAATGTCACTCTTATAATCACGTTTGAGTTTCAGTGGCGGGGACTTTGACCATTCCAAAGAGAAGGAAGCAAAGCAGGCTCCCCCAAATGACGAGGTCATGCAGTATGAGATAATGTCCTGTGGGTTCTAGCCATAGTCTCGGGTCTGCAGGGAAGCAGGGTGACTTGAAGGAAAACAGAAATGTGTGCTCAATCTGCCAGAGAGTATCTGAGTGAGAGAAGCTGTAGTGACTTCTCAAGTCATCACTTGTCTTGTCTGGAAAAGGAAAGTAAAGTCCCTCGCCCCAGCCCTGTGTTGGGGCTGATTAATCATTAAGAGTCCGCTGAACTCCAGTCCAAGCAGAGAACCAAGAGTAGAATGAGTGGGCTTCGAACCTTCAGAGCCACAAGGAAAGAGCTAAGATTTATTTCCTAATGTCCTTACTTCCCAATATTTTATTGTTGTTGTTTCTTTTTAATTTTTTTAAATTTTATTCATTTATTTATTGTTTTATGTTTTTTTTTGTTTTTGTTTTTTGTTTTGTTTTGTTTTTTGAGACAGGGTTTCTCTGTGTATCCCTGGCTGTCCTGGAACTCGCTCTGTGGACCCAGCTGGCCTCCAACTCACAGAGGTCCACCTGCCTCCCAAGTCCTGGGATTAAAGGCGTGCGCCACCACCACCCAGCGAGGCTTATTTCTTTAAATCCTACTCTGTTCTTTGCTGGGCTCCATCTTAGATAGTTCTAAACCCAGGTTTGGCATTCGAGGCCCACGGGAAGGTCATGGCAGGTTTGTTTGTTCATGAGGTCTGTTTGTTTGTTTGTTGGGACTCCACGGTTAGAAGCAAGCTGCAGAGCCCATGTGTCCAGCCGCGGTGGGGACACTCTGCGCTCTGGGGCCCTGAGGACAGCGAGAGCTGGCAGGCTCCATCACTCATTGTTGGTAGTCTCATTCCGCACAGCTCTCAACTCAGCACTTGCAGAAGAGATCTAAAGTTTTTTGTTTGTTTCTTGAAGGAAACAAACATGGGGCGAGGAGAGGAAAATTATTTAATAACGCAGACCATCACATGTTACATTCTACAACTGCATTGTGCATTTTCTAACCTCTTAACCTCACAGGTCTTTCTCCTTTCTCCAGCTTTAATTTTAACATTTAATTATTCCTGTCTCCATTACTTGCCTTGTTGCTGACACAAATACAACTTAGGAAGAGCTCACATGGGCTTTCAGTTTGATGATACATATTGTCCATCAAGGCAGGAATGGTGTGGTGGCATGAGCTTCAGGCAGCTGTCACTCTGCAGGTCAGGACGCAGAGATAAATAAATGCTGGCACTCAGCTGGCTTTCTCATTTTCATCTAGTCTGGTACTTAGGGTGTGCCTTTCCACCTCAATTGATCTACTCAAGGAATCATCCTCACTGAGGTGCCCAGGGGTGTGTTTCCATAGTGACCTCACGTGTTATGTGTCTGTGCGAGTGCCCATACACACAGAGGAGACTTACAGGGGTCAGCTCTCCTCTACCAAGTAACCCGGCCTTCTGGCTCATCCTGCCAGCCCACCCACGGCGATTCCCAATCCTATCCAGGTGGTCACAATTAACTGTCATAACCCCTAACTTCTGGATTCTTTGGGGGGAGAATGTAGGTGTTCCACATATCCTCCCAGGTGATTCTACAATTAACCATAGACTATGCAATTGGTAGGAGGCCATCAGTGTAAGAAAGAACATAGTTAAACCAGCCTCAGGCTGCCCGAATGCTTTTTCAACTCTTCCTTCAGATATGACTCCTTTCATAGTTTCAAAAAACAGCATGTATCGGTACTTTGTCAGTCTGTGGCAGGGCCTCGGGGCAATACCTTTCTGAAAAAGAGAAACTGCCTGGAGACAGCCAGCTGCTGGTAAATTTTCTTACCAGGGGTTGGCAACCTTTTTCAGTAACGGTTCCAGGGGTAGATATTCCTGACTTTGTGGGTCAATGATCTCTGTTGCAGACCATTCAACTGGGCCATGGCGAGAATGCAGGGTGACAACAGTACATAAACAAATAGGCATGGCTATTCAAAAGCATTGGTAAAAATGTTTGCGTCTGACATGGTGGTGCACACCTTTAGTCCCAGCACACAGGAAAACAGAGGCAGGCAGATCTCTGTGAGTTCAAGACCAGCCTGATCTCCAAGGCAAGTTCCAGGACAGCCAAATATAAAAGGAAGTTTCTTTCTTACCTGCCAGTTCCCGAATAAACACTCCAAGACTTAATATTAATTATAATTGTTTGTTCAACAGCTCAGGCATATTACTGACTAGCTCTCACAATTAAATTCACCCATTTAGCTTATATTTTACCATGATACTCATGACTTGTTAACTCACATCTTGCTTCTCGGTGGCTACATGGCATCTCCCTGACTCTGCCATCTTTCTCTCCATATCTCTGTTGGATTTACTACCTGCCTCTCTCTATTCTGCCTAGCCATTGGTCAATTCAGCTTTATTCATCAAGCTATAAAAGCAACACATATTCTCAGCGTATAGGAGGATATCCCACGTCAGCCAAGGCTGTTACAAAGGGAAACTGTGTTTTAAAAAACCACACACACGGCCAGAATCCTGGTCCAACATCCACCCATGAGAGGAGCCCAGCTACCCATGCCCTGCTTAGAACCTCCTGAGCATTGTGACTGTGCACGGGGGAACCTGTCCCAGCAGACCAGCCCATCCAGAGTCTGCCAGCACCCTAGACCCACCTCCACCCACTGGAAGAGGAGAGCCATCTGAGTATTGGACCTGCTTTCATCCACAGGAAGAAAACCTTGGTCCTGTACCCACCAGGAGAGGGAGAGACTCCACTGGTATGCACTGGAAGAAAGGATGGGCAGATGACAGTATAAGAACACAGTCAACAACAGAAAGATCAATATGACACCCCCAGTGTCTAGGGACTCTACACCAACAAGACCTTAACATCCCAACAGAGTTGAAGCAGAAGAGAATGACCCTAAAATCAACTTTATGGCAATGATAGAGACCCTCAAAGAGGTAATGAGAAAATCCCATAAAGAAATGGAAGAAAAAAAAAAAACAAAAAAACAAAAAAAAAAAAATTCAAGAAATGAAGGAAAGGACAAACCAAAAATTGCAAGAAACAATTCAAACAGTGCAAGACCTGAAATAGAGACAAAAACAAAAACAAAAAAAAAACCCAAAAAACAAAAACAAAAGCACAATCTGAGGGAATGATGGGAAATAGAAAAGCTAGGTAAACGATCAGGAACTACAGATACAAGCATAACCAATAGAATACAAGAGATGGAAGAGAGAATCTCAGGTGTTGAAGGTACACTAGGAGAAATAGATTCATTGACCAAAGAAAATCTTAAATCCAACAAATGCCTAACACAAAACATCCAGGAAATATGGGACACCATGAAAAGGCCAAACCCAAGAATAATAGGTTCAGAAGAAGGTAAAGAAACCCACCTCAAAGGTGCAGAAAACATATTCAACAAAATCATAGAAGAAACTTTCCCAACCTAAAGAAAGACATGCCAATGGAAGTACACAAACCTTACAGAACACCAAACAGAGTGGACCACAAAAAAGTCCCCTCGCCATATAATAATCAAAACACCAAACGTACAGAAGAAAGAATATTAATAGTAGCGAAGGAAAAATGCCAAGTAAGATATAAAGGCAAAGCTATTAGAATTACACCTGACTTCTCCATGGAAACTCTGAAGGCCAAAAGGTCCTGGATAGATACTCTACCAACACTAAGAGACCACAAATGCCAGCCCAGACTACTATGCCCATCGAAGCTTTCAATCACTATAGATGGAGAAACTAAGATATTCCATGACAAAACCAGATTTAAACAATACATATCAACTAATGCAGCTCTACAGAAAATTCTGGAGAGAAGGAAAACTCCAACCCAAGGAAGTTAACTATACCCACAACAACAAAAGCAATGGATAATCCCACTTTACCAACAGCCAAAAGAAAAATGGGGGGGAAATCCACACATAATACCCCCACCAACAACAAATCCGAAACAAACAAGAATTAACAATCTATGGTCATTAATATCCCTCAATATCAATGGTCTTAACTTGCCTATAAAAAGACACAGGCTAATGTAATAGATAAGAAGACAGAATCCATTCTTCTGCTGCATACAAGAAACACACCTCAACCTCAAAGATAGACACTACCTCAAACCTAAGGGTTGGGAAAAGATTTTCCAATCAAATGTACCCAAGAAACAAGTTGGTGTAGCAATCCTAATCTCTAAAAAATTAGACTTTAAACTAAAATCAATCAAAAGAGATGAAGAAGGTCATTTCTTATTCATCACAGGAGAAACCCGTCAAGATGAGGTTTCAGTTCTGAACATCTATGCCCCAAATACAAAGGCACCCACATTCGTAAAAGAAACATTACTAAAATTCAAATTGCACACAAAACCTCACACACTTATAGTGGGAGATTTCAATATCCCACTCTCAACACTAGATAGGACCAGCAGACAGAAACTTGACAAAGAAACTAACAGAAGTTATGATTCAATTGGGTTTAACAAACATCTATAGAACATTCCATCCAAACAGAAAAGAATATACCTTCTTCTCAGCACCATATGGAACCTTCTCTAAAATCAACCACATACTCTGCAATATAGCAAACCTCAATAGGTACAAAACAATTGGAATAACCCCCTGTATCTGATCAGACCACCACGCTTTAAAGTTAGACTTCAACAACGCAAATCGCAGAAACCCTACAAACTCATGGAAACTGAACAATGTGTAATTGCACTATTCCTGGGTTGAAGAAGAACTAAAGAAAGACATTAAAGCGGTCCTAGAATTCAATGAGAATGAAGACACAGCATACCCAAACTTATGGGACACTTTGAAAGCAGAACTAAGAGGAAAGTTCATAGCAGTAAGTGCCCACATGAAGAAACTGGAGAATAGTCACACTAGTATTAACAGCACAACTGAAAACTCTAGAACAAAGAGAAGCAAACTCACCCCAGAGGAGTAGACACCAGAAAATAATCAAATTGAGGGCTGAAATCAATAAAGTAGAAACTAGGAAACAATACAAAGAATCAATGTAACAAAGAGTTGGTTCGTCTAGAAAATCAAGATAGAGAAAGCTTTATTCAAAAGGCAGAGACAGAACATGCAAATAAACAAAATCAGAAATGAAAAGGGGGATATAACAACAGACACTGGGGGAATCAAGAGAATCTTCAGATTATACTTTGAAAACCTATACTTGACAAAATTCGAATATTTAACAGTTTGGGCAATTTTCTGGATAGATATAACTTAACCAAAACTAAATCAAGAACAGATAAGCAATTTAAATAGACTTCAACCACTAATAAAATAGAAGCAGTCATCATCAAAAGCCTCACAATCAAAACAAACAAAAAAACAAACAAAAAAGCCCAGGGACAGATGGTTTCAGAATTCTACCAGAAATTCAAAGAACGTCTACCACCAATACTCCTCAAAGTTTTCCACACAATAGAAGTAGAAGGTTCATTGCCAAACTCTTTTTACGAGGCTACAATTACCTTGGTACTCAAGCCACACAAAGACACAATTAAGATAGAGAACTACAGACCAATATCCCTTATGAACATTGATGCAAAAATATTCAATAAAATATTGGAAAATTAAATCCAAGAACACATCAGAGAAGTCATCCACCATGACCAAGCAGGCGTCAACACAGTGATGAAGGAATAGTTCAACATATGAAAATCCATCAATGTAATCCATCATATAAACAAACTGATAAAGAAAAACCACATGATCATTTCACTAGATGCAGAAAAAGCCTTTGACAAAATCCAACACCCCTTCATGATAAAAGTCTTAGAGATATCAGAGATAGCAGGAACATAACTAAATATAATAAAAGCAACATACAGCAAACCAACAGCCAATATCAAACTAAATGGAGAGAAACTCAACGTGATTCCTCTAAAATCAAGAACAAGACAAGGCTGTCCACTCTCTCCATATCTCTTCAATATTGTACTTGAAGTTCTAGCTAGAGCAATAAGAAAACAAAAGGAGATCAAGGGGATACAAATTGGAAAGGAAGAAGTCAAAGTCTCACTATTCACAGATGAAATGATAGTTTACATAAGTGACCCGAAAAAACTCTACCAGGGAACTCTTACAGCTGATAAACACCTTCAGCAAATTAGCAAGAAACAAGATTAACTCCAAAAGATCAGTAGCCCTATTATATATAGATGATAAAGGGGCTGAGAAAGAAATCAAAGAAACATCACCCTTTACAATAGCCACAAACAATATAAAATACCTTGGGGGTAACACTAACCAAATAAGTGAAAGACTTTTATAATTAGAACTTTGAGTATTTCAAGAAAGAAATTAAAGAAGATACCAGAAAATGGAAAGATCTACCATGCTCTTGGATAGGTAGGATAACATAGTAAAAATGGCAATTTTGCCAAAAGCAATAATGCAATCCCCATTAAAGTCCCAGCACAATTCTTCACAGCCCTTGAAAGGACAATGCCCAACTTCATTTGGAAAAATAAAAGACCCAGGATAGACAAAACAATCCTGTACAATAAAGGAACTTCCAGAAGCATCACCATCCCTGACATCAAGCTCTATTATAGAGCTATAGTCCTGAAAACAGCTTGGCATTGGCACGAAAATAGACAGGTAGACCAATGGAATTGAATTGAAAACACTGATATTAACCCACATACCTACGAACACCTAATTTTTGACAAAGAAGCTAAAATTATACAATGGGAGGAGAAAAGCATCTTCAACAAATGGTACTGGCATAACTGGACTCTGGTGTGTAGATCTGGTGCAAATAGATCCATATCTATGGCCATGCACAAAACTTAAGTTCAAATGGATCAAAGACCTCAACATAAATCCAGCCACACTGAACCTCTTAGAAGAGAAAGTGGGAGGTACCCTTGAACAAATTGGTACAGGAAACCGCTTCCTGTACCAGTAGCACAGACACTGAGATTGACAATTAATAAATGGGACATCCTCAAACTGAGAAGTTTCTGTAAGGCAAAGGACATACTCAACAAGACCAAATGACAGCCCACAGAATGGGAAAAGATCTTCACCAACCCCAGATCTGACAGAGGGCTGATTTCTAAAATATACAAAGAACTCAAGAAGCTAGTCACCAAAACACCAAATAATCCAATTAAAAGTGGGGTACAGAACTAAATAGAGAATTCTCAATAGAGGAATCGAAAATAGTTGAAAGACACTTAAGAAAGAGCTCAACATCCTTAGCCATCAGGGAAATGCAAATCAAAGCAACTCTGAGATATCAGATATCATCTTACTCTTGTCCAACTGGCTATAATCAAAATCACCAAAGAAAGTTTTTTGTTTGTTTGTTTGTTTTTGTTTTTTTTTTCTGGAGAGGATGTGGAGAAAGGGGAACACTCCTCCACTTCTGGTGGGAGTACAAACTCATACAGCCACTTTAGAAATCAGTATGGTGGCTCCTGGAGAAAATGGGAATCAGTCTTCCACAAGATCCATCAATTCTACTCTTAGGCATGTACCCAAATGATCCACATGCATACAACAAGGACATCTGTTCAATTATGTTCATAGCAGCATTATTTGTAATAGCCAGAACCTGGAAGCAACCTAGATGCCCCTCAACTGAAGAATGGATGGAGAAAATGTGGTATATTTACACAATGGAATACTACTCAGTGGGGAAAAAAACCAAAACAATGAAATCTTTAAATTCACAGGCAAATGGATAGAACTAGAAAAAAACCATCCAGAGTGAGGTAACCCAGTCACAAAAAGAGGAACATGGTATGTACTCATGCATATATGGATTTTAGATATAGAGCAAAGGATCACCAGCCTATAATTCACACCACCAGAAAAGCTAGGAAACAAGGAGGACCCCCACAGAAGGGGAAAGGGACAAGGTCTCCTGGGAAAATTGGGAACATGGCGGGGGGGGGTGGAGTCAGGAGAAAGAGAAGGGGAGAAGAGGAGAGGAGGACATGAGGAAGCAGGAAGATTGAGTCAGGGGAAGAATAAAGGAGAACAAGAAAAAAAATACCACAATAGAGGGAGCCATTATAGGATTAAAGAGAAATCTGGCACTAGGGAAATGTCCAGAGATCTACAAGGATAACCCCAACTAACAATCTAAGCAATAGTGGAGAGGCTACCTTAAATGCCCTTCCCTGATAATGAGATTGATGACTACCTTATGTGCCAACCTAGAGCCTCCATCCAGTAGCTGATGGAAGCAGAAGTAGACACCCACAGCTAACACTGAGCCCAACTCCTGGAATCCAGTTGCAGAGTGGGAGGAGTGATGAGCAAAGGGGTCAAGAGCAGGCTACAGAAACCCACAGAAACAGCTGACCTGAACAAGGGGGAGCTCATGCACTCCAGTCTGACAGCTGGGAAACCAGCATAGGACTGAACCAGACTCCCTGAACATGGGTGTTAGTTTAGGAGGACTGGGCAGTCTATGGGGCCTCTGGTAGTGGATCAGTATTTACCCTTAGCATGCAAATGGACTTAGGGAGCCCATTCCACATAGAGGGACACTCTCTCAGCCTACGCACATGGGGGAGGGCCTAGGCCATGCTCTTAATGATATGACAGACTTTGATGATCCCCACGGAAGGCCTCACATTCCCTGGGGAGCAGAAAGGGGATGGGATGGGGTTGGGGGGGCAGGAGAGGAGAGGAGGGTGAGGGAACTGGGGTTGACATGTAAAACAAGCTTGTTTAAAATTTAAATAAAAAAGTATTATCATCCCCCCACATATCATCCTCCCCCACGTACACAATTTGACCCTGATTTTCTTAATCAAACAGGGAGTTAAATTTTCCTTCAGAATATATTCATCCTAGTATTTCCAAAAAGGCAACTACATTTACTTAACAAATACATGAAACAATTTTGATTGAAGTATCATGAACTTATAAGTGATTAGTATATAATTTAGTGTATATATTTCATTGTACAGGTGGGAAAGCAGATAAAGTCTTGACCCTCCTGTCTGAAAGAAGCAGATGGAGGCCTTTGCATGATCAGGGACTGGGGAGGTTTGAGTTTGAGGTGGTGATATTTCTTTGTCTAAGAATAAGCCACAACATATAACTGACATATATCCCCTTAACATCTTTCATCTTAGTCATAATATAGTGAGTTTGTTTTGCCTGAAAGATATGGCAAGGCTCATTTAAAAACAAAACAAAAAAACAAGCATAACAATGAGAGACTGTCTTCTTTTCCTAGTTTTGAAATGTCACTCTTCCGTATCTTCTGGTTATTGGCTGAGAGATGCTAAGCCTTCTCTAGCTTTGCTATGGTTTTCCCCTTGATGCTGGCTCACCAGCTGCCAGTCTGTGTCAGGACAGAGCACAGACGGTGCCCACAGATTTACGTGGATCTGAGGGGTGAGCAGGGGCCTGGGGACTCTCTAAGTAGAATATTAAGATGAAGTCGGCAGAGTAGAGCATTAAAATGTGAGGTGGCACTGAAGTGATGTCTATTTTTAGGCCCCCAAATATAACAGGGGCCCAGCAGTCATAAAAGATAGGCACTGTCAGAAGAAACAGCAGTCCTCAGTCATGGGTCAGGCAAGATCTGACAGCTGTCAGCTTGATACGTGCTCCTGTCCGTAGCTGGGAAGTCAGCTTGCCAGCATCCGTGTCCAGACAATTTCAGGTAAGGAATAGTAAGCAGAGGAGCTCACATAAGATCTGCAAGAACGAACCCTACGTTTTGAAGGTTGTGTGGATGGGACACTGTGACAGACTGATGCAAAAGTCCCTGGTGGGCTCTGTTAGCTTTCTCTCTTTCCCTACTCTGCCTTTTCCTCACGTTGTGTTTTGTTTTGTTGTTTTTTCCAGGGTTGATGCTGCTCAACTCAGCCTCCAGTCCAGCTTTAGGCACATGGTAGGGGTTAATACAGATGTCTTCGCAATCCCCTGTCTACGTGCTCCCCTCAGCCACCAAGCACACCAGGATACGCCAGCTTTTCTGTGGAGTCTGCCTTGTTTAGAAACCCCGGTGTTGCATGAATTAGCCAACAATCATTTCTCCAAATCTCAGATTCTGGTGGAGACCTTTCCAGGCCAGAGCGGCCCACATTTTGTCAGAGGAAAGGTAACATCGTTTGTTTTGATAAATCAGTTTTGGCCATGGTCCTCTTTTTCCAACTGATCTTTGAGCACTCAGCCTTATAGGGAAGGAAGCAGAGGGTCTGACTCTACTACATTCTGTAGGTCTTTCCATTTGCTGAATGTAGAGACCTCTGGGTACTGACCCTCCAAGACAGTCACCAGGGTGGAGAACTGGGTCAGGGTAAGGAGAGAGCCTGAAGGGGAAAGGAAACATCTCTAACCAAACTTCTAAGAAAACCAGTGAAATTACAACTTCAGGGGTTAGAGAGATGGCTCAGCAGCTAAGTACACTTCTTGTTCATCCAGAGGACCAGAATTCATCTCCCATCATGTAAGTTAGGCACCTCACAACTGCCTGTAACTTCAGCTCCAGGGAATCTGACAGCTTCTGTTGACCTCCACAGGCACCCACATGTGGCAAGTGGGCACATGCACGCGGGCACACGCGCGCACACACACACACACACACACACACACTCACACTCACACACACACACTCATACACACACTCACACTCACACACTCACACTCACACACACATACACACACTCACACACACTCACACACTCACATACTCACACACACCCACACACACTCACACACTCACACTCACACACTCACACTCACACACAGACACACACTCACACACACTCACACACTCACACACACTCACACACACTCACACACGCACACATACACACACACTCACACACACAGACACACACACTCACACACACTCACACACAGATAAATAAAAGATCTGAAAAATAAATGTAAGCCCAGATGAAAAAGTGATGGTGTATGAGCTGTGGTTGCTGTTCTCTGCTCCCGTCCCCTGCAATGATGACTATGGAAATGTGTGTTCATTTGAGAGATGGCGGATGAAAGCTCCCTGAAGAGCTCCACTGCCTGACTGCCACAGCTTCCACCCCTTCCTAGCTTCCCTCCAAGCCCTCTGGATGTTCTAAGAGAACAGCAGTTCGTACTCACTCCTTCCTTTGAGGGTGGCAGCCTGTCTCTTGTGAGCCCTGATTTCCTGAAGCAAATACTCACCTTTGTAATTGTCTCTCCTAAACGCTCCTCTTTTCCCTGTACTGTTATTCATGTTTCCCATCAAGAAATGATGGGAAGAATAAGCTGCTAGCACATGTACAAAATAATTCATCCAATAAGTAAAAATCAGTTTTCAAAGCAGGGGTCTAAGATAATTGCCTAAACAAACACTCATACTGCACAAAAGGTCCTCTCTCTACTCAGCACAGTAGGCACTCCACACTTACAATGACTTTTTGTTATTGTTGTTGTTTTTACTTAGGGGAAACTGTTTGCTTGACTCTGATTGGTATTCTTCCTTAAATATCCCCAAATATTTCATTATGTGTTTAAATTCATGTTTGGGAGGATTAGTAACAAATGCAAACTAAGGACTGTGGCTGAAGGCCATCCTTAATTAAGGATTCTGCTTACAGAGGTCTACCAGAAAGCCTGAGAATTGTGAGGCTCATTGTTGGGTTACTTATTCAAGTGTCGATACAGGAAAAAAACAAACACAAAGAAAGCAGAAGAGCCAACAGCTTGGAGAAAATTGGACCGGTGTGTGCAAGTTCCAATCCAACATTTGACTCTGACTGTCTGCATACAGCCTTGTAGCCTGCTCCTCTGATGGAAGTAATTACTTCTGTATCCGTGATTGTATTTTCCCTACCATAATTGCTCATGGCCTGCTTTGCCATCATTTTATCAGCCTTTTAGTTCAATGACAATTTTTCAATACCCAAAAGAATACTGCACTTCCTCGTATCTTTAAGTTTCTGATCAAATTAGCCACAAATAAGTACTGGACATCGAGAAGGCGCTGTTCAAAGAGTTTTCATATTCTGAAGTTTCAGAGTTTTCCAGTGAGCCAGCTCAGCAACTTGCATTCTTAACAGGAATGCAGGTATCACATTCTGTTCTTACATGGCTCCTGGGTCAACAAAGAGTGAGTACTAGCTTGTTTTTGTCCCTCATAAGAAATAAATGGCAACTCATTAAAGTCTGTATTTTTAAAATTACAGTGAGAAAAGTTCTTACGTTTCAGGCAGTTGGATTGCTTCACTTGTGCTTACCAATCTTGTGATTCTCCGACTTTGTCATTGCTTCATGCTTGCATGGTGCCGTAGTGGTCTACTGCTGTGAAGAGATGTCACGACCGTGACAACGTTTATACAGGAAAAAAATGTGACGCTGGAGGAGTAGCTGAGCGTTCTTACATCTTGACTTACAGGCAACAAGAAGTGATGTAAGACCCTGAGTGTGGCCTGAGCATATATGAGGCCTCAAAGCCTGCCTCTATAGTAACACCCTTTCTCCAACAAGGCCTCATACTCAAACAAGACCACGTCCCCCAATAGTACCACTCCACTTAGGGGACATTTCCTTTCGATTCACTACACATGGCAACTCTCATAAATGAGAGCATTTAATTGGGGCTTGCTCATATTCCGGTTTAGTCCATTGTCATCATGTTGGGAAACATGGTAGCGTGCAGGCAGATGTAGTTCTGGAAAGGTAGCTCAGAGTCCTACATCCAGATAGGCAGGCAGTGCGCAAAGAGAGATGCTAGGCCTGGCTTGATCATCTGAAACCTCAAAGCAACGCCCAGTGACACACTTCCTCCAGTAAGGCCACAGTTACTTCAACGAGACCACATATCCTAAGAGTGCCACTCCCTTGTGACCAAGCGTTCAAATCTATGAGCCTATGGGAACCGTTCTTATTCCAACACTTTGTCCACTGACCCACCTTCCCAGCCTCCTGGTCAGTGTTTAGACCTGTTGTATTCTCTAACGTCTAACACTTGGTGTTTTTGTTGGGCTGGGATTCTGACAGAAATGATTTCCGGTGATCTCTCTTACAATCCTGTATCTCCCATACAATTTTACTCATCACAGATGTGGAGACATGGACTTCAAAAGAGCTGAATAATATTGTCAGGGAGAGTAAGGTATTGTAAAAGATGCTAAGGCTGCCTCCTCCTTTTTTACTGCCCTTGTTCTCCTGAAGCGGAGAACTAAAGCCTATCCTTTCCCCTACCCCCAAAGAAACATCTTCGAAGAGAGCCTAATGCTGTGATGGCTTAAGTAAAAGGCTAACCGGTAGAAAGTGATATGAAAAAGCCTAAACACGAAGGTGAGGACACTCCAGGATGCTAGATTTTCAGCAGGATTGGGCTGATGCTAGACATCATCCATCTAGGTATCTTCAACCTTAATTTAGCTAACCACAACCTGATGAGTACTGCCCTAGCCAATCACAGCATCCAAGCTTCAGTCAACCACAGGATGTCAACAGATACAACTCTGCCCAGGCAAAACAATGCCTCACAATGCCACACTCTGAATAAAGCAAATACCCAATTGTAACCAATTAGACTACTTTTAGAAGTTACTTCCTTCTCTGTTTATAAATACCCCTGCCCACATTACAGGGTGGAACCCTTTGAACTTCTGATTCTGAGTGTTGTGGGAGGAATCATTCACTTACCTTTTGCCTGACTAAAACATCTGATGGGAGATGTTATTCTGTAAATATGTTTCTCATACTGGTTAATTAATAAAGCCCTGTTGGCAAATAGAAAACTAGATAGGCAGGGCTAGGAGACTAGGAGGAGGAAAGAGGAAGTTTCCTGCTTTGTTGAGGAGTCTGGACACACACTATGGCCTATGGGCTGAAGATGGAACATTACAGAAGAACTTCAGGTGACTGACCAGGCAATGAGTTGTCTCTGTCATTTCTAGAGTTTATATATTATCCTTCTGTGGTCTTTGAAGGAGTTGAAGACAGATAGTTTTGGTTATAGTTTTCCTTAGTTAGGATTAAAGATAAGTTACATATAGGACTTTAGACTCTCAAAGATAGGATAGATGATATTTTCTTTAAGTCTTACAAAATGTTAATGGACTAAATATTGTTTACTGTGATTCTTATTTGATAACTGTTGTATGATATATTTTGCTATGTTAAGGTTAAACCCTTCTTTTTATTTTAGACAGAAAAGAGGAGATGATGGGAGATGTTATTCTGTAAATATGTTTCTTATACTGGTTAATTAATAAAGCACTGTTGGGTCAATGAGAAAGCAAGATAGGCGGGGCTAGGAGACCAGGAGGAGGAAAGAGGAAGTAGTGGGGAGGAGTCAGCATGTAGACCGGAGAGGAAGCAAGATGCTGGGGCCGCCGCTCTCCGATGAGATGACCACATGGAAATACTTAGAATAGTAGAAATGAGTTAATAATTAAGACAGAGCTAGCCCATAAGCAATAATGGTAACTGGCCAACAGGATTGCATCAAAAAAGAAAAAAAAAGAAACAAAAGGCAGGCGGGCTGGCTGAAAACAACAAGCTACAGGTGGCGCCCAACGTGGCTATAAGAACTTTCATTTAAAACTAATAAAAGCTTAAAAAGGGATTTTAGAAACAAAGGAACAGAGACTAGCAAGACTTCTTGGTAGCAGCATTTTCTCGGTTGGATTTGTTTTGCTGTAAACAGAGATTTGCGCTGCTCCTTTAAGGGAGGTTTCCAAAATTAGCATAAGTGGCAAAAAAACTGCCTTGCTTTTAAAGAGCTCTGCTAACAATTCATTGGTGTGTAGGAGAGCTGCAATGAAGGTTTACACTGTGTTTTAAAAAATACACTGGCTTGGGAGAGAAAAAGAAACAGGATACAATGGTTTAAAGAAGAAAAAAGGAAGTAGAATGAATGGATATGGTGGAGCACGCCATTAATCCCAGCACTCGAGAGGCAGAGGCAAGCAGATCTCTGTGATTTCAAAGCAAACCTGGTATGCAGTGAATTCTAGGACAGATAAAAGTTACACAGAGAAACCCTGTCTCAAAATATGTAAAAATAGAAGTAGAAGAAATAGAGTAATAAAAAAGCCACGTAAACATGGAAAGCACAGAAAAATTTTGGATACTATACGCGATTCTGCTGTCTGTAAATTATTTGATTGCTGAGAAAATAACAACTACTGATGAAAGAAATGCTGCTGGATTAATTCAATTTATATATTTTAAAAATGCTTTGACTCCCAAAATTTAAGCCTAAAGACAATTTACTGGGGAAAAGGATTTCTATTTTTGTTTCCACAGAAAATGAAAAGCTGTGGATTCCTTCCAGACCAATAAGGTTTGATCAAGCAAGACCCCCTGAAACAATGTCAATGGAACATTGCAACCTTACAGACCACTACAGCCAGGATTTCTGTGTCTTCTTAGGATCCCCATGACAGCGCCCTCTACCAGCAGGAAGTAGTTTGGAAAGAACGACACCCAAATTCCCAATTATTGTTTATAAATGTTTGTTTTCATTTAAATGGGCTTGGTTATAAATGGCTATAACCACAAGCAATCTTTTTAAAGGTAAAATGGGAATTATGGTATAGATATGAATACTTTGCTTTGGAATGGATTTTCATTTATTGATACAAATTTAAGGTTAATTTTGTGCTATGTATTTTTCTCCTCTTGTTTAGGTATTGTGTTTACATAGCTCATTGGAAAATGTAATGTATAATCTAGTACAGATTAAAGAGTTACCTATGATAGTCAAAACTTGGAGTTAAGTTAGGATTTCTAGATATACAGAGATGTATTTGAGATGGATAGGCATTCTTCAAACCTTTCAAAGACCTACAGAATATGGCATTTAAAATGGTTTATGGATTTTATTGACAGTGAGGCACAACTGCTCCTGGTAACACCATCTGCGTCAGAAAGGAAGATGGACATAGAAGAAAATGTGATGAAGTTTGCTTTCAATATGGTAAGACTAGCCATATGGGCAAGATACTGCTCTTGTAGACTGTTTGACTTTATGTTGTAGAAACTGGACATGCAAGACCCACAAAAAGGTGACTGCTGATTCTAGATGGACATTGCTACAGGATTCCTGCTTCATGGAAAAGGCAGACATTCTGCAGGACACAGAGAAAAGTGACTGACAAACTGCCAATACAGGCGGACAGTTTAAAGTTTCCTGCTTTGCTGAGGAGTCTGGAGACACACTATGGCCTATGGGCTGAAGATGGAACATTACAGAAGAACTTCGGGTGACTGACCAGGCAATGAGTTGTCTCTGTCATTTCTAGAGTTTATATATTATCCTTCTGTGGTCTTTGAAGGAGTTAGATAGTTTTGGTTATAGTTTTCCTTAGTTAGGATTAAAGATAAGTTACATATAGGACTTTAGACTCACAAAGATAGGATAGATGATATTTTCTTAAAGTCTTACAAAATGTTAATGAACTAAATATTGTTTACTGTGATTCTTATTTGATAACTGTTGTATGATATATTTTGCTATGTCAAGGTTAAAATCCTTCTTTTACTTTAGACAGAAAAGAGAGATGATGGGAGATGTTATTCTGTAAATATGTTTCTCATACTGGTTAATTAATAAAGCACTCTTGGCCAATAGGAAACTAGATAGGCGGGGCTAGGAGACTAGGAGGAGGAAAGAGGAAGTGGTTAGGAGGAGTCAGCATGTAGAGCCGAGAGAAAGCAAGATGCTGGGGCCGCAGCTCTCCTGATGAGATGACCACGTGGAAATACTTAGAATAGTAGAAATGGGTTAATAATTAAGACAGAGCTAGCCCATAAGCAATAATGGTAACTGGCCAACAGGATTGAATCAAATACAGAGTCTCAGTGTGTTATTTGGGGCTGGCGCAGCTGTGGGCCCAGACCAGTGGCGGGCGGGCTGGCGGAAAACATATGAGCTACAACCAGCCTTGCCCATCAGGTACGGTGCCTTTACCTGCTGAGCTATCTTGTCAGTATATGGCTATAATTTTTAATCTAAAACCTCTGAGCATGTTCATATCTTCTAAATTGTTAGCAATAAACAGATCCTTCTCCAAGCAGAGCACATTTCTGCTGGGGATGGGGGTTGGGTTGCTCCGACTCTTGGCGTCAGGCACTGTGGTTGCTCCTCTTGAGGAAGAGAGAGAGAAAGGCCCTCCGTGGTCCTTGTTCCTGTGTCCTCAGTGCTTTGACTTCCTCCCAAAGCCACTGCCTGGTGTGTGGGAGCCTATTTTATTCTGAGATGGGTGATCCCACTCAATTCTAGTCCTGTCATCCTACGTGCTTTGTAGCGAAGGTAATTTTAAAAGCAGCCCACGCTACGCTTAAATACAATCCCAGGGAATGCAGGGATGACTACACTCTGGCTGTTGTTTTTGTCAGCTTGACACAGACCCCGGCATATTCCGGGAGAGGACATCTCAGTTGCGTAACTGCCTCTATCAGACTGTAGGCAAGTTTCAGAGGGTTCATTTTCTTGGTTAGTGACTGATGTGGGGGTAGGGGTCTCGCACTGTGGCGTGCATCACTCCTGGGCAGGCGGCCTTGGGTTGTATAAGAAAACAAGCTGAGCAAGCAAGCCATGGGGAGCAGTCAGTGGGCAGCACCCCTCTGCGGCCCCTGCTTAGTTCCCGTCTCCAGGTTTCCGCCTTGGCTTCCCCGACGATGGACTATAATTTGTAGCCAAACTAATCGTTTCCTCCCACGTTGCCTTCAGTCACAGTCTTTACCACAATTAGAAAAGGCAACTAAGACACTGGTTCCCATCGCTTTGACCAAAAGGGTTAGTTACCATCACTCCTGGCATGCTTGTCAGGAAGAACAAAAGACTGAAACATAATGGGAGAGGACAAAGAGAAATCTCATAGACTGAAGTAGTCACAACAATAGTTGTAAAGGAGAAACTTGGCTTAATGGTATATTCTATTTTTAAAGCTATGGAAACATTCTTGCCACATACATATGATGGCAACAGAATGTAGGCATGGAAAAAATGACTAACTTTAAAAATAGCAAAATAGTCAGCCAAGCTTGGAGTCCTTAAAGTGATACAGCTGCAGACATTTTATAGGCTTCTGTTTTTAATTAGCTTAAATAGTACAGTGTTTGGCCAAAGCAGGCATGCAGCTGCCACAGCAAACTGACCGGACACCCTTCTTTAGCTTCCCAAGAGGTGCTAAGACACTGGATCTGGACAATTCCAGAAGTGACAATAAGCCAACACAGTAAGAAGTTGTCTTGGTTGGGGTTTTACTTCTGTCAAGAGACTCGGTGACCACAGCAACTCTTATGAAGGAAACGTGTGATTGCAGCTGCCTTACGCTCAGAGGTTTAGCTCTGGCTTGTTGAGTGGCTGTGTGGATCTGTACCTTGGTTCTCACAGTTGTGCAGCAAACGCCTTTAGCTGCTGGGATATTTCTCCAGCCCCTCAGTTGTGAAAATAATATGATACTGATAAAAACAAAGACATATAGATGGGTGGAATAGAGTGTCAAGGCCAGAAATAAGCTCTTATATATGTGGGCAAGCCGTTTTTGATACACTGCCAAGACTGTTTTACAAGGAAAGGATAATCAACAAACCGTACCAGGGAAGCTGGAAACCCACAAACCAAAGGGACTAATTGGAACCTTCAATACCACATGTCGAAACTAACTGAAGATGGGTCAAAGCACTAAATATCGGGCATAAAATTATAAAATTCTTGGAGGAAAACATAGGGAATAGCTTTGTGACTTTGAGTTTGTCAAAATTTTCTTGGACACAGCACATTGTTCGTATCATGTACGCACAATATTAGTTTAATACATCTTAATCTGGTCCTCTCCTTTTACCGATAAGAATAGTTTGACACACATCCAAACTGTTAAAAGAAGGATTAAGCTGGGGTTTGGACTCTGGTCTAGAATGTGTAGGGTAAGTGAATTAAGGCAGAGAGAGTAACAGGCGCCAGAGGAGGGGCTGGCACACAGAGCAGATGTCATGTACTATTCTGCAGCTCTACTATTTATTTTCACTCATGATGCCTCTGTTGACTAATTAAATTGTCCAAATGTGACTCTGGGCCAAGGCACATCCCATTTCCTCTTCAGTAAATCAGTGTAGCAGGCAGAGGAGAGTTATAACTATGCACTGGGGGCAGAATTAACCAATTAGCATAGAAGCTATAGTTGATAGACCACAGCTCTTCCTAGAGAAAGCCAAGCAGAGACTGAATTGGAAGAAAGAGCAAAATGATACAAGCAATGTAAGTGAGAATGTGTTGAGTCAGTTACATGCAATACTGTGCATGCATTTATGAAACTTAAATGTTAGGTGAAATAGGCATGGGCGCTAAAATTAAAAAGGATAAAGAATGTCTTCAGTTTTGTAATGATTATTTCTAACACCTGGGAAGCTGCATGATGTATAGGGGGCTCCAGAGTGTTCTGTTTTCCAAATGCTGGCAACTGTACAAGTATTTATGTTGCAACTATTCATCATACTATATATCTGCTTTGAGCACCTTTCTATCGGTGATATTTAGCAATAAAAATTAAGTCTAAAACCGATTGAAGCTCAGTTTCTGTTTTGAAAGTTGGGAAAGCAATGAGGATGGATCACCACACTCAGTGAGCAATTGTATGAGGAGGACCAAGGGGGCTGGGAACAAAGGTGCAGAAGTTATTTCAGAATTAGAAACAAAGAGATGAGCGACAAAATCATCGTTGGAAGAGCAGTGCTTGCTAGCGTCTTCCACACACAGTGGTTACTGTCGAGAGTACTATTGCTTAACACAAATGCACAGGAGATGCACAGTGGTGCGTGCTTAATGTTCCTAAAGACGGGGACAGTCCATTTGTAAAACACACACACACACACACACACACACACACACACACACACACACACACACACACGATTTACTTTTGGTTTTGCTTTCTTGAGAAAGAGCCTGTCTGTGTAGCCCTGGCTGTACTGTGAATAGCCAGGCACTCTTGTGAGCAAAAATAACCAGGACTCGGGATCTCTAATAAGGCTTCTCTTTTCCCTTTTACTTCCCTCTTTAATTTGGCCTCACATAGACCCAGATATTATAATAAAGACACAAGACACTAGCTTACAATAGAAAGCAATCTAACCCAGATGTCGATGGCACACTACTATAAGTACAAGTCTAAGAGTCTGCTTCAAAAGTTGGAAAAGTGTTGGGATCCTAGAATAGCAGACATAGCCCACAGCTAAAATATCCCTGTAGAACTTGTAATCAAGGCCATCACCCATACACAGAAATTATAGTAACCTTCCTGTCCGTCCTTATCTCCTCCCTCCTTTCCCTTCCCCCCTTGGCCCATCTCTCCACATAACTGTCCTTTTCAGCTCTTTAGGTCCCCACGATCATCTGGTGCAGTTGAGATTTCAGGACTCCTTTGATTAGCCCGGCAAGGTCTCTGTTTCTGAAGAGGAGGAGGAGGAGAAGGAGGAGGAGAACAAAGGGGAAGAACCACCACCAACAAACCAGCCTATGGACCTTCCATGAATTCCTCTCCACTGGCAACGTCCTTTAGCTCTCACTTCCAAAGGGCCCTAGACAGACTTCCCAGGACATCTACCAGGCCTTGTGTAAACTGGACTCCACTTTGTGGGTGGGAGGGGGCACCTTCCTCCATAAAACATAAAAACTATCTTTCAGTAGCGTTGAAATAAAGATAAAGTGTAATCCAGATTACATCATTAAGATTCCATTTTTTCTTTAATTGTAAATTAAAAATTAACTTGCACAGGCTCCTGCAAATATCAGCGACCTCAAATGCTTCGCCTGCTATTCCTTCCTTATGCATAGACCCATCCTGCTTATAAGCCACATTAAACATTGGCTGGATTACATTAATTTATCAGATTGTGTCGGTTATCAGTTAGGGTGGTGCTGATTGCAAATAGTGCAGTAAAGTGCAAAGTAGCATAAGTTACAGGGAAAGTCTAGGCTGCTGGAACTGGTAAGTACAGAGGTTGGACTGGCTGTACACCACTCGGCATCTGCTCTTGGAGATTTGCACTTTGTAAAAGACCACTTTCTGCCTCTTTTTAAAGCCTTGTTTCCTGTACACCTTACATCAGAGGTCATTTTAATGCTGGCTTGAACCTAAGAATAGCAGACACTTCCTTTCTCAGTCTCCCTTGAAGCTGGCCATTGCAACTTTGGTGAAAATATTCCAATGGCTTGGAATATATTTTCCTTAGATGTGCACTCCCCACTCTCCCCAGATTCCGTAGCTGTCTGGGAGCCACAGGAGGTCATAAGGGCAACGCTGTGACGATGGTAGAGCAGAAAGCTCTAGTTCCAAGTCTTTGATGGTAGGGTTGACCTACTTCATCAGTCGTGGACGGCTCTCGCTGTACACTTTGAGTGCATAGATCCACATCATGCAGCTCCTAGCTGGGCTGTCCTGTTAATGGAAGCTTATTTAGATATTAAGAGAACAAATGACACACTTTATGATGTAGACATTGATCAGTATTATGAGCACAATAAATATCGTGGAGGTGACTTCAAGTTGTACAGTTACAGAAGGTCTTCTAAAGGTGACCTTTGAGGCTGGTGGAGCCAGCCATGCAGAGACCTGGAATGCAGGGCGCTTCAGACAGAGCAAGCAGTGACTCCTAATCTTTAGGCATGTGAGCCTGAATAACAGAAAGAATCCCACTGGTCAGCCATAAGCAAAGAGAAGGAAGTGGAGGAAGTGAGGCCTGAAGAGCAGCAAGGGGCATTTGCCCTTGGACTGTGTCTTTGAGACAGGGTCTCACTATGTAACCCAGTCCTGTCTCGAACTTGAAATTCTCCTGCCTCAGCATCGTGAATGCTGGGATTAAAGTTTGCACACCATTCCCAGCTCTTGTGTGTCTTGTTTTATTTTTAACTGAAGGTGTTGTGGTATAGGCTATCAGAACGAGACAATGGCTTTGAAAATTGACCTGACTAGCTAATTTTAGATATCTGAGGTGGCAAAATCTCACTATAGAAGTAGCTGTTTCGTATGCTTATCAAAAGTGGTGAAGGGCTCTACCCATCTTCTTAAACTTACCACTGTCCACGGTTTTGGGATTTGTGGAGTATCATACGTTCACAGACAGAGAAGTGTTATTTTATGAAAGCATCATGTTACTCTGGAGGCTCTCCTCGGGATTCTTTCAAAATTGGGGTCAGAGAGCCACGCTGGCTCATTGTAGGGAGTCAAAAGCAAAGACACAGGCTTGGATATCATCATAGATGGAGCCAGAGATGTGGCAGTTTCTCTCTGTGAGGGAAAGCTCCTTGCCAGTCCTCAGAAACGAGAATAAATAGGAAACATAACCAATAACATTTATGCATGTTCTTGGCTATGCTAGGATCTTAATGCCCAACTCCACCTCCCATCTCCCCATTCCAGACCTGAGGACAGTATGGTGCCTTGCATATTTGAGCAAGAGTCAACCTGTAGATGGAAATACAGTTGATGTTCAAAACTTAGCAACTTAAACATCTGCTCTGACTGATTGGGCAATCCAAATAGAAGCAGTCGGCATGGACATGAGTGTGTAACATTTGGGGCCAGACAGGTGCTGCTCCCTCCAGATGTCTCCAGAGACCCCAGGTATTCTTAACTGGGGGACTATCTCACCTAGTTTCAAACTTCCTATAACTTTACTTATGATGGCTACATTTATTAATTAAATGAGCAGCCTGCCTGAAAATTATTTACTAATAATAGTTTCATTGACAGGACACATACTTATCCAATCTCACAAAACAATCAATAGCTCTTCTATATATATAATACAATAACCATCAAACTCAGTTGTTCCTGTAACTGTAAACAAGAAAGCCAGCTGGGTGGTGGTGGCACATACCTTAAACCCCAGCACTCTGGAGGCAGAGGCAGGTAGATCTCTGTGAGTTCAAGGCCAGCCTGGTCTACTCAGTGAGTTCCAGGACAAGATTCATAACTAAAGAGAAACCTGTCTTGAAAAAATGAAATCATATGGAAAAACAAAAATCCAAGAATAGCTAAAACAATCCTGTATAATAGAAGAACCTCTGCACATGTTATGATCCCTGATTTCAAGTTCCATTACAGAGCTATAGTAAAACAAACAAACACTCAAAAACCAAGTAAACTGCATGGTAACAGCATAAAACCAGACAGGTTGATCAATGGAATAGAAACGAAGACCCAAACAAATCCTCACACCTACTTAGTGCATCTCTATGGAAAGCCTCAAAGTTAAAGTTAAACAGCAAGTTGGAGGAAAGTGTTTGAAGTGGTGATGATGGTGTCCCAGCTAGCCTGGAAGGCCAGGAGTGCTCCCTGCTAACTGACTGCACAGTCAGCGTCTGGAGTGCTCCCTGCTAACTGCACAGTCAGCGTCTGGAGTGCTCCCTGCTAACTGACTGCACAGTCAGCGTCTGGAGTGCTCCCTGCTAACTGCACAGTCAGCGTCTGGAGTGCTCCCTGCTAACTGCACAGTCAGCGTCTGGAGTGCTCCCTGCTAACTAACTGCACAGTCAGCGTCTGGAGTGCTCCCTGCTAACTGCACAGTCAGCGTCTGGAGTGCTCCCTGCTAACTGCACAGTCAGCGTCTGGAGTGCTCCCTGCTAACTGCACAGTCAGCGTCTGGAGTGCTCCCTGCTAACTGCACAGTCAGCGTCTGGAGTGCTCCCTGCTAACTAACTGCACAGTCAGCGTCTGGAGTGCTCCCTGCTAACTGCACAGTCAGAGTCTGGAGTGCTCCCTGCTAACTGACTGCACAGTCAGCGTCTGGAGTGCTCCCTGCTAACTGCACAGTCAGCGTCTGGAGTGCTCCCTGCTAACTAACTGCACAGTCAGCGTCTGGAGTGCTCCCTGCTAACTGCACAGTCAGAGTCTGGAGTGCTCCCTGCTAACTGCACAGTCAGAGTCTGGAGTGCTCCCTGCTAACTGACTGCACAGTCAGAGTCTGGAGTGCTCCCTGCTAACTGCACAGTCAGCGTCTGGAGTGCTCTCTGCTAACTGCACAGTCAGAGTCTGGAGTGCTCCCTGCTAACTGCACAGTCAGAGTCTGGAGTGCTCTCTGCTAACTGCACAGTCAGAGTCTGGAGTGCTCCCTGCTAACTGCACAGTCAGAGTCTGGAGTGCTCTCTGCTAACTGCACAGTCAGAGTCTGGGAGTGCTCCCTGCTAACTGCACAGTCAGAGTCTGGGAGTGCTCCCTGCTAACTGCACAGTCAGAGTCTGGAGTGCTCCCTGCTAACTGCACAGTCAGAGTCTGGGAGTGCTCTCTGCTAACTGCACAGTCAGCGTCTGGAGTGCTCTCTGCTAACTAACTGCACAGTCAGAGTCTGGAGTGCTCCCTGCTAACTGCACAGTCAGAGTCTGGAGTGCTCTCTGCTAACTGCACAGTCAGCGTCTGGAGTGCTCCCTGCTAACTAACTGCACAGTCAGCGTCTGGAGTCTAATGGCTTTCACTTGAACACGAAATGTCCCAAAAGCCAGTTAGGATAGACCAAATGTTGGTTGAGAGGAGAAGTCTTATACAAGAAATATATTGAAAAAGCCCTCTCTAGGAGTATCCAGACGAGCCAGGGACACAGAAGGTGAGGTTTCAGCTTGCCGGAATAAAAACTTTGGATAAATTAAATTAGATGGTTGTTACAGCAGGTTTTTCCTACCCACTGGCCTCCCGGTCCTGCCACCATGGTCCCGCCACCACGTGAGCCCCAAATAACACTCAGAGACTCCGTATTTGATACAATCCTGTTGGCCAGTTACCATTATCGTTTATGGGCTAGCTCTGTCTTAATTATTAACCCATTTCTACTTATCTAAGTATTTCCACGGGGTCATCTTATCGGAGAGCGGCGGCCCCAGCATCTTGCTTCCTCTCCGTCTCCATGCTGACTCCTCCTTACTACTTCCTCTTTCCTCCTGGTCTCCTAGCCCCGCCTATCTTACTTTCTCATTGACCCAACAGTGCTTTATTAATTAACCAGTATAAGAAACATATTTACAGAATAACATCTCCCATCAGCTCGTGACCTGAGTTAAAAAAAAAATAAGTGGAGTGAGAGAAAAAAAACAAAGTTGTCCTCTGACCTACACACTGGTACATGAATCTCACTCCTTGACACATCATGTGCACACACACACACACACACACACACACACACACACACACACACACAGGGGGGAGGGGAGGGAGAGAGAGAGACTTTTAATTAAAAAACTCTGACTTAAAAAATAAACAAAGTAAAACATTATATTTTTGAGCATATCAATTTCATTGCAGAAAAATGAATATTACATGAACAAAGAGCAGATGGAGATTTGATTGGAAGAATTCAATGTCTAAGAAGTGTGTAACGATTACTGTGCTATAGTCCACAATGTCTTTGGAGCAGACTCACTGGTTTTAGGCTCCAAATATAAGCCCAAGGCTCTATAGTTTGTCATCCCATCACAGACAAATGATTCTTCCAGGGCAATAGCAGGGGTCCTGGCCCTGTTTCGTCTCGCCCCTTCCAGCTCTGCTTCCTCAGTGTGAGGTTCTAAAGTGTCCAGAGAAAGCAGTACCCGCTCTCCAGTCAACAGGCACCCACTGTCCGTTAAGCAAGTACCTGCAGGTCCTGGCCAAACCAAAGAGTCTCCTCCAGGTCAGACAGGTGTAAAGGTTAGATACGGTCCAAAGCAAATGTTGCTTCCAGAAGAAAACATCGAGTGCACACTTGATGTGCTAGGGTGTCTGAAGGAATCAACCAAGGCAGAGGCGTCAAGATTCCTTGGGACTTAGAGAAGGCACAGAGCATGCTGAGGGTGTGCATAGTTACAGAGTGGGTGGGTCTGACACCTTCATCCCAGGACTTAGAGAAGGCACAGAGCACGCTGAGGGTGTGTAAGTTACAGTGTGGATCTGACACCTTCATCCCAGGGTTAGAGAAGGCACAGAGCACGCTGAGGGTGTGTATAGTTATAGTGTGGGTCTGACACCTTCATCCCGGGATTAGAGAAGGCACAGAGCACGCTGAGGGTATGCATAGTTACAGAGTAGGTCTGACACCTTCATCCCCATGACCTGCACTTTGAGGAGATGTTCTCCTGTTATTAGGAAATTATTTTCCCGTGACTGAGGCATGAGGAACTTTAGGGGTAGGAAATGGGACATAGGAGAGTTAACAGCTTGTGCCTTCAAAAAGGGAAGAAATTGGAAAATGGAGACGTTGGGGACCCAAGCATAAAGACTTAAGACCTTTAAATACCCCAACCCCGATTTATGACAAGGCTTCTCTGCCATGAGCAGCGAGGAAGCTACAACTCAGTTGTGTAAGCAAGAACCCTAGGCATCTGTGGCTACAGAGTCTTCCTTTTGACCTGACCTAAAGCCTCATGGAGCTTCTCCATAGCTGGTTGACCAAAGAAGAAAGCATAGGCAATCCTGCGTGGTTTCCCATCACCACACAAATGTGTAACTACAGCACTGTATCTGGGTGATCCTTTCATCTAGAGCAGTGGTTCTCAACCTCCCTAAAGCTCTGACCCTTTAATACAGTTCCTTGGGTTGTAGTGACCCCAACCATAAAATCATTTTGTTGCTACTTCATAACTGATTTTTCTGTTATAAAATATATAAAATATTTTATGGTTTTTGATGGCCTTAGGCAATACCTGTGGAAGGGTCACCCAACAGCAAAGGGGTCACAGCCCGTATATTGAGAACTGCTGATCTGGAATCCAAGATGGCTCCAGATTTACACTGATTACGAGAAACAGCTAACTGTTGGGCTAATCAGGGACTGGGAGGAAGGTTGTGTCTGGGAAACCAGATGTGACCTGTCAGCAGTCTCAGACGTGTTCCTGTCTTACGTCAATACTTCTCCAGGAGCAAGGTCAGAAGATGGCTTTAATCATAGGTGGACGTGGGCGCACTGAGCCTGTTCTCCAGGTGACGGCCAGCGTCTTTCCCTTGGCCATTATCACACAAGGATGAAGTTTACGTGTGGGCTCACAACATGGGAGCCTTTTCACCACACCCAACCAGACTAAGGCTGCTCTAGAGTGCCAAACCTCCAAATGTGACAGCATTCCTTGAGGGGGTGTGAGGGCAGGGGAAGTAGCTCGTCACTGAACCCCAGATTGATGCCTCTGAGCAGTGTCCGTCACAGAAGTAGCAGTCCTTTGTTCTCCGTGAACTAAATCTCCCCTTACCTCTCTCTGCTGTCGTCAAAACCACTGTCTGCATTTGTAAGCATGAATTTGCTGTATTTCACAAAGCATCGCTCTGGACAAGGAGCTAATTTCACAGCAGACAAGGAACGGCAATGGACGCAGGACTTTGGAATCCATCCTGTCCTATGGCTGCGGCAGCAAATGACCTGGAAGAACGTGAACCAGCCTTTGAGGAGCTATGGCACCAGCTCCGTAGCAACACCTGGTAGGCCCCAAAAATACGCCCTAGGATGTGATATCCGGGGTAAGCTCTACCTTCCTCCACAGCCAGAACTTTCGGAATCGAGACTGAAAGTAGGAGTGGCCCCTCTTCCTGCTGTTTCCAGTGACACAGAGCAAAAGTTTGCGCTCTGACCTCAGAACTTCGGGTTCTATTGTCTGAGAGTTCTCAGCCCCACAAAGGTAGAATGCACCTACCAAGACTCACAGGAAAAAAGTCATTAGTTTGAAAGCTGAGAGTGCACTTTGTATTACTCGTGTAGTAAGTCAACACGCAAAAATGCTAGTTGCTGCCTGAGATGGCAGTGCGGGCGTCAGGTGGGATTCGGGTCACCTGTTTCTGCAAAATGAGAGAAGGGGGCGGCTCTGAAATGTAGATTTAGGCACCCCAGTATTCTTCCAGACAGAGCTGCTTCCCCCCAGAGGTCGAAACCCTAATCCTCTGTAATATGGCCGCAGGGTCTTTGTTGATGTAACCAAGTTCAAATGAGATCATAAACAATTACAGTGGGCCCTGGGCCAGCGTGGTTGGTGTTGCAAGCAGAGATAGAGGGAAGATGGGCATGTGACAACTGGCATTGCTGCTCTCGCCAAGGAATTGTGGGGATTTCTGAAAATTGCCCAAAGTCAAGAGAGAGGGTTGGGATGTGTGTTCACTCTCCTCGTTTCCAAAACAGAGCCAAATCTGATATTTTTATTGCAGACTTCAGTCTTCCTGCATGAGGGAATGGGTTTCTGTTGCTTAAAGATGCTCAGCACTGGTCATTTGTATGTCAGCCTAAGGAAAATTTATACAAATGGGCATAGTTACATGAATATATTCTTAATGGTAACATTAGGAGAAAACTACAAAACTCAATCTAGAGCAGGTTGCCAAGTGTTCAAATCCTCAAGGAATATGAAGGGCTTGTGTCTATATAATAAGGATCCAGAACAAGATTTGAGTGCTTGTTTAGGGCAAAAAGAACATAGACTACTTAAAGCCACATAATCACATGTAAAAACAGGTACCTATATGTATTTATGCTTTATTTTGGTGTGAACACACATACATGCATGCACAATTTTGATCCGTTTCCTTGTTCCTTACTCACAGTAATTAAGTTTGTATCTTTATATTAATTATATTAACAGGGAGTATAACTCAGCCAAAAGAGAAATGCACATGATCCAGTAGGAATAAAGGGATTTCTCTCTGGGGAAAGCAGTAAGGCATTTTTGCCGTGTGGTGTGGCAGGAACAGTAGTAGCTTGTGTAGAAGCATGCTAAGTTCTTCAGTTAGACAGTAAATATGGATAAGGAGCAATGTGTAGACGGCAGCTATGAAGGGACGAACCCAGATGGCTTTGAACTGCTAGATTTTCTGTGCTGGAAGGTCCCTTCCTCTCCTAAATTCGCATCTGTGTTCCTGAGCTGGCACTGGCAATGATAAAATTCTGAAGAGTTTAGAGAGCAGAAACAATACTACAGCCAAGTTACTGTACACCCCGAACGCCGATGGAGACTGCCACAGTGCCCTGCTAGTCCGCCCACCTTGAACAAATGAAGCTGTGCTCATTTATGCCCCTGGTGTTACCAGATTCCAAGCTCGTCAGATCCTGAGCCAAAAGAAGGTGCACGTGGTGGTGAGCTATGCAAACCTCTGCCCATCAGGGATGAAGATGGCGGGCACAGATAAGCAGTCCAGTTTGTCTCTTGAGACTTCAGCTCATGCTCAGGAGTTCAAGTTTGCCTCTGCTGGTTTAGCTCACAAGTGGCGTCGGGCTCGGAGGCGGAGGTGTAATGCTCTAAACAACTCGTGTAAACGTAACATTAGCATGAAGGAAATCTTGTCATGCGGCGAATCCCTTTTCTGCTCACTCAAAGCAGTGCATATCCCGGTATGAACGCTTGATGCATTTGCTCACGTCCGTAATGTCGTATCCTTTATTGCCTTCATGGTTTCCTTTACATCCACGTTTTTGTTATTTCACAATATCTAATAACATTTAAATGTCTCCCACCTAGATAAGGTGTTCAAGCCTACAGGCACATACTAAACCCTTACGAAGGACATGTGCCCATGCAAAATGAAGTTTCATTAAGTTACCTGTTCGTTTGGAATGTCTGATTATACGCGATCATTGCGTCACTGCATACCCCAGAGAGGACGGGTTTTAGTAGAAGACAGGAGGCTGCTCTGGTTTGGTAGAGATTCAATGAAGGGACTGTTTACATTGCTATGGGCTAGACAGTGGGGTCTAGAGGATGGGAAAGCCCGCAGGACTGTCCAGAGAAGAAGCCATTGCCACCTCCGTGCATGAAGGGACAACGGGAGGGTGCCACCAACAAGAGTGTTAGTGCAGGGCAGGCATTGCCACACTCACACTGCTCCTCAGCCCTCCACCTCCCCTCCAGCTGACACCAGAGAGACAGGAATAAGCCCCTGGGAGTAAAGACGCATTAAGAAAAGAATGGTATTTATGGCTCCCCAGGAGCGATGACTTAGAGCAACCCCACGGTGGGTGCTAGGGTAGAGAGAGGACTAAGGCAGCTTATGCCTCAGCCGGCCTGCAGCCAGAGCGGGTCATTGGCGCCATCTGCAGTGTCCCGTCCCGTCCCCACACGGGTGAAACACTTCAACCTTCACTCCTTCAAAGGACCTGAAATCTGGTGCAATTCGGCCGGATAGTGGGGAGGGGATGTAAGCTGCCTCCTTCAGTCTCTTCCTGCTTCCTGTGATCTTCCCAGAGCGGAAGTGCGCGGACTTCTAAACACCAAGTGCGTCTCAGATGAATTAGCTCCTGTGGAATATACTATACCCTAGCGCCAGTCAATTTATTAAAGTAAAATATGCAAAAACAAAAGTTCTTAGGAAGGAGAAGGACGTCAAGCAGCTTTAAAGATTTAATGCTGGCCTCTCCCAAGGCTCATCTGGCTCAGGCTCTGCCTCCATACCGGCTCTGGCGAGCATGCGAGCATGAGTCCTTCAGGTGGCTCTAATTACAACCAGCTGCACGGACAGGAGGCCAGTGCTCCCACTGTGGGCCCCTCCCTGTAATTCACACAAGTCCTAAGCTGCCCCTTTACCTCTCGATTTCTGACGTGGAGATTTATGAATTATCAGCGACAAAGCATGTCATCCTCCACCTACCTGCGTCTCCCTACCTCGGCTAGATAGGGAATGACGCGGATGTGAGCGAGTGTTTGCTCCCTAATCTGAACTCCCGCCTCCTTGTCCCAGGGTTATGTCCACGGCCAGAACCTCACTTCGTCATTCTTGCACGGGCTCTTTAAAAGGTATGTTGACTGGAGTCTCACTATGTGCCCCGGGCTGGCCTCGAACTCGTGACCCTCTTGCCTTAGAGTCTCTACTGCTAGGCTCACAGTCAAGGGCCACCGCGCCTAGGAGCTCCTCAGTATTTTCAATTGGTTTTCTGCTCCTACACTGACTCTTACTCAACTTTGTACCCTACACTGTAGGAACTGATGTCATTTTATAGTGTGCCACCCTGAGGAAACAGCACCAGCTTCCTGTGAAACTGGATGTCCTCAACCACGTCATTCAAGCCCGTCAGCCAGCCACAGCTTATCTGGACAGGAGCTTTTCGCCAGATGTTGCCACACTAGATAGGCTGCTCTTCTTAAAGCTTAAAAGCAGTCCTGCCTTCCCCAGACACTCGACTACCCCACTCCCCACTCCTTCCTCTAAGCCAAGTCCTTTATCCCAAAGCCTCCTACGTCTCACTCCTCTCTGAGTTTGGATCCTCAGCCTCAACTGCCTAACCCTTAATTAACCTACAATGAGCCAAGTAACCCTTTACAACTATGGGTGAGAAAAATTAGCTTTTAGTGTGTGCTGTGCGGTAGGCGCATATATCCTAAGAGCTGTGCCGCTTTATGTGTTCACTAATTTAACCCAAACAATGCCACACTGGCAAGTCCCTCCTCTAATTTATTATTGATTTTAGTTAGCATCCAGTATGCTTCATCATGACATTTCACAAATCAGTTTCCTTGTTAGCAATTGACAGCTGAAGAAATTAGTCACCGACATAATCCTTCACCCCTCATCAAAGAGGGAATGTAGGTCATCTGCCTCAAGGAAAAGTTGGGAGGCACCTGGAGAACAGCACCGGAGGTCAGCCTTGAGGCTGTCCCCTGACCTCTACGTGCCCAGGTGCTCACACGCATGCATTCTCATACGTGACACATGCCCACCACTTACCTCTAAAATTCAGTGTCAATTACCATTTTACTCTACATCCCAAAGGAACAGGGGTTGGCCTCTTGTGGCCTGTTTCACACCAGAGCATCCAATGTGTGAAACATATTAATATTTAACTATTCCAGTTTCCTTCAGTTAGGTGGTGCTGTAAACACGATGCAAACTTTGTGAGGTATATGAGTGAGAACTTACAAATTCATATGAAACTTCGCACTACAGTTCTGTCATAAGTGACTTCTGAGCAGACAGAAGTCTGCTGTGTGAGTGAGAGACAGTTTGCGCCCACAGGGACTGGCCCAGCCTTGGGCCCCTCAATAGACTGCCTACACAGTTCTTATTCCTCAAGACTGACTTAACCGACTTAATTTTGCACTTGTCAAGCACAAGGAGCATGATGAGTCCTTCTATCAGAAACATCTGTTAATTTACTAAAAATGCACATGGCCTGATTGTCCCTAAGAAAGCAGTACCCTGTTCATCTGTGACAGATGGCTGCTCTGTTCTTGGGGACTGCATTCATGGCGAGAGGGCTGGGGCTTAACTCAGATTCAACCTGCAACTTTAATCAATTGCTCTTAACCATTTTTTCTTTTCTCAATGAAAAAGGTATTTTTCTTTCTTTCTTTTTAACACTTGGCTTATTGCTTTTGCAATGATACATAGTGGCATTCTCTCCCTGGCATGATCCAAAAGTGTTAATTTCTATTTAGAACCCAGACCACAACAAAAGTGCCATTTATTTTTAATCTGTGCTGCACTAAGCATAAAATACCTGAAAACGTCAGTATCTCGATGGGCCAAAAGCAGAAGAACAGCTTGAAGAGACGTAGGCATTTGATTCGCTACTTACCCTCTACCCATTACTGTTATGTGTCCTGAGAACTAAGGTGTTTGCTACTGCTTTGTGCTGCGAAGTGCCCCATGAACTTGGATCTGTGATGGATGTCACACTCAACAGTGGTCCCCTTTTCCTGAAAGACTTAGAGAAGCAGAGCCCTGTGGCTGCCCCCAGCAGCCAGCCAACTCTCTGACTGTCACTTACTTCTTATAGGAGCAATAACGGGGCAGTGCAATTTGAATATCTTACTTTTAATATGAGCTGCACACGGTCTTACGAGCACTATAATTTCTTTTTCTTGGTGCTTTACTTATTGAAGTTTATAACGGAAAGCAAATTGCTTATCTTATGATAAGACAGAATATTAAACCTTCATTTCTGTATTTTCTATCCCTCCAGTTTTCTTACTGAAGAATATCACATTTGGGCTATAGTGTCTTTACCAAGGGTACAACCTGGCATCTGTAGATGATTCCCTTAGTGGGTAGTACTTCAAGATGAAGTGCCAAATGGATAACTAATTGGGATGTGATGATTCATGAAGCAGGGAATGTCAAATATTGAGGTTTGTTATGAGATATACAGTTGATTGCTGATAATCCTACGTTATTACATCTCTCCCAGATAGATGATCATGCTGCTTTGGATGCACACATGAGGTGTTTCACGTTTCTTATACATTTTTTCCATTAAGCATTTTAACATTAACATTGTTAAACATACATGCTCACAAAACAGGACACTTCTTCTTGGGCTGCCACAGGGTACTATGGCTTCAAACATAGCCATGACTAATTACTGACATCCAAGCCAGGTCGGATAAGAAACAACACTTTAAGGGCACGTGTGAAACTACAAAAAGCAAAAACACTAACTACAACCAACACCTTTTCTCAAACACTCCTACTTCAAAAGTCCGATCACAAAAGCCTGATACTTGAATAAACAGTGGGCCACTTAGACAATGGGCTTGCCATTCTACACACTGCAGCAGGAAAATACCTATAACCTATATACCTATATAGCAAGAGCAAGAGCCCAACAGAAGCCACGGAGCAAATGACATTAAGTAAATGAACTTGCCACACACCGCACACTTCAACATCTACTCCAAAGTTTCCAAATGCCAAGCATATACTGTGCTCTCCACCCCCAGACTTACATGAACTCGATAAATAACTTACTTGCTTCAAAGCTATGATAAAAATGATGAAATGGGATTTTTTTTCCCCCTTGAAACTGAAGACAACTGTGATCTCTCTACATTCTTTGCCAAGTTGTTTACATGGACAGGGCTTTTCTCTTATGAGTTATTTTTTCATTTCCTGATGTCAAGATGATATACAAAGCTTTTCAGATATTTGCAGGGCTAGAGTCACGGCCAAGTATAAACTGAATTCATAATATTAGTGGATCAAATGCTCTCCAATTTTGTATCAAGCAACATTATCTGGTTTCTTCCTTTCTCTTCCTTTCTAAATATGTCCTAAAGGTTGAAGCCAGATAAAAACTAATTTGGCAAATTCAAAGCATCACTTACAGCCTGATATTTTTGTATGTGGCTTAGAAAATTTAATCTGAGAGTCTAGACATTATCAAAGCAATATGTTGCACAGAATATTTACACAAATAAATGAATTAGAGTTTCCAGAGTAGTTCTGCTAATACAGCTACAACCTACAACACTTTACCATACACAATATTATTCTTCTACACAATAAATGGTATACCTAAGTCATGTTCTCAGTATAGATATTTCTACTGACAAGATACAGTAGTTCTTCGTTTCTGTGCTTTGTCATTGGTAGGAAGACAATCTCGTGTCCACTGTGAGATACCTTTTTAAAAGTTCACCTTTGGAAGACAGGTAGAGCTTTACAGACGGGAGTTGTCTCTAGTGAGCCTACACTCAAATGCAACGGTTGAAGGAGTTGATGGTCAGCTGCTCCTTTGGGTTGCTAAAGAGGGTCCCTCACTGATGCACTTGACTTACATGATGGTACAAAATATAGAACGTTGGGGGACACAGAACTGGAATGCTATTACTACTGCTCGTTCACGCATGCTGTTGATTCTATTTTGGGGAACACTGATTAAAGCCCAAGGAAATTCACAGCAGCCACCTGAACTTTTTATTGCTCTTAATCCTTGATTTTTATTTTTGTTTTATCAACATTTTGATGATTATATAGTGGTTCTAAAGTTGAGTCAATTTCCTAAGGTTCTAGGTGGTTAGTGTAAGAGCTAGATTCGTCTACAATCCAGGCTAACTCAAAGTCCCAGGAGACACCCCACCACCATCACCCACACACCCTCCAATAGTGTTTTCAGAGCAAAGAATGAGTCTGCCCCAGGTGGTCCATGTATTCATTTATGATCTTCACGACCTTGAGGAATTTATTTATATGCTATATCCATTTAAAAGGTGGAAAAATTGAATCTCGGATTCTCGAACTCCTACAGAGTAAAGCATAAAATAGGCACTAGGGGTTCAGGGGCCCATGTTTTCCCAGTACGTCTCCTGCATCCTTCCTGTGACACTGCCATCTGTGCCTGCATGGTGTGCTTATCTTCTCACAGTCAGACGGCTTCTCTGTAACGCTGATTTGAGAGGCTTTTTTCCAACAGGAATCTGTGATGGTCAAGGGATCGTTTGATGACCTATGGGGATCTGTGATGACCATTTGGCGCTGTCAGATGCTCTGAGGAAATGAGTGCTAGAAGAGATAGCACTGGGTGTCCAAAACACATCAGTGAACCTCTTCTGATATATACTGGGTTAACGGGGACCTTACAGGACCGCCTAAAGTGGAATGCGTTCTTCACCATGCTTATTTCATCATGGCCTCTATATATTGCATTTGCACACATGTGCATTCTAACACACACCATGGCTGAGTGATGGGTTGTGTGTGTGTGTGTGTGTGTGTGTGTGTGTGTGTGTGTTGTGTCCAATGGCGAAAAACTCCAGAGTGAAAGGAATGCTGGGAATTTTACTAAAGATGAAGACTCTTGATTGTGTGGCAGGAGGAAATTTTCAACGTGGACATCCAGCCAGAGGGCCTTAGATTAGTAGAGCTCAGGTTGTTAAATTTAAGGGTTTCCGGCCAGCTAGGGACACTATGGGCCGTGTTGACAGGCATCAGAGTGGAAGATACTTGCTCTACATACTGGATTGACTTCCTGTTGGAGGAAAGGAAAGGAAGCAGCAGGAGGAGAAGAGAAATACATCAATCTGGAGAAGTAACTGCACAGACCTGTGATTACAGACAGGGTTTCTCCTGTTGAAGTGTGGAATTCGCTGAATCGCATTCTGAAAATGCTATGGCCACGGAGCACTGGGAGGATTTCAGGCATTTGGTGAGCACATTTATCAACATGGTTGAGGCCATCAGCAACAATTAGTTTCTTCACAGCACTGCTGTGGGTGGAATTTGCACTTTAATGGAGAGAATGGACTTCCTTTTCACAGGCTTAGGCTAATCAGAATATGTGGATCTTCTCCAGCCCCAACCACCAGTCTGTCTCACATGAAACAACAGCGCAGCCAACATCTGAGCATGTGCCAGGTATCGAAGCAGCTTCTGAAACTACACAATGCTTGCCGTGTGCCAGGCACCATTCTAAGTGTATGCTGTCATTAATCTTAATAACTGTGAGATGAGTATTTGTGGGTAATAAGTTAATATAAAAGAAATTAAGTAACATGCCTGAGGTCACAGAACTACAAAGGGATAATGCCAAGATTCAAACCCAGACAAACTGGCAATAGCAGCTGTGCCCCCCCCTCTCTCTCTCTCTGTCTCTGTCAGTCTGTCTCTGTCTCTCTCTGTCTCTCTCTCTGTGTCTCTCTCTGTGTCTGTCTGTCTCTCTGTCTGTCTGTCTCTGTCTCTCTTTCTGTCTGTCTCTCACTGTCTGTCTGTCTCTGTCTGTCTCTTTTCTCTCTGTCTCTCTCTTTCTGTCTGTCTGTCTCTGTCTGTTTGTCTCTCTTTCTGTCTCTGTCCATCTGTCTCTCTCTCTCTGTCGGTCTCTCTCTGTCTATCTGTCTGTCTCTCTCTCTCTCTCTGTCTGTCTCTGTCACTCTGTCTGTCTGTCTCTCTCTTTCTCTCTGTCTGTCTGTCTCTCTCTGTCTCTGTCTCTCTCTCTGACTCCCTTGGGCCCCTCCCCCACACCCACATTTGAGGCAATTTTATTACACCGCTGTTTGCCTCTGACGAATTCGTTACTGTGAAATGACTGTGATATTTAGAATGGCAGTTTCTACCCTGGATTTTGCATCCATACGATATAGATTTTCCTCCGCAGGCTGTTCTGGGTGATGGAGACACAACTGCCTAGTGGCCAATGGTAGTCCTGGGCCAGGAGGAAGCCCAGGTCACAAGTAGGGGAGGGTAGTCTTTCTGTCTTTCAGCCCTCGCTCCCATACCACAGACCCATCTGTGGAGGACATGCTTTTATTTTCCTTTTTCCATTCTGTGACTTTTCAATGTCCTCCATCAGGTTTGGGTATCAAGGTTATTAAAGTTCTTAGAGATGATGTGTCATATGTGTTTTTTTTTTTTTTTTTTTTTTTTGTATTCTGCACAAGTTTGAGCTGGTGGTGCATGCCTGTAATCCCAGCACTGGGGAGGCAGAGATGGGTGGATCGGTGTGAGGTTGAGACCAGCCTGGTCTACAGAGACAGTTCCAATGCAGCCAGAGTTGTTACACAGAGAATGAAAGGAAGGAAGAAAGAAGAAATGTCTAGTTTGAACATTTTTGCTCCAGGAATTTTGTGTGGAATTTGACCGTGAATGTGCCACACATAATGCTCCCACAGAAGAATTTAAAACTTGTTTCTTTACTGTAGCTCATTCCTAAGTCTTTTGGGTTCTTGTAGGTTCTTTCAGTCTAGGAATGGTCTTCACTTCTCAAGTTTGCTAGAATGTAAGTTCCTTCCATGAGGGATGCTTGCCATTGGATAATATTTTTCTTATCTGTCTTTACCAAAGACTAAAATCTGGGATGAAGGGTCCAACCACCTTAACATCTCAATAAACAATAGGTACTTACTAAGCTTGGGGACTGAATGAACCTTTACTAACCTGCCCAGAGTAGCTACCTTCCTGTCTTGCTGTGTAGACTGTGGTCCCCTCGCCACTGGAGCCTACCCTAAAATTCCACCTGCTTCCCAAGCCATCTGCATGCCACCCTTCCCTAACAACATGGCTCTGGTGTCTAGGGGTCTTAGAGTATATAATGTAGGGGCGTTAATTGAAGAGGTGCTCCATCTGCATGGCTATGGGGAAGCCATCACCCGTGTAAAGTTAAATGTTTCTGGTGAGGCCATTTTGGGTCACCTGTACTTCTGCCAGTGACCCCTGCTAAAGACCTCGTACGTGATGGCCAAGTGCTCAGTTACTAAGCTATGTATGTAGCCCTATTTTACTTTGGTATTTTGAGATTGTGCCTTGCTGAGTTGAAAAGGATGATATTGAGTGTCCTCTGAATCACAGAGTGTCCTCTGGTCTGCAACTGGTGACCCTCCTACACCCTATTCCGGCTGGCACTGCACATGTGTGGCACACAGCCTAGCTTTAAGCTGCTTTGAATCAACTACTAGTTTGGATTAGTGTTTTGGTACATACAAACTTTGAAAAACAAGACCAGAATCATCTCTAAAGTTAAGAATTCGTGTTAAGAGTCTCATGCTCTACCCACTGAACTAGCCGGGCAACACAAAGAGAAATGTCCAGAGACCTACAAGACTGACCCCAATTAACAATTTGAGCAACAGTGGAAAGGCTACCATAAATGCCCTTCCCTGATAATGAGATTGATGACTAACTTATCCATCATCACAGAGCCCTCATCTAGTAGCTGATGGAAACTGAAGCAGACACCCACAACTAAACACTGAGCTGAACTGGAATCCAGATACAGAGAGGGAGGACAAGACCAGGCTGCAGAAACCCACAGAGACAGCTGACCTGAACAAGGAGGAGCTAATGGGCCCCAAGACTGATAGCTGGGAATCCAGCATGGAACTGACTCAGATCCCCTGAACATGGGTCTCAGTTAGAGGCCTGGGCAGCCTAAGGGACCTCAGACAGTGGAACCAGGATGTATCCCTGGTGCACAAAAGGACTTTGGGAGCACATTCCCCATGGAGGGACACTCCCTTAGCCTAGAGACAGGAGGGAGGGCCTAGTCCCTGCTCCAAATGACTTGACAGATTTTGATGGTCCCTCCTGGAGGGCATCACTGTACATGTGGATTGTGGGGGGTGGCGGGGTGGGGGGTATGGGAGAGGAAGGTAGTGGGGGGCATGAGAGGATGGAAGAGAGGGAAAGAGGGAGGGAGAGGGAACTGGGATCGATATGTAAAATAAAAATAAAATAAAATTTAAAAAGATAAAATTTAAAAAAAGGATTCATGTTAAGTTTTCTGATTCCTTAGGTATTAACAAACACTGCTCATTAATTCAGATTCCGTGTAATTTACTTTCTCTGTGTAAGATCAACATGGTGGACCAAAGCATGGCCTCTAAATATACTTGTATCTTTTGTTAGTTTCCTCTCTGTTGTAATAGAACACTGACCAAAAGCAACTTTCGTAGCAATGGGTTTATTTGGTATGAACTTCCAGATGACATTCCACCATGGAGGGAAAACAAAGCAGGAGTTAGGAGTTGAGGCAGATTACTGAGGTCTGCTAATGGCTCACTCAACTGGCTTTCTTGAATTATTGTTTTTTATTTTTTGAAATTAGAATTACATCATTTCTTCTCCTCCCTTTCCTCCCTCCAACCCTTCCCATCTAGCCTACTTTGCCCTCACATTCATGGTCTCCATACCTTTGTTGTTTGTGAATATACATGCGTGATGTTCCTAAGAACTCATGGGGCTTGCTTTTATAAAAATATACAACCTAGGACATCTGCCTAGGTGTGACACCGTTCACAATGGGCTGGACTCTCCTACATCAATCATTAATTAAGAAAATGTCCAAGATAATTAATCAAAAAATGTCCCACAGATTTGCCTATAGGCCAGTCTGATGGATTTATTTTCTCATTTGAAGTTTTTCTTCCCAGGTGATCCTAGCTTGTGCCAAGTTCACACACACACACACACAAATACACACACACACACACACACACACACACACACACACACACCCCCACAAACTAGCCAACACAGGTCCTAATCTCTAAAACCTATGATGTCACCTTATATGGCAACAACTATTTGGCAGATGTGATTAAATTTCTTTATTTTATGTGCATTGCTGTTTTTGCCTGCATGTCTGTCTGTGTGAGGGTGTCACACATATCTTAGAGGTACAGAAAGTTGTTAGCTGCCATGTGGGTGCTGGGGATTGAACCCTGGTCCTGTGGTGGAACACTCAGTGCTTTTAATCACTGAGCCACACTCCAGCCCCAGGGGGAAATTATCTGTGTGTCTAAATATGATTAAAAGTGTTTTCATATACCAGGGGAGATTAGACTACAGAAGAACAGGTGACAATGTCACCAGAAAGGCAAAGGCAAGAGTGAAGCCATACAGCCAGAAGTAAGGGGACTCTGGGCACTCAGAGACAGAAAATAATGCCACACTAGAACAGTCTTAGTGCAGCTCCACACTGAGTCAGATCCCAGAGCATTTCCTGTTTCCCTGACCTGACCCTTCTGCGATATTCACATTAGGAGGTTTTCTTTCTTTACATTTAGAAGTTAGGGCACGGGGGGGGGGGGGGGGGGGCGCAGCTACTCACTCTGGCCCGTCTATTGCATAATCGTTCAGGAGTTGCAAGTGGGCACATGCATAGTTCAGTCAGAGAAAACAGTCTTTGTTCTGGACATCCACAGGCAAGAGTTGCAGCTCATCACTAGGTGATCACAACTAGACACACATTATTTGACTAAACTTGCACCTGTGAGAAGGCACCCATCAGTCTGAAATCACCGCTATCCTATTTATAACCTGCCTGCAAATGAGTTTCCCAGCAAGATGGCTCTGTAGGGATAAGAATTCCACCTCCTCTGGCCACGCTAGCTCACTGTAATAAAGCTCTTCATGCTGCTTGGCCTCTCAACTGAGTGGTTTCCATATAGAGTGAGCAGAGTGACTCACCTGCACGGGAGCATTAGGAGAAAGAGTGGTGTATGGTTTTATAAGCAAATGCTCAATGCAACATTTATAATATGCGATGTCACAGAAGATTTGTTAACATAGTACACTTATAAAACAGAACTTTATGTAGCCATTAAACATTAACGCAGCATTTCCTGACCCAGACAAGTTCAAAGTTACTGCGTGTGACACGTAACTACTAAAGGCAGTTTCCATCCCTAAGCAAATGAATAACAAGGAGTAGATGGAAAGAGCCATCTTTGGTTTTCCAGGAGAGCAGAATTTAGAAGACCGGGCTGTAAAAACACATTTGTTTATGTTGCCTAAGAGTGACACTGTAACAACAGCAACAACGAAAAGTCCCCAAAATTTGCCTGGCTCACCAGCAACCTTTATGGGCCTGTAGAGCGTAGACAGTCAAAGACTTTCTCCTTGCTTTTAATAAGCGTCATCATCAGCAGCAGCAGCAGCGGGGCCATGTGTCCTCCCATCCGGTATGCCTCACGGGTTTGCACCTGGTTTCTTCGCACAGAGAAGGCAGGACTAAGTGGGAATGAGATCTGCCTTATTGAGGGCCGAAGCCTGTTAACTGGCATACAGGAGGGTGACTTGAATAAATGCACCCCAAATCTCTTCATTCTTTCACGGTGTGACGGAGCTTGCTACTTGGCACCCCATTAGCTACCGCCACTGCTTTATGAGTGGCTTGTGCTCAAGACACCACAATCAAGTTAGTCTTTCCCTCTATTCTGTGGCTCTATGTTACCATCTCAGAAGTCACTTAGTTGAAAAATTATGCTCCACATGGAGGGTTTTTTTTGGGGGGAGCATGGATTTTTCCAAAATGCAAAATAGGATTTTAAAAAAATCCATGAGATTGGCCAGGTGGTGGCGCACACCTTTATTCCCAGCACTTGGGAGGCAGAGGCAGGCCGATCTCTCTGAGTTAGGAAAAAACCTTCCATGAGACTGAGTATGAAGTTCTCACAGATGACAGTCATAGTGAGGCCGATTAAGGTAGAATCAACCACCAGAAGATTTCTGTAGACAGGCCCTTCCATGGCCCTGTGCTGGGTCCATTTATTGATTCTGCTTCCTAGCAGCAGCTCGAAGTACTATTTAGCCGGATGATCTTTTCCTGTTTAGCATTAAAGCAAAGGCACAAGCCAACTGCTCTCAAGTGCTTATTTTCTGCTAGTTATCGTCAGGCCTCTTGTGACTTCACATAGTTACTTAGACAATGGATAGAGACTTGTCTCCTTGCTAATTCATCTGCTTTATCTCATTTATCGTGGAGAGAAAGAAAACAAACAGACAGAAAAAAGAAAGAAAGAAAGAAAGAGAGAAATAAAGAAAGAAAGAAAAGAAAAACAACCCAAAAACAGTTGTTCCTTGATTGGGTTACTTTGAAAGCCTTTTGATTTCTGTAGACTCAACCAGATATAGTAAAGACTAGGTTTGTGGAAGTCTTTTACATCAGAATCCAGGTCAAAAGTCATTTTAAACTTACATGTGATTGAGTAAACAGAATGCCAAGAAAAAAAAAAAATCAAAATTGGATCTGACTCCCTAGCCTTTGAGTAGACTGAAAACAGAACAGAACACCCTCCTTTCAAGGAGTGATTACTTACACACATACATCTTGAAACTTAGATCATAAAGGCAAGCCTGGCAGAAGTGTGTGTATTATTCAAAATCCTCTGATTACCCTGGAAACCCTCTAGCTGTAGGAATTCCCATTTTGTATCTGAGGAAACAGGTTCAGAGATTAGATAGTGCATCCAGTCACATGGCTCATGAGCGAGCTGGGAGCAGAAGGGGCGACACGCCCTTCCTGGTTATGTGTATATTTAGGATGAATTCTATGGTTTTCTATAATTAATTACATGGTTTCTATAACAGAAATATTTTCACTGCTCTCAGGTAATCTTGCCAGGATATTTGTTACTTGAGGACACACAAAAAGGGTCAGATGCTAGGGTTTCTCTGTGTAGGTGGCTGTCCTGGAACTTACTTTGTAGCCTAGGTGGCCTGGAACTCAGGGATCTGCCTGCCTCTGCCTCCTGTCCATAGTGCTGGTATTAGAGGTGTGTCCCGCCACTCCGGGCGACATTCTATTCCAAACACTGCAGCAGCGAATGTTTACTTGTAACATTCTGCCAACAGCTCTTAGCCTAAGAGTTTCTAGAAAGCACAAAAAATTATGGCCTGCTTTTAATCCTCATTTTTGTGATGAGTATTATCCTTTACTTCTCTTCATACCCAGCTCCAAAGGGCATGCTTATCTTACTTCATTTTTGCCCTTTAGAGCCCGAATCTTGGGAGGGGGAAAAATTCAGCTTTTGACTGTTACCTTTATTTCTTGTTTGACTGCGGCTTCACCCAATTCCCAGTCATTTACCAGGAGACGCACAAGTGTCAAGTGTTATCTGCTGTTAGACATGGCTTCCCCCTCTCAGGATAGCAAGGTAGGGGTCACAAATGGCATTGCTCGGGTCCTTTGGAGGGTCGTCGCAGCCCACTGCCCGGTTTATCCAGGGACGTTGGATACTGGCCAATGTTACTGTACTTAAAAGTACGCAAGGAATCGGTGAGTTACCTCCTTCGGTGCTTGTTCGGGTGGACAACTTACTCCCGGGGTCGTCCCGGGCTCCTGCCTGGGCCCCCTGGTGCAGAGCGGCAGGAAGGTCACGTTCAAACCGTGCGCCCGAGCAGACGCGAGGAGCGCCAGCCCCCACCGGCCCCCGCCCAGCCCTCCTAACCCGCGGGTCCGCGGTGCTTCAGGGCCACGGGGAGCGCTGGGGGCGGGGAAGTGGGTTTCGGCCGCTGCTACCTCGCCGCTCCTCGGCCTGACACTGGGAGCTTTGCACGGTCTCCGGGTCGAGGGAGCCGGCGGAGGTCTCCGGGCCACAGCGCCTCGCCCAGGCCCGGCGCTCCCGCCCCGCCCCGCCCCGCCCCGCCCCGCCCCGCCCCGCCCCGCCCCTGCGCGCAGGCACAGAACCAGCCCCTCCGGGCTCCCGCGCTTCTCTGCCGCCCGCCGCCGGGGGCCCTGCCTTTTATAGGCGCTCCGACCAATGAGCGCGCGCCTTTCCTTCGGCCCGCCCTCCCGGCCAATCGGCGCGCTCCTGGTGTCATCTTCGGCTCCTCGGCTGCTCTCGGCGATTTTCGCTGTTGCTGGCTTTTTTTTTTTCAGAAGCTGCTCGCTCGCAGCCCCGGACGCTGCTGGCTGCTGGCTGCTGGCTGCTTGCTGGCTGCTTGCTTCTTCTTCTTCTTTTTTTCCGGGTTCCGAGCCATTCCGGATGCTCTAGGCCGCCGGATGTCTGATCTCCGCATAGCTGAGGCGTTTCTGTACATGGATTATCTGGTAGGTGCGGGGCGCGGGCGGCGAGCGTGTCGCCTCTCGGGTCTCGCGGTGGCCCAGGGCCCCCACCCCGCCCGCCTGCACGGAGCGGCTGCCTCGCGGCCGGCCGGCCGGCTTGCTCGCTCTCGGTGGGACGGGATGCTCCCCTCCCCTCCACCCCACAGCCCGCGCCCCGCGCCCCGCGCCCCGCGCCCCGCTCTGCGCGGCGGCGTCCGGGAGGCCGGGTTGACAGGTAGAGGCGCGGCGGGGACCGGCGGGGACCGGCGGGGCTGCGGGCGGCCGGCCACGCTCCGCGCTCCCGGGGCAGCATTCTCTTCCCGGGGACGCTGGAGTTTTCCGCTCCCCCCCTCGGCAGAACTCCGGGTGCTATTAAAGAGCCATAAGCAGAATGGCTCGCTAAGTGCCCGGCAGGTCCGGTCATTTGGTTGTTATTAGATTCTCTAAAGCAATGACCTGGGTCGCGGCGGGATTTTAAAAACACATTACCAGAAAGTAAGACCGGGCTAAAACCACATTGCAACCCGGCCTGGTCAGGATCGGGCATTGCCCAATCCACCGCTCTGGCCGTGTGTGTGGTGCCGCTTTTGCTTTGTGCGCGCCTGGCTTGGGAGCCCGTGTGCAGTCAGCCCTGTGCTGGGAAGTTTAGGTGCGAAAAGTTTTGTTTTTGTTTTTGTTAGCACAGCTCAGGGACGGAGCACTCGTACGTGTTTCTGGAATTGTGCAAGCAGCTTGTGTTTCTGTTCCAGAAACCGTGTTTCCACAGAGCTGCCTGTTTGTGGTCAAGCAGATCCTCCTTGACAGGAGCTGTGTTCGATCCCATGCACTTACTATGTAGATGGCGTCAGGCCGAACCGCTGTTGCCATGCAGAGCTGAGGTACAGGGTTAGAAGCGTTGGCCCTCCTGTCATCTTGTAGGACACATGGTTTCCCGCTGCAGACTGGCCTGGCAGAGATTTACCAGTGCCTTCTAGGAATCGCACTTCAGGCCGTCCGGAGAAAGCCCGGTGACGGCTGCCTTGGCAATGCTACCAGTGTATGAGGGTTTATTTACATATGCAGGAATATACGTTTCTGCTAAAGCTTCGCAATTTGATGAACTCACTGACAAGGATGCAGACCGGTTAACGCATGCGCTTGAGAACGAAGCCGAAATGAAAGATTCTGAGTTGAAATCTGGTTTTGCTGTTTATATGTTTATGGTGGTAACTTCTGTCTTGCTGCAGCCGGTTTGAGTGGGTTGTGTGTTAATGAACATTCTTTAAAGTACAGTGTGTCCATCGGGCATTGGTGGCCCACGCCTTTAATCCCAGCACCCGGGATACAGAGCCGCGTGGATCTCTGTGAGTTCGAGGCCAGTCTGGTCTACTGTGCAAATTTCAGGACAGGCTCCAAAGCTACAGAGAAATCCTGTCTCCAAAAGCAAGCAAGCAAGCAAGCAAACAGGTTGATGTTTCTCAAATATGTACAGAAGACTACTTTCAAAATTAAATGATTGATTGAGTTTGGCCCACACAGTGCTATGGGTGTCTCTTGCAATTTGCCCCAAATAAAAGCCAGTTTGCTGAGGAAATTTTCCAAATAAGAAGAAAGTGTAGGCTATATCATTTGTACTGCTGGAAGCTAATTTTGGATACTTAACTAAATAGTGCTTCAAAGAGGAATTTGGGGGAGTTCTCTTTCATTTTCTCATATTGTTGGGGCTGTTTCAGAACTTATCACACAGCTGTCTTTGAGGTGCCAGGCCCACTGAAAGGACTGAGGGAAAACTATTAGAAATTACTCAGGTTCCCTGGCGGTGGTGGCACATGCCTTTAATCCCAGCACTCGGGAGGCAGAGGTAGACGGATCTCTGTGAGTTCTAGGCCAGCCTGGTCTACAGAGTGAGTTTCAGGACAGGGCCCACAGAGAAACCACAGAGAAATCCTGTCTCACCCCCCATTTGTTTATTTATTTATTTATTTATTTTGTTTGTTTGTTTATTGTTTGTTTTGCTCAGGTTAGCATCCATCTAGGTGTAGACTCTGGATGTAAAGGGTTGGCGGAAGAGCTCAGTCACAGCCCCTGGCCCTGGCTCTGACTTGTCTTGTTCGTTTTCCTGCTGTGCCTGCCCCAGCTCCTGTTTTGACTTTAATGTAGACATTGTTTTGTCACTTTCACTATGCTTTCGAATATTCCCAAATGCAGTGAAACTGTCTCATAAAAGTCACTGGCTATATGAGGGTCAGAAAACAAAATCTGGAAGGAAATGGCTCAGGGCTATGAGTGTGTTAGGTATGGCTGTGAGAACACTGAGGAAAGTCCTTCACTGCTACGTGGGCTGGAGGAAAACAAACAAAGGCCCGCTCCTGCGCAGTGCAGACGCCAGGGCCAGCCACCGTTCCTCTCTCCCGTGGTCCTTTCGGTGGGCTTGTCTGCTGTATAATCTTTGCAGGCTAAAATCCCATTTCTGAAAAGTACAGGATCGGTTTCTTTGATTGTGTCTGGGATCTTATTTGTAAAGTAAATCGATGCCTAAGTTCTTTTACTTACCTTCCAGGAGGGGGAAAGTTTTCTTTCATTCCAAGTTGGAGGCAGGGTTTGCTGAGTGAGCAGACTGGGTGCTCTTCCCATGATCTTGACAGGAGTATGGTCTGGTCCTCCCTTCTTCTCTTTAAACACAGCTCTTCATCTTTGTTGTTTTGTTGGTAAGGAAAGCTGTGTGTGGAGGTATTGTCCATTGTTCTTTATTTGAGCATCACCACTTAATTCTTATTTGTTCAAAGGAAGGAAGGAAGAGATGGGGTGTGTGAGGTGCGGTGTGTGTGTGAGTGGTGTGTGTGGTGTGTGTGGTGTGTGTGGTGTATCTAGTGTGTGTTTGGTGTATGTGTGTACGTGTGTGGTGTATGTGTGTGGTGTATGTGTGTGGTGTGTGTGTGTGGTGTGTGTGTTTGTGTGTATATGTGTGTGTGGTGTGTGTGTTGTGTGTGGGTGTTTGTGTGTGTGTATATGTGTGTGTTTGTTGTGTGTGTGGTGTGTATGTGTGTGTTTTTATATGTATGTGTGTATGTGTGTGTGGTGTGTTTGTGTGTGTATGTGTATGTGTGTGTATGTGTGTGTGGTGTGTTTGTGTATGTGTATGTGTATGTGTGTGGTGTATTTGTGTGTGTATGTGTATGTGTATGTGTGTGTGTATGTGTGTGTGGTGTGTTTGTGTGTGTTTGTGTATGTATGTGTGTATGTGTATGTGTGTGGTGTGTATGTGTGTGTGTGTTTGTGTGTGTATGTGTATATGTGTATATGTGTGAGTGGTGTGTTTGTTGTGTGTGGGTGTTTGTGTGTGTGTTTGTTGTGTGTGTGGTGTGTTTGTGTGTGTTTGTGTATGTATGTGTGTATGTGTGTGTGTGTGTGTGTGGTATGTTTGTGTGTGTATGTGTATATGTGTGTGTGTGTATGTGTGTGTGGTGTGTATGTGTGTGTTTGTTATGTGGGGGTGTTTGTGTGTGTGTGTGTGTGGTGTGCCATTTTAACAGCTCCTAATAGGATTGGGATGATAAGGTGAATGAATGGAGCTCTCTGATCTTAGAGGTTGCAGTTAATTTCTTGAATGTTCTCAAAGGTGACAGCTAAGGTGAAGGCTCTGTTTAATGTTTAAGACAGAGGTTTTATTACTCTTGGTTCAGGGAAAGAGCGATAACTTGCAAATCCTAAATAATTACAAGTTACACCTGGTACTGGCCTGGCTTGGTGCCTGGCGTGAAGTTAGAGCCCAGGATTACATGTTGGTTGAATGGATGTGAGGTGGGAGGGAGAATTCTGTTCTCTTTTCTGGCTTCTAAACCGAGACAAGATAATATCTGTTTGGATTAGGTATTTTGATTTTTGGAATGCAGAATGTATCCTTTACACTTAAGATTATCCAGATAGAATTTGTTTAGCAATTTAAACATAAAAGCCTTATCTTTTCTAGATAATGCGGGTGTCAGCTGAGAAGCTCACATCTCTTTCCCCTTTCTCTTGAGGGAGTTGATGAGTTCTAACCAGACAGGAATTTGAGTCAGGTTTAGCTGTGACCAACAGGCCGCACACCTGTCTGCCTCTGATGGGTTAAGGCAATGTTTAGAGCTTTGTAAAGAGAAAGAATAGGATAGAATAAGTTATGAGAATAGGATTATTTTTATTATAATTACTGAATATTATTATAAGAATAAGATAGGATATTGTAAGGTCTATTCTTCCAGCATTCTTATGAGAGAATGATACATTATGAATTTGTTTCCTGGGAGGGTGGACAGGGTCAATGGCTACATTCCTTTTAGTTCAAAACATTTTGTGCCTTGTATGTTAATTGGTGTGGATTTCACCTTTTTTTCTCTGTACCACCAACACAACAACAGTAAAGTTCATTATCGTCCATGGAATACCAGTGATGATGAGAAGAGAAAGTGGAGGTAAATGTATTTATAAGCCTACATTGGTTTTCAAATAGAAATGTTAGCGCATTATGACTATGTTGCTGATATTGTACTTCCTGTGTAATGACTGTTATTTAATGGTAAGGATTGGGTTGCGTTTTAAACTGGTCTCAATGAATTGAAGAATTGAGAGGGTATTTCAGAAGCACGAAGAGATAACACTTTTGAGGGTCATTTAATACCTCTAAAAGGTAAAACCATATTCGCATATTTTTAAGGTTAATTGTATTACATATATGTGCACATGTATATGTGCATACATACAAGTATATGTAAAATACATAAATGAATGTTTGCCTGCAAGAGTGTCTGAGTACCACATGTATGCAGTGTTTGCAGAGGTCAGAAAAGGGCATCGAATCCCCTGGACCTGAAGTGATAGACAGTTGTGATCTGCCATGTGGAACCCAGGTTTTCTGCATGACCCATCTCTTAGCCCATTCAACACGTACACGTACTTATGCAACCCCTGTTGGTACATGTCCCTGGAAGTCCAGAGAATGGATTGCAATGCTCCCCCTGGTTGCAAGGCAATGGCTCTTGGGAGAGGTTGAAGTGGCCTGTGGAGATAAGACAGGCTTTCTAGTGGGTTTCTTTCTTGCATGTTCTTTGTCCTAGTAGAAAGTGAAGGACAAAGCTAGACTGCAAGTGTGTGGCATGTGCCTCATTGGCCTCAGGTGATGTGTTCTCTCCTGTTCATCACATTTGTCTCCTACGCTTGAGATTTAGTAAGAATACTTAGATTTCTTCTTTGTATTCACTGACGAACTTGGCCTAGTTTCTTGCACACAGGCTGTATATGTGGCCAGGGAGGGCACGCACGCACGCACGCACGCACGCACGCACGCACGCACGCACGCACGCACGCACGCATACACACACACTCACACACGCTTTCCCAGGTTCACACGGCTAGCAAGGGAGTGAGCTAGCCTTGTGACTCTAGGCCCCCCCAAGCCATTTTTTTATTGAGCTGTGCAGTTGTTCCTCCCTCCCCCTCCCCTTCCCCCTCCCCCCTCCCCCTCCCAGTTTACTCAGGAGATGTTGTGTTCCCCCTTCTAGGCCATCCATGTCTACCTCTTTGTTACCTAGGATCTTGGGTTGTCAAGCATTCTCTCTAGTACAGGGCGGGAATTCAGGCACGCGAGCGGTGTTGAAAGCTGCTGGGACACCGTTGGATGTTTACATGCTTCCTGTAAGTACAAGTAGCCTTTACAGAGAAGGCTGGCTGGAAGGTGTCGAGTGCACAGCCTCTGGTCACCAAGGTCACCTCAAACTCTGAAGCATTGTCACGGGGTCATTTTTAGGGCCATCCCTGCCTCCTGCTCTGGTGCCTCTTGTCCCTGTTACCCGCACTCTAGATCTGCTTGTTAAGTCTGTTGTGTGCCTTTGCCAAGGTCAGCCTATGGGATGAGGCTGACTGGCAGCCAGAGACCCCAGGTGGGCTATGGCCTTCAGCAGAGGCCACTAACTTGAATGGGTTTGTGAAGACAGCGGAAGAGAACGGAAGATACCGAGTTTTTAGTGAGGTATGATAACCCGCTGGTATTTTTCATAAATACTTCAAAACGATGAAGTATTGGGTAGCTTTCTGTTACTATAAGGATGTACTGGAGTCACGTTTTATTTTTAAGGGGGTGTCATGCCTGTGTTTGTATAGTTTTCCCCCTTTTTATAAAATTACTGGGATTCAGTCATGGGGCCTCTACTCTAATGATCTGGTCATGTCCTCAAAGCTCCACCTACAGACACCAGACACTGGATTGAATTTCCGACCTTTCAGCACATTAACACATCTTTGGGAATTAAACTCTTGCGTGGGTTGGAGGTAGAGGCAGGTACAAGCTACTGAGCCTGCAGCTACTTCTAGTTGTGCTGTGGCATTTCCCCAAAATGCTTCAGAAGTCCAAGGAGCTGTGTTCTGGTGGATCTCCATCACTGTCTTGATAGTCTTGATTTTGAGCAAGGTGATTTGAGTTTTCAGTCTGAATTGATTTCCCCAGTTTCTATGGCATGCTGAAATGGAGATACTCCTGGAATCTGAGCTGTACCCTGCATCCAGCCCCTCACTGTCTAAATCCCCCTCTGTCCTTGGATTCTAGCCTGGGAATGTAGAGGGCTATGCACCAGGCATAGTCAGAGGGCTAGTGTAATGAAGCCGTAGTCCTGTTCATCAGATGCCGCTTACAACAGCTTTAGAAAAGAGGAAACTTGAGACTCTGACTGGTTGAGAGTTTGAGTGTTTGCTAGGGTCCTGCAGCCTGTGGAGAGGGTGGGGTGTGGCCTTTAGGTGTAGCTTGTTAGATGCCCAGCCTGAGCTTGTAAACACTGCTGGGGAAAGCTGAGCTAGCATAGTGAAATGTCGTGGGGCGACACAAAGCTGGGATTGAAGGGTCGCTTGCTTGTTTCCTGGGAGGCCCTCTGGGACCTCCAAGGACTCGTGTGGGCGTGGCCTTGAGGCGAACACCTGCTCATACCTGTTCCCTCCTTCACCTTCTGCATAAACACTGGCCTCTATTCTTTGGCTCATGGCCCAGCACACCCACATGATTTTAAGTGAGTGGCCACTTGAAAGGTTGAATCTGTAGGACAAGCTCCTCAGGTTCCGTTGTAAATTGCTTTGCCGGGAACTAGTCTGACCGCTGGCCTGCTGCTTCTTGGGCCAAGGACTTTTTCGAGGGATTCCTGTGGGTTCTTTGTCTGACAGGACAGTTGATGATTTTGCCTCCAGCTCTTGGGGAAGAGCGCGTGAGTGTAGAGCAACATGGGGACCATTGACTGTAGCAGTCTCAACTGGTTCCAGCCAGCCTGGTCAGGAAGCGAGGAGGACAAAGGAGGGAAGGGAATAGAGCTTTCTTGTCTGTCTTTCTTGACTGTCCGGAGCCTACAAATAATGACCCAGAGGCTTCTTCTTAATTATGAAAGCTTGGCCTACAGCTTAGGCTTGTCCCGAACTAGCTCTTTTAACTTAAGTTAACCCATTTATATTAATCTATGTCCTATCACATGGTGTTACCTCTCTCCCATCTTGCACCTCCTGTTTCCTCTGTGTGTCCTGGTGTCTCTGCCTCTCTTCTTCCCAGAGTCCTCTCTGTTACCAGAAGTCCAGCCTAACTTCTTCCTGGCTGTTGTGCATTCAGCTTTTTATCACAGCAACGGATTTCACACAGGGCACACGTATCCCACAACATGGGATTTCACACAGGGCACACGTATCCCACAACATGGGATTTCACACAGGGCACACGTATCCCACAACATGGGATTTCATACAGGGCACACGTATCCCACAACATGGGATTTCACACAGGGCACACGTATCCCACAACATGGGATTTCACACAGGGCACACGTATCCCACAACATGGGATTTCACACAGGGCACACGTATCCCACAACATGGGATTTCACACAGGGCACACGTATCCCACAACATGGGAACAGTCTTTTCGTGACCTTACTGCTTTGATTCAACAGGTGTTAATAGTTTGCATTTTAACTTCAAAGCTTCAGTGCTTTTGGAAACCAGACAGGCAAACCAACCAACCAACCAACCAACCAAACAAATAAATAACTAAGGAACTTCAGGCCACAGCTAAGGCTCACACTCTTCCCACGCCTTACTGTCCCTAGTGACAACTGTCCAGCAGTTAGTGGGTCTCATTCTTGAGCCTCTTTAGGACAAATGGATGACGCTTACATTGTGGAGTGTTTACACAGGAATTGTGACATGCCAGTCTTTTGAAACCCACTTTTAACCCCCTCTGATGACGTTTTTGAGCTTAACAAATGTTGCTTAGATCAGTGAGTATTTGATCTGTGTTTCTGGTTTTGATGTTGTGGTTTTAGGTTATCTGTAGGGATCTTACCCGAGTTTGGCGAGCGCGAGACCCTCGCTTAAGGGAGTAGGGTTGGTCCTGAAAGGTGTGTGGTGTTTTTAGTGCTACATGCTAGTGGTCAAAATGAAATTTTGTTGCATTGATTGTAGCTTTTGTAAAGTGCACCAGTTGGTTTGCTTTGAGTGTTGAAGTTACTTTCTAATCACTTTAGCGATGAGCTGAATGTAGGTGTGTCAGGATTTTGATAACATGCTTACTATTAAAGTAAAACTTAGAGGAAGACTCAGCAGAGCACAATGGGGGGAATCAGTAACCCAGCGACCCACAGAGAGACGGCTACACGAATTTTAGTATGTTGTCCTGTAGTCTGTATATAGATTACTGCCAGTTTAATACAACCGCACTTACACACTTTTCAGTTCAAATAATTTCTCTTCTGTAGCGTGGAATTTCTGTATCATACCAGCGAATGCTAGTTTACTCGTTGGTGCCTTTCCCTAAAACATCACGTTTCCTCTGGCTGTGGCCAGTGCTGTGGCTCCTGTCAGTGACACGCCACCTTTCCCTAAGACATCACGTTTCCTCTGGCCGTGGCCAATGCCGTGGCTTCTGTCAGTGACATGCCACCTTTCCCTAAGACATCACGTTTCCTCTGGCCGTGGCCAGTGCTGTGGCTCCTGTCAGTGACACGCCACCTTTCCCTAAGACATCACGTTTCCTCTGGCCGTGGCCAATGCCGTGGCTTCTGTCAGTGACACGCCACCTTTCCTTACCTCTGGCTGTGGCCAGTGCTGTGGCTCCTGTCAGTGACACGCCACCTTTCCTTAAGACATTCGTTTCCTCTGGCTGTGGCCAGTGCTGTGGCTCCTGTCAGTGACACGCCACCTTTCCCTAAGACATCACGTTTCCTCTGGCTGTGGCCAGTGCTGTGGCTCCTGTCAGTGACATGCCACCTTTCCCTAAGACATCACGTTTCCTCTGGCCGTGGCCAGTGCCTGTCCCCTGTCAGTGACACGCCACCTTTCCCTACCTCTGGCTGTGGCCAGTGCTGTGGCTCCTGTCAGTGACACGCCACCTTTCCCTAAGACATCATGTTTCCTCTGGCTGTGGCCAGTGCTGTGGCTCCTGTCAGTGACACGCCACCTTTCCCTAAGACATCACGTTTCCTCTGGCTGTGGCCAGTGCCTGTGGCCCCTGTCAGTGACACGCCACCTTTCCCTAAGACATCACGTTTCCTCTGGCTGTGGCCAGTGCCTGTCCCCTGTCAGTGACACTCTTTCACTTCAGTTGTCATTGTACCTCCTGATCAAATCCAAAGTCCATTTCTTGGGTCAAAAGTTACCTACATTTTAAGGTTCTTGATACTGATTACATAGTTTAATATTTGTAATGTTCGTAGAGTCGTTTATGAACACTGCCAGCCACTTTTAGTTATGATTAAGTGTTGAAGCGAAGTTGCTGGCGGTGATGCTAATTACTACTGAAGGAAGATTGCTCTGTGCCCCATTCTGTGGGAAATGCTAAATAACTGCCTGTCCTTTCAACTACCTTGTGAGAGTTGTAGGAGTTGTTACTTTCTCTGTCTGTCTGTCTGTCTGTCTGTCTGTCCATCCATCTCTTTCTCTCTCTCTTTTAAATTGTTGAGGGGGCCAAAGTTCTAGAAGACTTTTGTAGTACGACTGTCTTAGTTGCTGAAAGATGGGGGTGATAACTTAATCTATGTTAGGGAAGTTAATTTTACTAGAGAATAAAGCTGAGTTTGTCTGCCCTAAAAGTTGCATTTGTAATCTGCTTAACATGAAGTATTTCTCCAATCTCAGTTTATGGCAACACAGAGAAAGCAATCATAAATTAATTTATGTATTTTAGGAAATTATATCTCCAGATTTTGTGGATATTAGATTAGCTTTCCCATTTGAAATGATATTAATTGCTGATACCTCTTAAAATGTTATTATAAGGCAGAATTACAAGATGATAGGCTATCCTTCAAGTTTGCATGTATATTTTTAGTATGTATCTATTTCTAAAACTACACTGGGGACCTGGTCTAATAGAAGTCACTGTGGACCAACAAGTTTTCATTCACAAAAATTAGATACATTAGAGCCTTTGTGATGATTGCATGAGGAAAAAAACCATAGTCAATATATTTGAAAATGGGTTTATATCTTACTAATTTCATTCTTTCTGTTGTTTTATGTACTTTCTGAAATATTGATCTTTGCTTCCATTGTAATTCTATGATTTATATGACTATAAAATTGCCTTTGCATACTTTATCATTCATTTACTCAATTTACTTTTGTTTATAGTTCATTATTTTCTGGTGCTCTTAGGCACCAGACACACACATGCACGCACGCACGCACGCACGCACGCACGCACGCACGCACACAACACACAAAGAGAAGAAACGCCTAACTGGTCACTTACTGTACTGCAACTGTACCATACCATGCTGTTAATGCTGTGGGGAGTACAGTGCTGTGTCATTTCGTGTCATTTATTGTCATCACTTTAGAGACTGGAGAAAATGAGTATATGGCTAACGTGTGTTGGATGCAGAATTTGAACCTAGATCTGGTTGATGTCCAAGCCTACATCCCTCACCATTTACACAGTGATGGGAGACTGCCTTAGGCTACCTTAGACACATACACATTTGAGACACTGCACAAGCCCCTTTCCACTTGCTGTGGTCCCTGTTGTGAATGGGCTCAGAGGTTGCCACTGGGTAGCATGGCTCTGTCTTGGGCCTCTTTTTCCCAGGACAAAGTACCTTGTGTCCCAGTGAAGACATAGGCTGCAGCTTGTTAGTATCAGCAAGTTTGCTATGGGGATGGTGTACACGGAACAATGTACCCCGGACAAATGGTTGGAGTGAGAGGTTGCCTAGGGAATGGCTAAGGGCACTGATTAAGGAGCCAGACTGAGTGCATTAGTAGTCTAGTTTTGTCCCTCAGCTGCCGTGTAGCCTTTATGCCTCAGTTTGCTTCTGTGCAAAATGGGTATGATGGCGTCCACTTGATAATGGGGTTTGTTCACGCACACTGTATGACGCTTCTGTCTGGGATCAGGTGTATATGTGGTAGTAAGACTGCGCCTCTTAGTGACACTGAAGCGGTCTTAGCATTACTTGCTGTGGACGTGTTTTCTTAGAATGTATTGTTACAGCCAATGTTCAGCTGTGTGTGTGTGTGTGTGTGTGATAGCTAAAAGAACGTGACACTATTAAGTACTATACAAGCGTTTTCTGTGATTGAATTGGGATCACAGGGACATATGTTACTGTCATCACCGGACAGTTGCACTTGAGTTCTATGCCGTCTTCCATGCCAACTTTTCAACGCTCTGCTTGTTTCCACCTTCTGATAGTGCAGAGTAACTGGGTTAAAGATCCCGGAGTGGTTTTAAGTGGCAGCTATTTCTGATTTACAAGGGTGAAAGGTCCTGGCTTGTCATACGGTGGCCCACATCTGTCCTCAGACCAGTTCCAAGGAGCTGGGTCGTAAGTGTGGGTAAATGAGAGGCCCCCTTCAGCCTGAGTGGGCAGCTTCCTGTGGGTTGCGTGCTTGTTTGGAACTCTTAGCTGCTCTTCGATTGCAATCAAACAGTTTGAAAGTCAAGCTTCTGCTTTTGGGGATTTGAAAAGCGTGTGATTTATTGGCTGTTCATTTCCCCTTTCTTCCTTTATGAAGGTTTCCTGAGCGGCTGCCTGTTGTGAAAGAGGGGACACGGGCTGATTTATGGCAGGAGGCCGTGTTCTTTATCATTTTGAAGGCTTCCTGAATTCGACTCTGCTTTTTCCAAATCACCTTGGTGGATGTAGGAAACCTTTGGTGATTATTGGATCACATTCTCTTTGTTTCATTTTGTGTAGAAACACTGTTTTTCTATATTGTTCAAGAGTGTTCCCCCTTCCCCCCACCCCAGGCAGGGTTTCTCTGTGTAACAGCCCTGGCTGTCCTGGAACTCGCTCTGTAGAACAGGCTGGCCTCAAACTCACAAGAGATCCTCCTGGCTCTGTCTCCCAAGTGCTGGGATTAAAGGCGTGTGCTACCCTCCCCCATTCCCAGCTGGTTTTATGAGTCTTATTTCCTCCCTGTGACATTCCTTTCCATGTGTTGTTGGCTTAAGAAGGGTTTTGTTTTGTTAAATGACATTTTAATCATTATTTATCTGTCTGAAATGAAACAGTAACTTAAAAAGATACTTTAAAGACTGGCTTACTTATGTGGAAACAGTGCTGGGTTTATTATATCTGTTTCAGGGCCACCACTGTCCTGGCCTTGGGCAAGCAGTAGCATGGCCTTTGCAGCCAGAGGGACAGACCCTCTTTGTCATTTCTAGGGACACTGGCCACCATTTTTCTGGAGCTTGAAAGTGTAGGTTGTGTTCTTGGGCTGGTGCTGTTCCCTTTTCATCCAGGTGTATCTGTTGGGGGATAATACTGAACTATGTAGGTCACCTTTGGAAATAATTGTAGGCAAATATTTTCCATATTTACTGCCCTCCTGTAATCGCGTGAGCTTAACATTTCATTTTGAATAGTGCACACATGGGCACAGGCACATGTATACACTGCACATACATATGTACACATATACACACAGGAGTGTAACAGACCCTCCTCTGTTTTTAGCTAGTTCTTTTTGTTATCCAAATCCAGACTGTGTAGGGGTTCATCACCTGGGAAAAGATGATTTGTCCTAATGCAGTGGGTGATATTAAAACAACACAATAGCAGAAGATGAGTATATTTCCAAAAGTGAATATGGGAAGGGAGATAAAAGTTAACAAGGGTTTTTGTTTTGCTAAATGACTTTTTAATCTTTGTTTGTTAGCCTAAAGCGAAACACAGTAACTTCAGGTCATTCATTACAAGTTTAGGGGAAAAGATCTGCTAGTTTTTAAAATGTGCTGTGAGGAAGAGGGGTACCAGGAAAAGAAAAGACCTAAACTCCCTTCCTCAAAACCCCTTCTTTCCTGACTTCTTTTTCACAACAAATATGTCTTTGAGAGCTTGCTGTTTGGCTACTAAGATCTAGCTAGTTCCACTGAATGTCTTATACTTATTTGTGGTGGAGAAATCCCAGATTGTAGGATAGCATGTGGTGGACACACTTCCTTTCAAAAGGGGTTGGTTAGTAAATTTGTAGGATTAGGAATCAATTCTGTCTCAGTTATTGAGTTCCACCATCGTAGCTGCAGAGCAGCCATAAATACTAAGCATGTGGATATGGCTATGCTTTAATAAAACTTTATTGGCAAAAACAGACAGTGGACTAGATTTGGTCTGCAGATCTGGGCTAATAGAAGATAAGCCACATTGGAGCATATTTCTCATTGAATCTGAGTTTTAGTTTCTGTACTTTGAGAGTACATATATGCACATACACACACACACACACACACACACACACATCATGACTTATTTAAAAACAGTGTGACATTGGAAAGGATTTCTGATAATTCTTTTTGGCTGTGGAATTCTTCCTTCCTAAAACAAAGAGTTTTCTTATATAATTTTTAGTAACTGATGTTTTCTTCTTACTCCTGAGAAGAGGCTGTTTCAGATGAACACAGACACTGACCGGCTCTGGGGATGGGCTCATGGGCACAGTGCTTACCTAGCATTTGAGGTCCTGGATTCAATACCCAGCTCTGGAAAACAAAACAAAACAAAAGCAGTCAGGCTCAGTGCTAGAGCCTTGCCAGGTTGTAAGCTGTGAGACTAAACATTGAGGGTTCATAGTTCACATTCATATGATCTGGTTCAGTGTTTTGTTCTTTTGTTTTTGGTGTAGTACTAAGAAAAAAGTAATCCCAGCACGTGGGAGGCAGAGGTAGGCGGATCTCTGAGTTCGGGGCCAGCCTGGTTCACAAAATGAGTTCCAGGATAGCCAGGGCTGCTACACAGAGGAACCCTGTTTTGAAAAACAAAAACAAAAAATAAAAAACAAAATAAAAATAAAAAAGAAAAAAACAAGAGAGAAAGGAAGGAAGGAGAGGGAGGGAGGGAGGGAAGGAAGGAAGGAAGGAAGGAAGGAAGGAAGGAGAAAAAGAAAAAGCAGATTCCAATAGCGGGGCAGTTGGCGAATTCTAGGTGTTGCAAAGTAGCTCCCGGTGCATTTATGGTAATTTTCAGTCATAAGTCAGACATGGGCTTCACCAAGAGGCCTGCACCCTCCCACCGCCACCCTGAGGAGTTACTCTGGCTGCACAAGTGGGTGTGTGGGCAGTGAGTTTCCAGTGCCTTGAAGTTTGAAACAGAGCATTTGAATATGCGCTTGTCATCATTTCAGTGTCTAAGATAGTTAGAATTCACCGTTCATTTTGAAGCCTTCATTGCATATCTCAGTGCCGTTTGCGAGCCCATTTAGGGAACCGTTTGAATCCCCTGGTGTTCTGGCTCAGACCTGGGTGGAAGTCAAGGTCCCATCTTTCAGGCCTTGGGTTGGTGGCCCTCAGCTTTCCATCTGACAGTAGCCTAGAAATCCTCAGGCTGTTCTCCCCGAGTGCGGGCGGGCGGGCGGGATGGAGTGTTGAAACACCCAGCATGTGATAGTTAGTGCCTTTGTAAATGTCATTTTTCCTCCCTTCTGTCACGACTTGCAAGTTAAGGGCAGCCTTTCTGTTTGAACGCTTTGTGCTTCTTTCTTGTTGACCCTCACAGGCAGGTCTGGTTGTAGGCATTATTAATCCTCACGTTAAAGGAACACTTTAATAGGAACTCTGGTCCCAGAAATGCTTGTTCATGTGAAGGGTTGTGATTCCATCTTCTGACACGAGAGTGGCAGGGCTGGCGACAGACAGGTAGAAGGCAGGTGGGCGGGCGGGCACACAGCCTTTCATTTTTAGTCCGTGCTGATTAGTACCGTGAGAGGCCCGGAATGGAAGCAGGGCCATTCATTGGTACACACAAGGATGCAGACACAGGGAGGGGGATTGCCTTCACTTGACAGCTGGATCTTAGTGTGGGCTCAGGATAAATTCTTCTAGACTGAGGAAGACGTGGAAAAGGGGGCTAGGCTGAATGCCCAGTGGCAAAAATAAGCCAATCCTACAACCCAGGATGGGCACCCCGAGGTCTGGGATTTACCCGAAACCTCAAGAGATTCTCTGCCAGTACTGATTGGGTGATGTTTGTCGTCAGCAAGTGACATGGCTGTTTGGATACTTTGTGGAATCTGGGGGATCAAATATTGAGGAGTGGCCCTGAGAGCTAGTTCTGAACCCAGGCCCAGGCAGGGAGCCTGCCGGTGAGGCCGAAGCGGTGTCTGGACTTGAGTTCAGGGCTTCGGTAGGAGGTGATGGTGGGTCCTGGCTTGAGGGTTGCAGCCTTGCTCTGGCTGAAGAAGGAGAATGAAGTGGGCAGAGCCCAGGAGGGAGCTCGCTTTGCTGAGCCCTGGTGTTTGCTTGTGTGATCCAGTGAGAGGGGTGGTTCTAACCACGCCTGTGTGAGGGCTGTGATTGACAGACACTCAGGTGGGAGACCGTCCCAAGGTCACTCCCAGATCTGTGTTGTCAAAACCCACCCTTCTCCTCCGTGGCCAGGAAACAGACGACCCCAGCTTGATCTGTTTATAAGAAAGCAATAGCATTTGCGATTCTGGAAATAAGTATTGGACGGATTCTCCCATTATGGGGGATCCCCCCCCATTGACCTCAGTAAAGAAGTAGCAATGCCATAGAAAGGATTTGAACATTAGAATTAAATATAGATTTAGTAGTTTTCATTCTCAATGAAAATTTCAACAAGAGTGCATACATGAAAATATCTAAGGTTTTCTCAAACAACAATAACAACCCCCAACAAACAGACAGACAGACAGACAGACAGACAGTCCTGGACTTTGTGTTATATGAAGGGGAGTGCAGGAGAGAAAAATGGAGAATCCAAGTTTTTTGAGAATTAAGTATTACTGTCTCTATGCTCCTGAAAGTTATGGCGAATTGAAGGCTCCTGGTCGCCAGTGATGTAATATTAGGTAACACTAAAGATGAAAACATTGAGTGGTCTTGAGTGATGACATTGTATACAATATATTCAAGCTCCTTCAGTCTGTGAATAGTGTTTGCCTGCTTGGACAGCCTGGCTAGAAGTGAGCCATCGTTTCTCACCTACCTGTCCACCTTCCTTCCTTTCTCCCTGCATTCTTTTTGGAAATTGTAAACCAAATACAATTATATCACTTTCCTTCTTCCTTTCTTCCCTCTAATCCTTCGCATGTCACCCTGCCCAACCTCTCCTATGCAAACTTGATGGCTTCTTTGATTACTGTTCACACACACACACACACACACACACACACACACACACACACACACACACACACACACACACACACACACACACTCACACACACACACACACACACACACACACACACACACACACACACACACCCTTCTGAGTCCATCTAGTGTTGCCTGTGTATATGTGATTTCAGGGCTGACCACCTGGTGTTGGATGACCTGCTCTGCTCTGGGAAAGGTCAGTTCTCCCTCTCTCAACAGACACCAGTTGCCTGTAGTTCTTTACTCGGGTCGAGCCCTGTGAGTTGTCTCCTTTCCGTGTTAGTTAGCATGCATATCGGTGTTGTCACTTTTTAGGTCTTGTTTAGGCAGCCATATTGTTGAGGTATCATTGGTGTAGCTTCTCTGCCATTTCTAGGAGACACGATCTCACAGCAGACTTCTTGGTCCTGTAGCTTTTACAGTTCCTCCCCCATGGTGCTCTCTGAGCCTTAGGTACGGAGTTTATGGTACATATATCCATCGGGGCTGCACACCCTGGAACAGCAGTGTCTACATTTTGACCAGTTGTGATTTTTGTGAGATGGTCTCTGTCTGCTGAAGGAGAAGTTTCCTTGGTGAGAGATAAGAGCTGGACTTGCTGTGGTACAAGCATAAGCTTTGGAATGTAGTTAGGAGTCCCAGTGAAATGGAGGTTGTGTTCTGGGACCAGGCATGATTTCCCTTGTTTGGAGCAGGGCTTGCTACCGCTGAGATGAGGGAGCTACAATTGCACGGTTAGGGGTCTCTTGCCATCCTGGTCATTGTCGTGGTGCGTAGGCCTCAGGGCTGGCTAGACCTACTGATTGGGCCCATCCTTTGACAGCTCGGGTGTCACCTCGGGAACTGTGGAAGCTAGACCCAGCTCAAATGTGTCCTCGTTCACAAGTCAGTAGTACCTTCAGCATTTGGGACTAACCTCCTTCAACCGCTGCTAGGTAACCGAGAGCAAAAGCAGAGTCTGTGTTGTTTTTGGGTCTCTTGGACTACCCTGACCAACAACTCAGAGGAAGTTTCTTGTTCCTGGGCTTTTTGTGAGATAGTTTATATTCTTGGGGAAAGCATCATCACCCCAAGTGGTGTATTGTCTAAGATATGCACACACACACACAATTTATATTCATATTTATGCATACACATATACTTACATTAACTTGAGCCAAATATAAAAATAATAGAATTCTTTAAGGCTTTTTGAAATATCCTTAGCGTTATTTCCCTCTCTTTCATCCCTCTCTTTGTGTATCGTCCATCCTCACTCCGGCTTCCCTGTTAAAGCTCCTCCTCTCTGTTTTTGCCACCCGCCCCACCCCCCAATATCTTGGCCCTAGATTCTGGGCAGAATGCTGAGAGCTGAGCCCTCTGACTTTGCAAAATTTCCTCATTCAGGGGACTCAGGAGTTAATGTCATGACTTAGTATGACAGAGGCCATTTACCATCCTAAAATCTAGACTGCAGGCTTTCCATCTCTCCTTAAAAAATAAAAATCAGTTCTAGGGCTTGGGAAATGGTTTGGTGGGTAAAATGCTTGCTGTACAAGTGCGAGGCTGCGGGTTTGGATCCCTGGGAGCCATAAGTGTGTAAGTGTGTAAGTGTGTAAGTGTGTAAGTGTAAGTGTGTGAGTGTTGGTATTATTTTTATTTAGTTTTTATTTAAGTGTAAGTAAGTGTGAGTGTGTAAGTGTGTAAGTGTGTAAGTGTGTAAGTAAGTGTGAGTGTGTAAGTGTGTAAGTGTGTAAGTGTGTAAGTGTGTAAGTGTGAGGCTGCGCGGGCAAGGTGGTGTGCGCTGATCTTCCTCCTTCCCTCCCTCCCTCCCTCACACTCACACACTCACACACACACACCTGCTCCTTAGAAATGAGGGTTTGGCAGGTCCCTGCCATGTGTCAGGTTCTGACACCTGTGTGCTTCTAGAAGTAAAGATTTGGTTCCTGCAGCCCTGTTCTTCCTGCTGGATCACATTCTAGATATTGCCAGCTTAGCGGGGACAGGTGGCCTGCTGGTGTGACACTTACGGGCAGAGGAACAGCAGAGCAGTGGCCTCTGATGCTAAGGGGGTCCTTGCTGTATTAACCTGAGTAGATTCCAGGTCGTGGTCGTGTGTCCAAGCTTGCCAGGGATCAGTACCCGATGCAAAGTGAAATGTGGCCATTCATGAGGAATCGCAGTGCTCCAGGGCATGGCCAGAAGCTCCCCTGTGCGTGCAGAGCTTGTCACTTTGTCTGGAATGGATTTTCCCCACTTGGGACCCTCTTTCATCTCTTAATGTTTTAAGTGTCCACGTAGTGGACTAGAAAGTCTCCTGCTACCTCTGGTTATGGGTTCGGTGTTCCTACTGTGTGTGTGCCTCCTCTGGTTATGGGTTCAGTGCTCCTACTGTGTGCGTGCCTCCTCTGGTTATGGGTTCAGTGCTCCTACTGTGTGCGTGCCTCCTCTGGTTATGGGTTCAGTGTTCCTACTGTGTGCCTGCCTCCTCTGGTTATGGGTTCAGAGCTCCTACTGTGTGCCTCCTCTGGTTATGGGTTCGGTGTTCCTACTGTGTGCGTGCCTCCTGGTTATGGGTTCGGTGTTCCTACTGTGTGCGTGCTTCCTCTGGTTATGGGTTCAGTGCTCCTACTGTGTGCCTCCTCTGGTTATGGGTTTGGTGTTCCTACTGTGTGCGTGCCTCCTCTGGTTATGGGTTCGGTGTTCCTACTGTGTGCGTGCCTCCTCTGGTTATGGGTTCGGTGTTCCTACTGTGTGCACACTTTCTTCCTGCTAGACACTTACTTGTCACACTTGTCTGTCATAAGGACTCTAAATTACGTTTTTGTCCAGAGCTGGAAGAGCAGTGACTCTAGGGTTCCGTCTCAAGTGCCATTGCACACTTAGTATTTATCTGCACGTGAATGGCACGGGGCAGGCGCTTCCTTTGCTTTTTGTGCAGAAATTTTAGCCCCCAGTCCTAACAGATAGTGAAGGGGCAATAGTCTTCAAGGCAATTACTACTCCTTGTTTTCCTTTGCTAAATTAAAATATTCTTTCCCTCTTTTTCTCTCTCTTATTTAGGGTCAGCATTTTCAGAGCTTTTCTTGCAGGTAAGAAATTGTGCATTGTGTGGAAGTTTTAGTGGTGTCTTGCGAAAATTTGACTGCAGTGAAATCCATGCATCCTAATATGATCTGTGCCTCAGTTAGGTTATTTTACTGGCGAGATGGTGTCTGCTAGGTGGCCTTTCAAGTCTTAGTGAATTTTACAAGAGGTCAGCGATTTCAAGTCCCTGATTTCAGCTGTGGATTTCTTGGGAGGTACAAATGCTCTTTGGATGCTGGTAGTCTTGCTACAACTGGTCACCGTAGGAAGTATCCAGAGGCCAATTTGAGTAGCTTTGGTTATGTTTCTTTTTTTCAGGTTGATTATCATCGTCCTTTCCCCCAGTTTGAGAAGCTATGGCATGCATGCTGCAGAACAAGCCTCTGCGCTTTGCAAATGAGACCTAATTTTATTTTGTAATGACCTTTTTTTTTTAAAGTTATTTTCCATGTGAGGAAATAGCTTCAGAGTCTACGAAGGGAGTTGTTAAGTAATTCGCTGTTAATGTTTGCAGTGACAGCGCCAACAGAAGGCCATGCCAGTTCTAAGGTGGGTGGCCTTCCCAGTCTCAGGTAGTTACTGAAGGAAGGCAGATGGACCTTTACTCAGGTACGCTCGTGTTCCTTGGAACCAGCCTTGGCTCCTCACTTGCCAGTCTGCATGCCTGCGTCTTTGCCTGCAGCCCATCTGTACAGAGATGCTGATGTGAGAAAATGCCTAACTACTCCACTTCTTTTGGGGACAGGTGTCCCAGGCCTGGGCCTCATTCCAAGGCGCCTCTCGCTCACTCCTGCTTTCCTGTTTTACCAGTTTCCTATCTCATTCTCAGGACTCTGGGCTTGGCTCTGCTAACTTCTTCTTATCACAAGAAGCAACATGACAGAAGAGACAATAAAGGGAGGCCATCTTGCTTTATATCAAGATGAAGGACTGCAGTAGGACATGAAAACTAGAACCGGCCATTCTGTTAAACAATTATAAAACAGCTCTCTTAAAAACACTGGTTTTTCATCCTCTGATAGGACTGAAATTATACTGTAAAATCAGGTTGTTTTTATTCTGTATGGGGAATCACTTTTCTGCCATCTTGTTGAAGCCTTTTCTTCCATTATTTTCATGGTAACCTTTTGTGGTAGTTTGGATGCATTTTGCCCACGTAATCTCAAAGGGAATGGCACTATTAGGAGGTGTGGCTTTGTTGCAGTGGGTGTGGTCTTGTTGAAGGAGGCGTGTCACAGTGGGGATGCGCTTTGAGGTTTCCCATGCTCAAGCTGCTCTCAGTGTTACAGTCCACTTCCTGTTGCCTGCAAGCTGTAGGACCCTCAGCTCCTTCTCCAGCACCATGTCTGCCTGCGTGCTGCCATGCTTCCCACCATGACGATGCTGCACTGGACCTCTGAGCCGTAAGCCACCACCCCTAAATAAATGTTCTCCTTTTATAAGAGTTGTGGTCATGATGTCTCTTCACAGCAAGACAAATCCTAAGATGCCTGTGAAATTTCTTAAGGAAAACAACCAAAATACTAAGTTAATTTTTTTTTCTTTTGTACACTTTTTAAGCTGACCTATCTTAACTTATCTTAGCCTATCTGTGATTTTTTTTTTTTTTTTTTTTTTTTTTTTTTGACTATCTGGTTTTCCCACAACACCCACATTTTCCTTGGATTAAATGCAAAGAAGATGTGATTGTTTTTGAAATGTTCCTTAGTTCTTCCCCTGACCAGTCCAGGTGTAGAATTGTGAATGATGACTTTGACGCTCCCGGGTCAGAGTTTATCTGGCTATTCTGTCTCCAACTGGAAATAATTACGTGCACATCCTCCATTCTGAGCTGTCTTCTTGTCCAGAGATTTACACTGCAAGTAGGTCTTTGCAGAGGCTCCTAAGCAAGGGAAGAATCTGAGACATAATCGTGTAAAATCTACTCTCAGTTTCTACCCCACGGTTAAAGGATGCTTGGCTTTTAAGTGCCTCTTTATGCCCACCTCTCGCTAGTTAGCGGGAAGAGGCCATGGAGAATGCTGCGGTTAGGATGAGTGGAGTCTGGGTGGTGGGCAGCCGCTGGGCTGAGGGAGGGCATCCAGGGGTTTGGCAGTGCTGGTAAGGATTAGAGGTTAGCGAGAGAATGAAGCCATGGTGCTGTCCAGGAAAACACTACCCGGATGGGGTTGAGGCTTTGCAAATGCTTTTGACACTTTCCGTGGCAGCACTTGGATTTTAGGGGGATGTAAGAAGGAAGGGGTAGAAAGTAGGTTCTCACGGATTGGAGAGGAAATTTGTCTCTAAAAGACAAAGCACTAAGAGTTTATGCCAAATGCTGGAGTCCTTTCTCATGGCTTGGGGGTTACTTTTCTGTTGCTGTGGTAAAGATATCCGTCCAAAGCACACCTTTACTCCCAGCACTGGGGAGGCAGAGGCAGAGGCAGCCGGATCTCTTGAGTTCAAGATGAGCCTGGTCTACAGAGTGAGTTTCAGGACAGCCAGGGCCACACAGAGAAGCCTTGTCTCAAAAAAAAGAAACAAACAAAAAGCCCCCCAAAACCAAAACAACAAAAACCTCGACAAGAAACAAGTTAGAGGAAAAAGGGGTATATTTTGGTTTATGGTTACAGAGGGATGGAGTCCCTCATGGTGGAGAATGCATAGCAACAGTCAAGGAAAGACAGCCATAGGAGCCGGAGCAGCATACCACAGACAGGAAGCAGAGAGGGGGACAGGAAGTGGAGCTGTGCGTTAAACAGTCAAAGCCTGACCCTGTGGTGTACTTTCTTTAGCAAGGCCCCACCCATCTGATATTCCACCATCTTCCCAAACATTACTGCTGGGGATAAATGTTCAGATACACAAGCCTGTGGGGTTTGTTTTTCATTCCCACCACTGGGGCACCTACCTGCCTTTTAAAGGTTTATTTTTCTTTATGTGTATGGTGTGTGTGTGTGTGTGTGTGTGTGTGTGTGTGTGTGTGTGTCTCTGTGTGTGTCTGTGTGTCTGTGTGTGTGTGTCTGTGTGTGTGTGTGTGTGTCTGTGTGTGTGTGTGTGTGTGTGTGTGTGTGTGTGTGTGTGTGTGTGTGTATATGGTGTGTGTGTGTCTGTGTCTGTGTGTGTGTCTGTGTGTGTGTGTGTGTGTGTATGGTGTGTGTATGTGTGTATTGTGTGTGTGTGTGTATGGTGTGTGTATGTGTGTATATATGGTGTGTGTGTGTATGGTGTGTGTATGTGTGTATATATGGTGTGTGTGTGTGTATGGTGTGTGTATGTGTGTATATATGGTGTGTGTGTGTGTGTGTATGTATGTATATGGTGTGTGTCTGTCTGTGTGTCTGTGTGTCTGTGTGTCTGTCTACAGAGGGCATTGGAAGTACAGCCCCCAAATGGGAAGCTCTCTCAAGAGCTGAGCCACCTCTTCTGCCTCATAGACTTACTATTTAAAAAGCAAATATTGCTCCGTGTCAGTTTGGGTTGGGCTACTGAGAGACGTATGCACACGTCCTTGAACAAGTTAGAGGTGTTTCCAGAGTCTGGACAAGAAAGGCATAGAAGGTCCTGTTGTCGTTGGCTTCAGCCTCGCTCAGCTCTGTGTACCTGTCATTCTCTTTGTGCCTGTTGCAAGTCCTGATTGTCACCAGAGAGAAAATGTCAGGTACAGAGAGCGGAAGTCGGGCAGTAGAGAAAAGGTGTGGCAGGGGAGGCTAGGGAGAGATTTTCCTATTCATTTCCCCTTGTATTTCATTTCCAGCATAGGCACCCCACACCTGCCTCCAAGGAAGACTAGCAAACAGTCTTTTATTTGGGTGAAATACAATTAATATTTTTCAACTGGGGAAAAGGACTCTCCAGCTTTCTGAGAGAGATTATTCAATAACTGTTATGTTACAAAGGTGTAGCACTGAACGCTTTTCAAGGAGAGATGGATAGCATGGTGTTGGCCAAGTTCACGAGCATTTTCAGCTTCCTCGTTTGAGGAAACCAGTGCCATTGCCACAGGATAGCTCAGTCACACACTCATTAAAAAGTAAGCCTAGTAGTATTGCAGTTTAGATAATGAGGACTTAATATTAGGTGATTGCTAACATTAGATGACCTGCCATTTATTTTAATAATAGTACCAAGGAATGTTTGGAATGAAAGTTTTGTTGAGTCGGTCACTTTGTCTAATCAGTTATCTCGGTTTGGTTTTCCATCCTGCTACTTAGATGAGGCTGTTTTTAATAGTTGTTGGCTTTCCAGTCTTTTTCTTACCAGCCTTCTCTCATGCGGAATTATGGAAGTCTTTGATAGAGTTAGCTTGGAATGACTGGTTGGCCTTCGTTCGAATGATTCAGTTTTCAAAGACGTCTTTTCGCTACCATGGGGACCTGGGGAGTCCTCTACTTTCTGTCTTCTTTGGCACAGCAGATAAAACCACACATGCTGACATTTGTGGCATTGTAAAGCTGTGGAGAAGCTTTTACTTGACAACAATAAGCCGTGATAGCAGTGTTAAGCTGTATAAGACTGGGGTTATTTTGACTTCGTAACAATTTAGTGTACTAGAAATCTCCAGCTAAAGAAAGGCAGAGTGTCCAGTGTTCGCGTCCAGTGTGCGCAGTTTGGGGATGGGCATGAGTTCAGGGAACCTAATCTTGAGTTGGGACTGAGCCTGTACATTTTACATCGAGTACTTCCTTAGTCATGAGTCAAGGACTTCAGCTCAGTCCCGAGCCCACTCAGTGTTCCCTTTGTACTACTTCCCTTTCTGCCCATTACAAGGATTGTAGGCACTTACCATTAATACGAATTGGACTAAAACAGGGCTGGGGAGAGATGGCTCATTCAGTAAAGTGTCTGCTGCACAAGACCTGAGTTCAGGTCTCCAGAACTCACATTCCAAACCAGATGTGGCTTTGGGTACCCGTAATCCCTCCAGCTCTACAGGAGGGAAGGTTAGGACAGCCTGTCAGCCAGTGAGCTCACAAAATAAGATGGAGAGATGACGGGTGAGGTAAAATGAGAGAAGGCTCAGCGGTTAAGAGCACTGGCTGCTCTCCCAGAGGACCTGGGTTCAGTTCCCAGCACCCACGTGGTGACTCACAATCTGTAACTCTGGTTCCAGGAGATCCAACCCCGTCTCGTGGACTTCACAGATACCACATGTACGCCATGCACAGATGTGCATGCAGACAAATATCCATAGAATAAAAATTAACAAATCTTACAAAACAAAGTGTAACCTCTGCTTCAGCGCAGCGAAAGTTAAGGGGAAATAAAGATGGAGAAACCATTGTGAAGATACCTGACACCAACCTCTGACCTCTGTGTGCGCCCACGTCCACATGTTCACACCGTATACACGCACACGTGCATACACTCACATGGTACACACACACACACACACACACACACACACACTATGTCAAAGACTTTACCACTGAAATTGGTTATAAGAATAATACCTAAAACAAAATATAATTGAAACACTGTAAGTGGCATTATTTAAATGATCTTTTGCAGTTGAATAATGGAGTGCCTCCTTAAAGTTCCACCACAGCACGGTATACCCTGTACTTTATTATCCTTGCCTCCCTGTGATCTCTCCCAGGAAAAAGCAGAAAAATAGAAGAAATTCAACCTCTTACTCATAATGCAGATATCAACATAGAGCAGTGTTTTCTTTAAAGAACAGAATAACACTGAGGGGATGAAGCCAGTTATTTGGTACAAACGAACATTAATTTTTAAAATCTTTGTAACCTCCTGTTCTCGTCTTATTCACACAGAACATGCCTGCATATAGCCGATGTCATTTGCTGTTTGGAGAAGTGGTGTTTGTGTGGTATATCTCATAGTACCAAATGTCGTGATGAAAACAAGAAAGGGAAAGGCCCAGTGTTGAAGAGCATGTGGTGTGCCGGGAATTGTCCTCCACTGCCCAATTTTGGAATATAATAAGCATCTTCTGTAAATAATTCTGCTCTTAGGTGTATCAACATTAAAGAAATTACCTAATCGCAAGGCCTTGTTCAGGCAGTGGTTGCAGTAGAAGTATTCACACATGCAAAGTATCAAAAGTATAAAACTATCTGTCAGTGATAAGCTGCATTAAATAAACCACGGAATTTTCATTAGTCATTGTCTTAGTTACTTACCTATTGCTGTGATGAAACTATGACTAAGGCAACTTATAAATGATGGTAGAGCCCACGCCGTCGTGGTGGTGAGCATGGCGGCAGGCTGGCAGGCACTCGAGCAGTAGCTGAGGGCTCACATCTTGATCACACGCATGAAGCAGAGATAGCTGGCTGGGAATGGTGGGGACTTTTGAGTCCTCAGAGCCTCCTGTCAGTGACACTCCTCCTCCAACAAGGCCACACCTCCTAATCCTTCCAAACAGTTCCACCCACTAGAGACCCATTATTCAATCTCAGAGCTTATGGGGAACATTCTCATTAAAATCTCTACAGTAGCTGACCCTACAGCGCAAACAATGTAGGCAGAGCACACCGTATCTCTTAAACATAATGCCGAGAAAAAGAAGGCATGAAAGAGCATATGTATTCATTTCTATAAACGCAAAAATTTCAGCTTGTGGTTGTTTCTAAGGCAGCGATTCTCAACAGCCACCTTGCCCCATCCAGGCCAACGTATAAGGGGCATTTTTGGTTGTCACAACCTGGACTAAGGATGGGAGGCTGTCTGCGTCTAGTGACTCTAAGCCATGAAATTGCTACATATCTAACAGTGTAACTGTTAATCTCTGAAATGTCAGCAGTGTGAGGCTGACTCTAACAGTGTAACTGTTAATCTCTGAAATGTCAGCATTGTGAGGCTGACTCTAACAGTGTAACTGTTAATCTCTGAAGTTTATCTAGACTGAAATGTCAGCAGTGTGAGGTTGAAACTCCTACAGGGCATGGAGAAGAAAGGAAGTGTCCTTTAAAGTTCTAGTAATGCTCTAGTAGCTTGACAGGCTGCGTACGGAGTTTATGCTGTTCTGCGAACTGTATTTCCTTTCACTCTGCATCCCACAACACAACAACAAGAAACAAATGAAGATGATTCAGGCTTTGTTGTTGTTGTTATGAGGTTGGGCGAATTGATTATTGTTATCTCACTCCTATTTCTTCAGGAATGTGGGGTGGCATCTCAATGAGTGACCATTGAACTAGTCATTTTTAAAAAATCTTAAGAGTCAGTGACAACATGTCTTGGCGTTGTCACGTTGGTGTTCTAAGGAGGGATTTTGAGGCTGTAGGAGGTTCTGTGTTTACTTCCGGTGTCAAATTATGTTTTAAGTGAAGACTTCAGAGGAGTTACCTGAAGGCATTTTGTTTTCTCACCCACCTTTCACAGAAGATACACATATATATGTCATATATACCGTCATATACATATATGTATACACACACACACTATGTATGTAAATAAAGAGTTGAAGGAAATTATTTAAAATGAATGTATCAGCATCCCAATCAGATTTCCCCCAAGTTTCTTGGGAACAGTAGCTGTGTGTTTTGTGTTTGTCTTTCCAAGTTTTGTGCAAATGGCACGGCACCTGGCCCACAGCAGGCGCACGGGCGTTAAAGCGAGCCCCATTTTCTTTTGGAGTCCACTTTACTCTCTGAGAGCATTATTCCACCCTCTGGTTAGTTGCAAACCAAAGGGTGTTTGTCCCATTGGCGCACCATTTACTTGGGAGCTAAATGTGTCCTTTGGCATTACATGGCATTACATGCATTACATGGCATTACATGGCATTACATGGCATTACATGGGAATTACCTGGTGCGCAGTTTTCAGTCTTCTGAGAATCAAGCTGCAGGTTTGGGCTTGGCAGGCAGAAATGAGTGGGGGATACTGGGGTGGGTGAAGGGGGTGCTTTGTTTCCATTGTGACCACATGTCTGAGATCTTAAAGGAGACCAAATTGCTTCTTCTACACTTTCTCGCATCCCTTGGACATAGAGATAATGTCTCCAGCTGAAGACTTAAGTCCGCACCTGAGCCTGTTGGGACATTTCAAATTTGGATCCTGATGGGGACCAGCGAAAGGAAGAGAGCACCTCTGCTCATCAGACAGCTTTTAAAGCAGAGCAGGGGGGGGAGAGGGCTGGAAGATAGATTCTGGTCTCTTGTGCAGTTCTGAGGAGGCTGTGGCTGGGCGGGCGGGGCTCCTCTGAGCAAAGCTGTGTGTTATAGAAATTCCGTGTTGATAGGAAAAATCCTGGCCCCGGACTCTTACCCTCAGGCACTGGCAGGCACACAGCTCAGCACCAACATCGTGGTGAGTCCCACAAGTTGTGGCTGCTGGGAGCTGAGGATCAACTGTGCTTCTCTGGAAAGGAAGTCTGAGTGTCACATCTCCATGACTGCTGTGGTGAGTCAACACAGCAGAGTGGAAGCCCAAAGATACTGAATGGAAAATTCCAGAAATAAGTTTAAAATTGCATGCTATTCTGAGCAGCAGGATGAATCTCGTGTTGCTCTGCTCTCTCCTATGGTATCGAGCCTCCTTTAGGTCTGGGGTGTGCATGCTGTATTCCCTCCTTGGTCACTAAGGTCATTTAGTGGCTGTCGTTGTTATCAGATCAACTCTCACAGTGTCATATTGCTTACGTTCAAGTAATCTCTATTTTAACAGTTGCCCGAGACACACAAAGCTAGTGATTGATGTGAGCAGTTTTGTTCCAATGTATTTATTCTATTGGGTTATTCCATTATTTGTTATTAATCACTTGCTGGGTCTAATTTATAAATTAAGCTTTACCATAAGGATGTGTTCACAAGAGAAGTACATTGCAAGCAGGATTTGGCAGTATCTGAAGTTTCAGAAACTCATTGAGGGTCTTAGAGCGTTCTTCCAGGGGATGAAGGTGTACTCCGCCATTTCCATTTAGGTTCTGGGCATACCCAGACTGTCAATACAGTCGTTCTGTGCACTCATGCAGACATAGCCAGCGTCTAGCCGATGCCTGAGCCTTGCAGGCCTTCATCTCTGCTTACTCTGTGAGCTGTGTGGATTCCTTTTCAGGCTCCGAGAAGGGAAGTGCTGTGGTTTGAAATCTGACCCTAAAGAATTTGAATGCTAAAACTTTAATTACCAGTGTGATAGCATTGGACTCGGGGCCCTGGAAGGTGCTGAGGTCTAAGTGGGGGCGTGAGGATGGGGTCCTTGGAAGGACTCCTACGGCGAGAGACTCCCGGGGGCTTGCTCTCTGTCTCATCGTCTGCCTGCCCTGTGAATATTGGCAAAAAAAGTGGCCATCTTCGAGTCAAAGCAGAGTTCTCCCCAGAACCTGACCACTGTGGCCATCCTGATGTTGGATTTCTCGCCTCCAGTACTGTAAGGAAATTTCTGTTGTGTGAGACAATCTTCAGTGTTAGTGTTGTGGGTAAACAAACAAACAAACAAAAAAAGATTAGTTGTTGACAAAGACCATGTGCCAACAAAACTTTCATAGTTCCTATGGAAAATAAGTGCCCATTCCAAGTAAAGCAGGGAGGGGGGGCATTTAAAAGTTGCAGATAAAAATAGGGTTATGTGGCTGAGGTTTTTTTCTAAATGCTTTTAACATACTGCCAAATGGCTTTTAAAATCAAACAACAAAAAGCCCTGTATTTTACATTCGGATTCCTTAATCTGAAGTTAGCAGGTCCAAAATTGAGCATAAATTGAACCGATAAAAGAAACAAAAGTAAATGTGTTGTCCAGGGCGATACACTCTGCAACCTTAAGCTTTGAAAAAGCTCGATGAAGTCATTACTCAAAGATAGCAAAGGCCTGTGCATGTTCTCCAGTGTCTCAGGGCTTGGAACAGATCCACTGGTGTCCAGACTCCCCTATAGAGGGTGGGAAAGCCTTTAGGTACAGACACATTACCAGTGGCATATTAATAATGGCTTCTAAAACCAGGACAAGCAGGAGTGACACAGGGGATTTAAAAAAAAAAATGAGCAAACTGTCTTCACAACCAAGAGGCTGCCCCAGGAGATAAGTCTTCACTCCCTGTGGGTGTGGCCCAGGAGGCTGCGGTCTCTTGTATTATCAGGGAGTATTACAAAGGGGTTTTATTGAGGTAAAACAAAAGGAGTCCTGTTGTGTGGATCTGACTGTTTTGGGTATTAAGTGACATTCATACGGTTCTGCTCAGGAAGACAGAAGGGAAATAGATTGAGGCCAAAAGTTTACAGTACAATTGTGGTTCTGTGATTTTATGAGATCCTGGCAGTGCAGAATGGCCCGGCTTAAGAATGTGACTTGGTTTTCTGCGGTCAGGTGTGGATGAACTCTGGATCACAGCGGTGCTCTGGGGTGCTCTGGGGTGCTCTGGGGCATTGCCGCATTGCCGCGGGCGGGCTTGTCTCTTGAGCTTGGGGGGGCAAGGGCTCTTCAGGGGGGGGCCCTACAATTGCCCCAAGACTTAGCACTCTGCTGTGCATTCTAGCCGAGCCAGCTGGGTGTAGCATGAGGATGCAATGATGCATTTAGCTTCTGACCTTTGTTCGTTCCTCCTTCCTTCCTCCCTCCCTCCCTCCCTTCCTCCCTCCCTCCCTCCCTCCCTCCCTCCCTCCCTTCCTTCCTTCCTTCCTCCCTCCCTCCCTCCCTCCCTCCCTTCCTTCCTCCTCCTCCTCCCTCCCTCCCTCCCTCCCTCCTCCCTCCCTCCCTCTCTCCTTCCTCCCTCCCTCCCTCCCTCCCTCCCTCCTCCCTCCCTTCCTCCCTCCCTCCCTCCCTCTCTTCCTTCCTCCCTCCCTCCCTCCCTCCCTCTCTTCCTCCCTCCCTCCCTCCCTCCCTCCCTCCCTTCCTTCCTCCCTCCCTCCCTCCCTCCCTCTCTTCCTTCCTCCCTCCCTCCTCCCTCCCTCTCTCCCTCCCTTTCTTCCTCTCTTCCTTCCTTCCTTCCTCCCTTCCTTCCTTCCTTCCTTCCTTCCTTCCTCCCTCCCTCCCTCCTCTCTTCCTCCCTCCCTCCCTCCCTCCCTCCCTCCCTCCCTCCCTCCCTCCCTCCCTCTCTTCCTTCCTTCCTCCCTCCCTCCCTCCCTCCCTCCCTCCCTCCCTCCCTTCCTTCCTTCCTTCCTCCCTTCCTTCCTGTGGAGTTGTGAGCCCCCAGAAACACGGGCAGTGGGCGGGTACGGATCAAGTGTGGGTTGGTTGTTTGAGCACGTCTTAGGAATGCGCCCTATAAGATGCGCAGAAGCCTCTGAGCTGATTGCTTGCTTATCATTACTCAACAGCTGTGCAAACTAAAATTCAACCAAGCGACGATTTGAATCAAATGGCACTAGGAAAAATGCATGGGTTACAGGTTTGGGTTAGTAATAAGAAGCTTAAAAACGCTTTAAGTTCTGGTTTGCCTTTGCAGAATCATTGAATGATGCTTTACCGGCAAAGTTTTCTTTCGTGCTTCAGGCAAGGAGCAGTTTGTAAAAAGGACACGGAGTTTCAAATTGAGGTGGAGAGTCACTTGGGTAGTGGGTGGAGAGTATTCAACTTCTGTGACTTCTTGTGGGGGTTGGGGGGAAGAGGAGATTAGGAGAGCTGCCTGTTTTATTGCAATAAAATGATCAGGGTAAATTATTACTAGTAGCACTATTAATAATGTTTGCTCATAGTGATACTATAAATACTATTAATAAGGCACTTTCTAGTCTGATTCTATAGGTCTTAAAAAAATCCTGCCTGACTTGTCATTCAAAGTATTGTGATATACACTGTGGCATATAAGGACGCGGTTAGCTTATTCCTATAGCTGCTATAACAGGTTGCCACAATCTTTGGGCTTAATGTAATATAAACTGTATTCTCCTGTACTTTTCGTAGAGAGGCCCTGAGGTGGGTTTTAATGGGATAAGTTCCGGGAGGCAGCAGAGCCGTGCTCTTCCTGGAGGTTCTAGGAGAGAGTCTTTGACGTCTTGAGCTTGTTGCGGTCGTCCGTGTTCCTGGACTCGTGGGCTTTCCCCCCCTTGCCATCCTTCCAACTTTTGTTCCTGCTGTGACATCTCTGTGACTGTGGCATCTCCAGTTCTCAGGTAACCTTGTGGTTAACTCAGGCCTACCTGCATAATCGGGGCTATACACAGTGGCGAGGTCCTGGATCCTACCTGCAGGGTTTTGCTTGTGAGATAGCCATGTGAGTTTGCTTCCTGTCGCTGTGCCGAAAACACTACAACGGAAAGCAGCTCGGAGAAGAAAGGGTTTATGGATTTGGCTTACATGTCCCGGTCAACCCATCGTGAGGGAGTCAGAGCAGGAACCTGGGGTAGAGGCCATGGAAGAATACTGCCCACTTGCTTGCAATTTCCTGGCTTGCTCAGCTTGCTTTCTCCTGCCATCCTGGGCCATCTGACCGAGGGGGCACTGTTGACGGTGGGCTGGGCTGGAGAAAATGTACCACAGACTTCCCACTGGCTAGTCTTATGGAGGACCCCCCCCCCCCACTTTGAAGGTGCTGTGTCAGTTTGAGAAAACGCTGATCACAATAGCTTTGTGTGGATGTTTTGACATACAGTTGGGGGAACGTTGTTCTGCTTACCGTAACATCCCTGGGGAAGTAGAGTTCTCGGTGCAGTGTGCCCTGAAAGAGGGGATCACTGTTAGCAAGCCTGAAGTTGGATTGATTGCACCATACTCTCACCAAGGCTGAGAATTTGCCATGTGGTCTCCAAGTCATGCGCGGGCTCTGCGGATACCAGCAGTGTATTTATTCAGAAGCAGATTGAACGCATGGCCACGGTGGAGAGGTGCTGATTGCGCCTGTTGACTAGGGAAGACGCCAGCGGGAACGTGCACTAGGAACTGTGTGGATGCTGAGTGGTCTGTGCTCATGACCAAGGAATGGAAAGCTTCCAGATGGAGTGAGGCGAGACGCGGCGCAGAGCAGGACGGGGCCTCCTGTGGCCTGCTTGCAGGGACCGGGTCCACCTCTGCCAGCCAGGCCCTGCCTCCCAAAGCCAAGCAGCATCGCCAGATGGCACAGCGGCCGGCGGGGGACATGGGGATGTTTCATATTTGAACCTATATGTCTGGCTCTGTGTGTATATGTGTATATATTATTTGCCATAGGTAGATTAGTTAACACATGTAGTTTGCACTGTTTCTGATAATTTTGAGGGGGTAAGAAAAGGCTGCATGTTTTGAAACCTAGACAATGAGTGATGGGAGATGTCATTCTAGAAATATGTTTCTCTATTGGTTAATGAATAAAGCACTGTTGGCCAATAGGAATGCAAGATAGGCGGGACTAGGAGACAAGGAGGAAAGAGGAAGTAGTTAAGAGGAGTCAGCATGGAGAGCCTGGAGAGAGCAGCATGCCGTCCGCCACTCTTCAATAAGATGACCACGTGGGAATACTTAGATTAATAGAAATGGGTTAATATTTAAGACAAAGCTAGCTGGTAAGAAACTAATAACGGGCCAACAGAATTATATCTAGTACAGAGTCTCTGTGTTATTTGGGGCTGGCATGGCTGGGGGATCAGGGTGGCAGGAAACTGCTCATAACAAATGAGAGTTTATATTGATTTCTTTTTTACCACAATAAAATAAAGTCTTAGAGTAAGAATCTGGCTGGGTCTCTGACTTTCCTGGCAGGTGAACTCAAGTCTTAGATTTAATGAATCTGTTAGGAGCCCATACTGTAAATAATCACAGTACGGAATATAATAAAACAGTTGCACTCTGAAATGCATGCAGTTTATGGGAGAGCCTTTTCAGAAAAAGATTTATTGTTTGTTGTATTTTACTCTGTGATTCATTAGCTATTTTTTGGCTGGGGTGGGGGGCGCCAGCTCCTAAGTAAATCACACACGTAGGCTTATTCTTAGTTATGAGTGCCTGGCCTTAGCTTGACTTGTTTCTAGCCAGCTTTTCCTAACTTAGATTAATCTGTCTAGCTTTTGCCTCTGGGCTTTTCCTTTTCTATTTTTGTATATCTTTCTTGCTGTTGCAGCTGGGTGGCTGTGTGGCTGTGTGGCCGGGTGGCTGGGTGGCTGGGTTGCCGAGTGATTGGGTGGCTGGGTGTCTGGGTGGCTGGGTGGCTGGCTGGGTGGCTGTGTGGCTGGCTGGGGGGCTGGGTGGCCGGGTGGCTGGGTGGCCGGGTGGCTGGGTGGCTGGGTGGCTGGCTGTGTGGCTGTGTGGCTGGGTGGCCGGGTGACCGAGTGGCTGGGTGGCTGGCTGTGTGGCTGTGTGGCTGTGTGGCTGTGTGGCTGTGTGGCTGGCTGTGTGGCTGTGTGGCTGTGTGGCTGGCTGAGTGGCTGAGTGGCTGTGTGGCTGTGTGGCTGGGTGGCTGGCTGGGTGGCTGTGTGGCTGGGTGGCTGTGTGGCTGGGTGGCTGGCTCCCGGTGTCCTCCTCTCCTTGTTCTCTTGCTGTTCCCTTTTCCTCTTTTTTCCTTCTCTTTATTCTCTCTCCTCGCCAGCCCCTCCCGCCTTGCCACTCTTCCGCGGTTCAGCTCTTTATTAGAACAGTCAGATGTTTTAGACAGGCAGAGAATCTCAGCTTCACACAGTTAAACAAATGCAACATAAACAAAGTCACACACCTTAAAATAATATTCTACCACAAAGATTATATTTAAGATTGGATCTCAGGTAGGAATAAGATAGTATCCCTTTGGCTCGCCAGTTTTAATCTAGGGAGTGAACTTGCTGATTCCAGTTCCTCTCCACTCCGTCATCCTCCCTCTAGCTGACGGAATCATCTCTTGCCAAGAAAGACCCGCGTAACGTAACGTATTTGCACTGTAGTGCTTTCTACCAGTCAGATTACTTGATATATCACAGTCCTGGAATTGTTGAGTAAGCTTCACTGTAACCGCATCCAGGAAAGTAGTGTGCTACCGTTTTGGTGACTCTATCCTGTCACCAGGACAACTGCTAAGGCTCCCGTCACCATCACCTCCTCCCCTCCTCAATTCCTCGTGCTAACCACTGTAGCCCTGGTGTCCTGGAATAGCTCACCTTGGTCTCAGAGACTCGCCTGCCTCTGCCTCCCTAGTGCTGGGTGAAAAGTTGATTTAAGTATGGTTTTTCAAAGAAGGCCCTACTGATGCTCCTTACTTATGTCCTTACGTACTGGAAAACTCCTAAGTCAGAACTGCACTGGGTAACCCAGCTCACCCAGCATCACTGCTGAGCAACACAGCATGTTGCAGAGTTGTTGGTTATCTCTGTCATGACTGTACAGCTGACTGGGAGCTGTGCCCTCTCTCGATAGGGCTTTATGGCCCACTGCTAGGCCAGGACCAACGTTTGGAGTATGGTTTCTTCTGGATTTGTAGCACTCACCATAGCGTCCCCAGACCATTAAATGGAGAGACTGCAAGCTGGGGATGGTGTTGGCTTTCTGTTGCTGACAAATCTCCGCCATCACTAACGTACAAAGAGAAAAGGTTGGTTTGGCTCAAAGTTTGGAAGACTCCGGTCTGTGACTGTCTGGCTGCCTTTCGTTTGTGAAAGGTATATCATGGTAGGGATATGCAACAGAGAAGATCTGGTCACACCATGACCCAGGGGATAAAGAGAAGGGACAGAAAGGTCTCACAGTCCTGTCCGCCAACCACCTCAGGCTTCCTAATAGGCTCTACCTCTTGATGGTTCCATCACCTCTCAAGAGCAGCAAGTTTTCAAAACAGGGGTCAGGGGGACTTAAGATCCCAACTGAGCTGAGTGTGATTGGGTACCCTTGTGACCCTAGCACTGGCCCCTAGGCAGGAGGATTACAAGTTTAAGGCCAAGCTGGGCTACACAGTAAGACCCTGGCTTTGATCTGAATTGAGCAGGAAATGCTTTCTAGTGTCCTCATTTTAGAAAGGGGTGGGGCACAGCATGGAATGACATGTTGGGGATCCAATTTGGTACAGGATTTGGTTTGATGCTTGCTGGGGTCTGAATGCTTAAGTCAATAAATACACTTGGTCACTTTCCAGGTAGTTGGCATTTGAAGTGAATTTAAATTTAAATTTCATCTAGAATGAGTGCATTTTTTTTTCATACTCCTTGGTACTTTTGAAGGTCACCCTAGTTCTTTCACAAGATACCTTTCATTTAAGATTTATCTGGTAGTTTCTTCATAATTAGACGCAGACTGGAAATTTTAGACAGTAACATTGTTTACACCCTGTCCTCAGTGTATCTATCTTATCAGGTACATGAATGAACCTGTAGTTTATTCTAGGTGACACCCTGTCCTCAGTGTATCTGTCTCATCAGGAACATGAACCTGTAGTTTATTCTGTTATTGATGATTGTCTTTTCTCAAGTTCATAAACCTGAGTTGTTTTCTTGCTTTGTTCAAAATTTATGAATTGTATCATGATAAGAGCCCTTAATACCCCTTATGCATTCTCTAAGTTATCTCTTATTTCATGACATCTCTGCATGGGTTTAGGGATCAGATAAAAGATTAAGTTGACTTCGTGCTTCTGTTTCCTTATAGAAAGAAAATGAGTCAAAGTCGCTCACAGTTCTGGAAGATGTGAGGCCCTAGGCTAAGGCCCTTATGGGGACCTATTGCTGCATGGGAACTTGGAAACAGTGAGAGTGAAAAGATGACACACCCAAAAGAGCTCACCTTTATAACAAAGCAGCTTCTGCTCGAAGGAGTCCATTCCTCTGGCAATGGGTTAATCCCACTGTGGGGATGGCGCCCTCAGTGCCTAGTCATTCTCAGAGGCCCTTTTATACTGGCAGTTAAGTTTCAGTATGGAAGGGGACATTCAAACCATAGCATAACGTTAGTGTGACTTGCTGAGCTGTGGAGTATTTTTTAGAGCCCTATTATCAGGCAGTATTTTTCCCTTGTTGGATTGCAGTGAGTCGTCCTTTCCTGGTTTTTCTGGTGAGGGTTCTGCACTTACATTCAGTTTTCATATGTTCCAGTCGCTCTGTGCTGTTCATCTCAGGTAAGAACCCCCCTCTCCTGCCCCCTGGCACCTTCTTTCACTCTCGGGGTGAATGGTGTGACGGTGGATATAAGTGCATCGTGGAAATGAAATTCTATTCTGTTAACTAAACATTTCTTTTCCCTTTTTTGTCGTATATATAAATTGCTGCTATATAGTGGCTAGGTGGAAGAGGCTCTTTCTTGGTAAGAAACATTCAGTTATGTAACATAGCAACTTAAAATATTTCAAACTTTCCAACCTAAATGACACAACAGCTCTTAATTCTTACTATGAATTGTCTTATCGATGGAGATGTCCATCCTAGAAGTATGCATTTTTATGTCATTTCTTTTTATAGATGGCTGGTGTCTTAATTTCTTTTTCACTCCCTGTGATAAAATACCTTGGCAAAAGCAATTCTGGTTTTATTTGGCTTGCAGTTTGGCTGGCATGGCAGTAGGCGTAGGCTGAGAAGGCATGCTGGTCCATGGCATTTCCAGTCACCAAACACAGAATGAGTAGAAAGTGCAGGTCAGGTCTGCTGCCAGCGACCACCTTTCTCTAGCAAAGCTCTGTCTCCTGAAGGTTCCCGCACCTTCCTAGATAACACTGTCAGGTAGACCAGTTGTCCAGACATGTGAGCCTGTGCAGTCTTTCCCATTCACCCACACAGCTGGCTTTTTTTTTTGTTTAAAAATTGATCATGACCAATACTCTTGATTGAAGAATAATTTTTATCAGTGTCTAAGACTTATATGAGAATGTCACAAGACAGGAAATATTTTATTCATAATCATAGTTTGGGAACAAAAATTATGTGTTAGGTTTTAGCCATATTTACTGGGTTAATCTTGTTGCTTTCTTAGGGGTTCTAATCCTGGGATAAAACACAATACCCACAATCACCTTGGGGAGGAAAGAAGTTTTGGGTTGCGCTTCCAGCATGGAGGGGCTCACAAGGCTTTAGCCCTTGCCGAGGAGCTTTTGGCAGCTGATGGCTGCTGGGAGAGGGGTTTTCCCTCAGGAGAATGGCTCTTGTACGCTGCCCATTTTCAGTGGATGACTCTGCAGCCGTGAATATACAAGTGGCACTTAATTGGAGTCTGTGGGTTAGTAACAAAAAGGACATGAACTTGTTAGGAAAGATGTTTGTTTATATACATTTATCATGAAATTCTCAAAGAATGTATAATATTGCTTTAAAATACTGTCCTTTTCATTGATTCTTTGTCTTCTTAAATGATGTAAGTCCCTTTGTTTCTGATTACACTTTGGAGGAGAAACACCTTTAAACAAAATTTAGTTCACCATGTCTTAATTCTACTGCAGTTTCAACTACCATTTTTTTTTTTCTTCCTTATCTTGTACAGGTTCAGATGCAAACTGTTGGGAGTTGGGATATTGTAAAACTGGTGACATTAGAATTCATTTTTCCCTAATTTTCACGCATTGGTAACTTACTTCTATCTATTATAAGTGTTTGAAAAATGTCAAGAATCAGAACGCAGAACTGTGTTACCAACCCTGCAATGTTTGTCTACCATTTTTTTCCCATCAGTGGCAAGCAGCACAGTGGAAAATTTGGTATATTATCACCCTGCTTTCCACCGCATCCGAGTGGAGTCAGCCTGGATGGGCAGATAAGCCACACGCTGCACTGCCCAGGGACTCCCTTTGTGCCCATTATGTCCCCACCCACCGCTTCTTGTTGCCAGTTTGGCCAAAGGAATGCAAGTGCCGGCTCATTTCACCGACTTTCGTCATCTGATTTCCTGTCTGAAGTTTTAATATGAAAGGAACACAAACATTTTTTTCTCTTTCCTGTATGGGAAAATGGGTGAGCTTACCAAACAATCGCAGAAAGCCTTTCAAGCTTTGGGACATGAGAAATGCTGGTTCCAGTGATAGGGCATTCAGAGAGTGTGTGGGGCGCTGCCCTTTGGCACACAAAGGAAATTCAGTATTTTTGTTAATCACTACCTAATTTAGGGGATGGAAGAAGGCCATTGCTCATTGTAACAAGCACAGTTTAGGTGTGAGGTATGCAATGGAAATAGTGTTGTTAAAGGAATGAAGACAGTTAACGATTCGAGTTTTCCTTCCCTTTGGTAGTCTGTATGCATGGGTTCCATGAGAGTGGATTCCCAGTCAAGCCTTGATTTTTAATTGGATGACACGGGGCTATAAATAGGTTACGTCTTAGCCATGACTTTTGAGGAATGGCAGGGTTGTTCAAAACCCTCTTAATACTATTTGTTATTTCCTCTCCCTCCTCCCCCCTTTCCTTCCTCTGTGTCATCCTAGCTGGCTTTGAACTACTTCAGTTTCCCAAGTGCTCTGAGATGACAGGGCACCCCCCCCATGTGGCCTTCTGTGGTGCATGTTTGGTTGTAAAGGAACACCAAAGCCAGCATGTCTGAATCTGGGTGGGGAGGGACTGTTAAAGAGAGGCACGAATGGCCATTTAAGTTTAGGGTGTAGTGGGGGGGGGTGAGTAATTTATAAATAGAGAAGTGTACTTGAAAAAATTGATTTCATGAATAAAGAAGTTAATGAATTTATCAGACCCTGAAATGAAATGGTCCTTACCTTGTATGTAGTGTTTACAAAGCTTTTATTTCCCCATCATTTTAGTGAATTTTCAGGAAAATCACGTTAACAATATGCACTATCCTAGATACATTTAACACATTAGCTGAGCAATTAAACCAGCACATTGTCCTTTGGACACATTACTGTGAAATTCAGTTTACTGAAGTTTTATTTCCCTGGTTTAGTCATAGAAATAGGTGCAAATAACCTCCCTTCCCTTCAGAAAAAGTGGTGGTCATTAGGGAGTATGTGTGTAATGATGCTGTGTTGCCCCTATGACAGGTAAGGACGGGCTGTGGCTGTGGTACCCATATGACAGGTAAGGACGGGCCCTTCTCTTGCCTGTCTCCCACCCCAAGCTCTTGAGTGTATATAAAGCACAACCATCCTTGCTTCTAGGCAAATAATTGCAACAGCCCAAACTGTAAGGAGCTTTCATCTCTGAGGTCCCGCTGTAAATAAGGAGGAAAGCAAGAGATGGTGGCTCAGTGACGGTGATAGAGGTGACTCTCTGCCTCCGTAAAGCTGATGATATTAATGAGTTGGAACGCAACATAGTCTAATTAACTGCCAGTAAGATAGCTAGCCACAAGGTCAAGAATGGCAGTGCCAGCCAGAGCTCGTGGGCAGCAGACAGTCAGGTCACTTGCTAACGATGCACAGGTCAGAGATGGACGAAAGGGACTTCCGTCACCCTTGCAGGTGGGTAGCACACGCATGGTGCATGGTCACCCTCCTCCTTGTTGGACCAAGGGGCTGTGCATAGAGTCTGTGGACCTGCATTGTTTGACCCATGATAGCGCAGAGAACTAACCAGTCTCCTAACAGTTGTCCAGTTTCCGCCATGACCTATAAATCTTCCGGAAAAGGAAATGCAAGTTTTTTTTTTTTGTGGTGGTTGAAAGAAAATGACCCCCTAGGGAGTGGCACTATAAGGAGGTGTGGCCTCGTTGGAGGAAGTGTGTCACTGAGAAGGTGGGCTTTAAGGTCTCCTAAAGCCAAGCTATGCCCAATGTGGTAGACAGTTTAAAAAGCTAGGTTTGTTTGTTTGTTTACTTTGAAACAGGGTCACACTGTGTATCCCTAGATGTCCTGGAATTCACTGTGTAGACAAAGCTGGTCTCCATCTCACAGCAATCTGCCTGCCCGTGTCTCCAGAGTGCTAGGATTAAAGGCATGCACCACTATGCCCAACTTAAAAAGCTAGGTTAATTGTAAGAGCATCTGTTAGCAAGGGAGAAAGCATGTTCTTCTATAGAACATTGTCTAGGCATCCGTGTACAGTGCATGTGGCTGGCAGTGTTAGGATGTCAAATGCTTAGTTGAGTGAGAACCATCTGCCTGTCTGTCTATCTATCTATCTATCTATCTATCTATCTATCTATCTATCTATCTATCTATCTATCTATCTATCTATCATCTATATCTATCATCTGTCTATCTATTGTGTATGAATGTTTGCCTGCATATATGTCTGTGTACTTACTACATGTGTGCCTGTTGCCTGAGGAGGCCAGAAGAGGGCACCACTAGGACAAAGTTGTAAATGAACCCATATCCCATATCCCATATCCCCTGCAAGAGCAGCCCGTGTAACCTCTGAGCCATTTCTTCAGCCCCAGTACAGGGCCACTAACAAGTCAACCGTGGCGTGGCGTTGCCCTCTGATCTGGGAACACTGTCTGCTCCGACTGTATATCCTGGCATTTGGGATCTGGATCTGTTAGCCCTTTCTCAGGAGGAGGGCAGATGAGAAACTGAGGGAGCTTAGCTTTTAGTTGGCTGGTGCTATTTGTGACTACCAAGAAAAGCAAGTGTCCCGTTGTATATGTTACACTCCAGGTTCTGAGATTGGGAGGTTCAAAGGCTTCATCGTCTAATTACGTCAAGATTTAGAGTGCAAACGCAGCACAAAAGTACATTTCTCCTCAAGTGTCAAACTAGGGGGTTGGGGTATGGCATCGAATGTATTCTGTACCTCTGGGGCCGGGTGCTCAGAAGGGTGGCCTGACCCTTCAATTCTCTTCACTGACTCATCTGACAACATCTGGGTCTCCTGCTAGTCGGAGCACACTGCCTTCTGGGAAAAGAAACATGCTTTCTAAAGAGCTTTGTCAAGGCTGGCTTGGCTTAACCAGAGGTCCGCACTACCTTGCCATTTATGTGTATGCACTTGTGTGGCCTTGTGGGACTTCAGGAATGACTTCAACTTTTTAGTTAGTTTTTGAAGTCTGGAAAGAGAGAGACTTTACCAGCTGCACTGATGTTTTAAACGAAACAGTTTGGAGTGAATCATTGCAGTGCATCTTTAAATGTCAAAGACAGAAAGAAGCGGCTAATTATTTGCTTGGGACAATGAAGCCCTTAGGTGAGAGTATTATCGGATTGTGGGAGGAGCCCCTTAAAGGACATTATGAGTGTTTGCCCTGGTGTGTGTCTGTGTACCATCCGCATGCCCAGAAGAAGGCACTGGGTCCTCTGGAAGAACAGCATGCCCTTAACTTGCTGAGCCGTACATGTTGGGGGACATTACTTTCAGCTGTGAGACTTTCGTTAATGCCACATTTGTTTAACTCTGTGAAGCTGTGATTCTTCATGTGTCTAGAATTCCTGATGGTCCCAATAAAGAGCAGAATGGCCAATAGTGAGACAGGACCAAGAGTAGGCGGGGCTGGCAGGCAGAGAGGATAAATAGAAGAAGAACGAGGACGAAGGAGAGCCTAGAGAGAACAAGGAGAGGAGGATGTCAGGGGCTACCCAGCCACCCAGCCACCCAGCCACCCAGCCACCCAGCCACCCAGCCACCAGCCACCCAGCCACCCAGCCACCAGCCACCCAGCCACCCAGCCACCCAGCCAGCCACAGAGTAAGAGTGAAAGTAAGATATACAGAAGAAATGGAAAAAGCCCAGAGGCAAAAGGTAGCCGGGTTAATTCAAGCTAAGAAAAGCTGGCTAGCAGCAAAGCAAGCTAAGGCCGGCACTCATCACTAGGAATAAGCCTTGGTGTGTGATTTATCTGGGAGCTGGGTGGCGGGCCCCTCAAAGAGTCACAAAGGCCAGAGAGTAGAACTTGGCATTACACTTCCACCCCGCGCCGAAGATTCCAGTGTGTGCCCTATCTAACCCGAGCTTTGTCCCTTTCTGCTTCTGCAGAGAAACATGGCCCTTAGCCAAATTCTGGGCAGCTCTGTGGAGCTGTGGGAAGAGTTTAAGGAAGAGGGAAGGAGTGCAGGCTTCACACTGCAGAGTGGCGGCTTACAGATGCCCATACTGTGTCTTAAAGCACTGTGGCGATGTGTGCGCGTGTGTGCGCGTGTGTGCATGCGTGTGTGCATGCGTGCATGCATGCGTGCGTGTGCGTGCGTGTGTGTGCGCGTGTATGTGCACGCGTGTGTGTGCGTGTGCGTGTGTGTACGTGTGTGCGCGTGTGTGCGTGCGTGTGTGTGTGTGCGTGTGCCTGTGCGTGTGCCTGTGCGTGTGCGTGTGCGTGTGTGTGTGTGTGTGTGTGTGATGGGGTACCAATGCCATGGAGCTGAATAAACATTCCTGTCACATGGAAAGCCGGTGAGGTTGGGTCCAGTTGGGGAAGTGATTTCAGATAGCAGCTGCATGAATTCTAGTGCTTTCTGCACTTCCTGTGTGGTTATTTACTGAGTCACCTGTACTGATGAAAGGGTGAGCATCGGCAGGGTAGACATCCTTTGTTTGATGTTGAGTGTCTGCATCACGGCTGAATTGCAGGCAGGGGAAGAGAAAGTGTACCCTACAGAGCAGTTAGGATTATAGGACGATGAAAGGTAACAGCGTACCCTGACTGACTTTGCTGCTGTAGAGAACATGCCACTAGGCCCTTCTATTGCATTGTTATCTCTGGGGTGCGAAAATATACTTTCGCTGTATCTCATGATATAAGAATGTCGAAGAATGGTTGAGTTTTGAATGTCTAAATCTTGACGACCCCCTTACTCATGAGCTGTGGAGGTCCTGGGTGGATCTCTTTTCACAACTTACCCCTCTCTTGGTCCTTCTTCCGTTTACGTTCACTTTGTGAACTTCCTGCCGGCATCAGTGGAAGGAAGGAGGGAATGTTAGATGAGTAATAATAAGTCAACACATACTGAGCTGTTGTAGTGTCCACCCTGGAACAATGATGCAGGCATAAGCTCGAGCTTTCTTTTCTGCTACTCACATCAGGGGCACACTGGGCGAAGCAAACAGGTGTAGGCGGCAGCGTTCACCCCTCAGGTTAAGTGTGCGCCGTGCGTGCGTGTACGTGTGTGCGCGCGCGCGCGCGTGTGTGTGCGTGTGTGTGTCGGTGTGTATGTGTGTGTGTACGTGTGTGTGCGCGTGCGGGTGTGTGGTGTGTGTGTGTGTGTGGAGTGTGTGTGTGCATGTGTGTGTATGTGTGTGTGTCTGTGTGTGTACGTGTGTGTGGTGTGTGTGTACGTGTGTGTGTGCCTGTGTGTGTCGGTGTGTATGTGTGTGTGTACGTGTGTGTGTGTATGTGTGGTGTGTGTGCGTGTGTGTGTGCGTGCGGGTGTGGGGTGTCTGTGTGTCTGTGTGTATGTGTGTGTACGTGTGTGTGGTGTGTGTGCGTGGTGTATGTGTGTGTGTGTGTCTGTGTGTGTATGTGTGTGGGTACGTGTGTGGTGTGTGTGGTGTGTGTGCACATGCAAATGTTCGCAAAGGTTACTGGGCTCTGCCTGGTCACGTTTGTGAGCACCCATGGTCATTCAAGGCTGTTCTGCTCCTTGCGTTAGGCCTGATGATGGTGGGTCATGTCTGAACAGCCCAGGTTCACCCTGTTCCGCTTTCTCTGCATGAGCATCCAGTTCCTTGTGTATGACTCTGCCCTGAGCTGAGCGCCCAGAACATAGCTTGGCAGGGTTGAGGGTGCCTCTGTTGGCAAATGCGAGAGCCTGCAGCTGTCTGGAATGAAATCGGTCCTGGCACTGTCCCTTGGACTGGTCTGTGGTTGTTGATGTTTTAAATGTGTGTTTGCCCTGCAGAGCTCAAGGCAGCAGCCACCAGAATTGCGTCCTCCTCCCCCCTTGCTCCGCTCCCCAGCTCGCTGGGCCGGTTCTTTGGGCCCCCGGTTCTTTCGCCCCCGGTTCTTTGGGCCCCCGGTTCTTTGGGCCCCGGTTCTTTCGGCCCCGGTTCTTTCGGCCCCGGTTCTTTCGCCCCCGGTTCTTTCGCCCCCGGTTCTTTCGGCCCCGGTTCTTTGGGCCCCGGTTCTTTGGGCCCCGGTTCTTTGGGCCCCGGTTCTTTGGGCCCCGGTTCTTTCGCCCCCGGTTCTTTGGGCCCCGGTTCTTTGGGCCCCGGTTCTTTCGCCCCCGGTTCTTTCGCCCCCGGTTCTTTGGGCCCCGGTTCTTTCGGCCCCGGTTCTTTCGCCCCTGGTCTTGCTGTCTCTCACGGCATTATCCATTATCCCAGCAAGAAACTGAGGCCCTTTGACCCCTCCACCCCACCCCCACTCCTGTAATCGTGGCTTTCTGTCATAGAGGAAACTAAATTGAACCTCTTGGGACTTGGGCTCCTGTGACAGGGTCACTGCTGTGTTCGGGCTCTGTCCTCAGTTACTATGTCACTCCCCTCCCCCGATCCTTGTTCCCTCCGAGTGACTAGACTATCTCAGGCTACTTTAGACCTCAGAAGCAAAGCAACTCCCTGACCTTCACCTGCCCTCCTCCCTCCTGCTCCTCCCTCCCAGCAGACTAGTGGCTAGCCTTTCCTCAAGGCAGGCATAAACGCTGAAAATGTGTCTTCATTTTCTCTATCTTTCTGTTTTGGAGCTGGCCATAAAGAAACGTCTGACCTGGCTTTTCTAATCGAGGTCACAGGATTCCGGTTCCAGCAGAGGTGCCGCCCTTACTGGGGGAGGAATGCTCCACAGAGCGTCAAGAATCTGAGCGGACAGGCCTCTTCTAGGTCCATTAGACCCGGTCATTCTCCAGCCCAGCCAGCAGTGCTGACATCTGTAACGGGCCCAAAGGCAGGGGCTGGCTAGCTTGCAGAGAGCAGGACTCAGGGTGAACTTCCAGGGAGGGCGGGAAGCCCTGTCCCCTCCTCACACGCCCCTACATCTTCTCATCTGTATCTTTGTAACATTCTTCTTAGTACAAAGAGATGGTAGTCTGAGTGCAGACTTTTGGTTAGGAGTCTATAATTGATCAGTGCGGTGTATGCAGTAGGAGGTGGATCCCCCCCCAGCTGAGGTGTGTGCAGTAGGAGGTGGATCCCCCCCTGTGTGCAGTAGGAGGTGGATCCCCCCCCCAGCTGAGGTGTGTGCAGTAGGAGGTGGATCCCCCCCCAGCTGAGGTGTGTGCAGTAGGAGGTGGATCCCCCCCCAGCTGAGGTGTGTGCAGTAGGAGGTGGATCCCCCCAGCTGAGGTGTGTGCAGTAGGCGGTGGATCCCCCCCAGCTGAGGTGTGCAGTGGTTCCCCCCCCAGCTGAGGTGTGCAGTAGGAGGTGGATCCCCCCCGTGTGCAGTAGAGGTGGATCCCCCGCTTTGGCAGTGGAGGTAGATCCACCCCCCCCTGAGCTGAGGGCTGAACCCAGGACCTTTCTCTTACTAGGCAAGCGCTCTACCACTGAGCTAAATCCCAACCCCATGTTTCTTCGCTGCATCTGTAGAGCTGCTGAGGGGTTGGGATTCTGGGGGATTCCTACATTCTGAGCTGTTGTGGGGACAGGTGGGAGCAGTAGTTGAATTAGGCTTAGGTGGTAATCCGGGACTCTGCAAGTGGCTCTTTTAGAGTGAAGCGTTTATCAACTAATGATTACTCTTTTCTCAACATCTCAATTTTCTCTTTGAAAAATAGGCCTAAATAGAATTGAACATGGATAAAATAAAAGCACAGTGTCCTTCATTGAGAATCGTGGGTAACATGAGATGGGTTGATTCTAAAGTTCTTTATCTATTAGAAGCGACAGTGGGACCAGTTTAGTGCTCATCTACAACACGGCTCCTACATCTCTGCTACGTGTGTTTTGCAGATCCAAGGCATTACTGTTATGGCAGCAAATATTGTAAGTCAGTACTGCTGTGTATAAACACAGCTCTGCAAAGAAACCCACAGGAGAGACGAAACCAACAATTGTGGCCTGCAAACAAGTACCTATTGCTTCCTTGCTGGTGGCATTTGCCTTATGTGGGCTTGGAAAGGGCACGGTGTGTTTTACCACCAGGAAATCAGTATCTCCTCTGATAAGCAACCACGTGTGTATTTATTGTGGGTTATTTCTTGCACACATTTTCCTGCATGCATTTTAAAATGTGACAGTTGAAAATAATTTTAGTCAAAATGAATCCGACACTGTACCTGGTAGTTTGTGTTGAACTTGGTTCTGCATTCTATATGGTCACGGAAGCTAACACTGAATCATACTCCTTATGATGTACATCCTACAAGCATGATTCGCTCTTTAAATAGGAATTGCCAGTAGAGGGTACTCTGGTAATTTGTGTGACTCGGCCAGAAGCCCAGTGCCACCTGCCAGTGGCTGAGTTAACAGTGGATGGCGTGTTGCCTCTATTCTTTGCTGCTGCATCTGTTTATCAAGAATTAAGGTGTAATTGCCCTATAGTAGGGCAATGATTGTCACAAGAGTGACTACCTTTTTCCATATTTCAACTCTAAATATTATAATTTAAGTCAAAATAAAACAAAGTCATCATTTGAGATACAGTAGTATCTTAACATCTTGTATCTGTTTTGAGGTTGATTTTAATTATAGCTTCACATTCATTTCATTACTGAAATGAATTTTTTATGAAGTGATTTCTATGTTTGAAATTTTACATCCTCCCCCCCTTTCTTTTGTTCTTTGCTTTGTTTTGAGCCAAAGGTCTCTATGTAGCCTGGGCTGTCTTGGAACTCTCGATATAGACCAGGCTGTCCTGGAACTCAGAGATCCCCTTGCATCTGCCTACCAAGTGCTGAGATTAAGGTGTGTGCCACCATGCCCAGCCTGACACACTCATTTTTTTTAAACATCCACTTCTAGCCATTCTAAGATGAAAGAATAAGAAAAACTACAAAACAGCGATCTGGAGTAGTTTGCAATATACCTACAATAACTATATGTGTGTCCTTTGGGGTAACAAGTCTTCCTGGGAGCATGAGATCAGAGGATTGAGGATCTGGAATAGAGAGGGAGAAGTTACCAGGCTGCCCATAATTACCCAAGATGGTTGCTTTTGTTCTGTACTCTTCCATAATTGGCCAAGGTGGTCAGCTTTACCCTTTTCATGAAACCATCGTGTGTGTGTGTGTGTGTGAGAGAGAGAGAGAGAGAGAGAGAGAGAGAGAGAGAGAGAGAGAGAGAGAGAGAGAGAGCCACAGTCACAGTGCTTACTCTTGTCAACCTCTCTATGACTTAGCCATTAAGATCAGTGAGGAAAAGAAATGTAGAGAGAGAGAGAGAGAGAGAGAGAGAGAGAGAGAGAGAGAGAGAGAGAGAGAGAGAGAGAGCCACAGTCACAGTGCTTACTCTTGTCAACCTCTCTATGACTTAGCCATTAAGATCAGTGAGGAAAAGAAATGTAGACCCTGAACTATTGCTCCCCTTGTCTTCAAACGCACAGCGTAGTCACCAAGCTAGAAGAGATAGACGGCCAGAAGTTATGTCATTGTTTCCATGGCATCACAGATGTTGAAAAATACAAGCTGGAAGTAATTGAATAAAAAACCTTAGAGTAAATCAAAGTCATTGCGTAAGAAGGGCCTGTGTAGACGCTGCTGTAGGCCCCCAAGGTGGAACTGTAAGCACATCCTGGTGTTGAGACCATCCTGTGCGTGTTCCGCGGTAGCCGACAGAAGGGCTTCATTGTCTGTTTGGGATGCAGGATTTCTCTGTTCTCCATGCAGACCATCAGTGTTGCATAGGAAGAGAGTTTTGGTCATCTCTGTTTTAATGTAATCGATAACTTTTTATTTCTGAAAGGGAACTTAATTTGTATATAAATGGCCTGCTTTTCTTGGCTATTCCATCCACTCTCCAATTCTCATCATCCAGTGTTCCATTTCTCTAGAAACTTGTTAGTGATCTTAAAGATCACCCACATTTCAGGAAGTTCTGTTAACTTAGGTAAGCAATTAACCTTACATATGTGTTTATATTGTGCCCTATTTTCAAACAAGCTGATCTTTTATCTCAATTGTGTGATCTACTGTGCCTTTAAAATCAGCTAGTCGCTCATTCCCTAATAGCTTGGCAGAGAAGCCACTTGTGTCTAAACCGTAGTCCTGGCCTTTGGTATACAGGCAGTGTCCTTATTAAAGATTTGCTGATTAAGACTCAGAAACAAAGTTCAAAAGCAACAAGTATATTCCATCTAAAGAGTTTGCAAACTTTGACTTAGAAGCTTCTGGGTGGTTTTTTTTTTTTTTTTTTTTTTTGACACTGGAAAGGCTATGAAGAGATGAACTGAGTTGCCCACGTGGTTTAATGAGGGAAGTGTAAGATGTTTCTGTAACTGCTAAGTTTACTGGCAAATCTTTTGCTGGAGGTACTGTCACAATCCTCTCCTTGAATGTTTTTCCTTTTCTTGCATGTTTAGTGCATTCGTGAGCTCAGCTCAGTGTTGATTTCCTTATGTTGTCCATCCAGGTACTCAGGACAGCCACGCCTCTTACGCAGGTGTGTAGCAGCACATACCGTTAACTGCATTGTGCCGATAGTGTTGCGTATCATTGAGTAGTTATAGATTGCCGTTTTTTTTATTTATTTACCAAACAGTTCCGTGGACCCATCTTTTCATACATTAATGTAAAGTATGTTTGGAAACCGTGCTGTGTCAGTGTCGTCCTTGACTGGCCGTTGGAATCTCATGGAGGGCAAAGGGCTGGTGGCCACCTGGGGGCAGAGTTTGTAATTCCAGCATTTGGAGCTGGAGTCCAGAGCAATGTCACGTGTGCAAGGCCCAGGGTTTCACCCCCAGCAGTGAAAAAAGAGAAAGGAGAGGACAGACAAATGAGAGGTTGAGGGCCGGAGTTGTTGATGGAATTGTTTGCTATGTAACTCAGTGTTGGGCTCTGTAGTTGGAGCTTTGTAATGTTGCTTAAGTGATTTTAGTGTGCAGAGCAGGTTGGTCCTTTAGGACTTTTGAATAGTATGTTTTCAACATTCTGAATAGAAAGTCTGAGGTTTTTTTTTTTCTTCCTTGGCTCCTTCCTTCTTCCTTATATTGGGGGCGGGTTGTTAACCGTTTCACATACATTATTGGGTAATATAAAAACACTGGGGATCATGTGTGGGCTCTGGGACTCAAACTCAGGCTGTAAGCAGTTTTCCCCTGAGCCATCTTGACCACCCTAACTGAACCTTTTCCTTAACTCTTGTGGGATTGACAGTGTTAGGTTTTTCTTATTCTCTTCAAGCCATGTTTAATAAATAGAAAAGGTAATTTAATTTAATATAGTGCTTTGGTTGAAAACATACTTGAAGCAAAGTTACTAAACAATGTAAGACTAACTTTGAATCCATTTGAGCCTGTTTGTAATTGTAAATCTCTTCAGAGCTGGCTTGTCCTGGAAACCGATGCCCACTAGAGAAGAATTTCCAGTTGATTCTGCCTGTTTTGCACCTAGTTCCTGGACTCTGTCTTCAGTGTTCCTTCCGCCACCCAGGCCACTCTTTATCTGTGGTCTTTGTGAGCCCTTCTCCTCATTTCCCTGCATTTTTCTTTCTTTCTACTTCATCTCCTTCACAAACCCTTTCTTTGTGTCCCCTCCGTAGCCTTCACGACCTGTTACTCCTATGCCCGACTCCAGAATCAGGCTGCTGATGCTCTTTAAACCTGGATTTGAAAAGCTGGGGTCTTTCTGGTCGACCAGTTCTCTCAGCACTCCCCATACCTGATGCTTCTACTTCTCTGCTCAGCCTGGTCCCTTGCCCAGGCATTGTCCAAAGTTCATATGCTCCAGAAGGTGATGTAGATGCCCGTCCCAGCCATTGTCTTGTGGAGATTGTTCCATGCTGTTTGACTCTGTCCTTGTGTTCTAATGACTTAGAAGCCTTTCTTGGTTCTCTGTCATGCCTTAGGAGTTCTGGGTAACTCTTAAATAACCAGGGAGTTCCTACTTTGCCTCTATAGCTGCTTTTTCTTTTATTGTTTAATTTTTTTTACATTTTACATTATACCCATATATTGCATGTGATTTCATGCATGAATGTGTCTGCATATTTGTCCATGCACCTGCCACAGGTCATGTTTCAAGGTCAAAGGACAGCCTGCAGGAGAGTTGATTATTTTCTGCTGTGTTGGTTCTGAGGATTGAATTCAGGTCATCATACTGAGTGGCAAGTGCCTTTACTTTCTGAGCTATCTCCTTCTCTGGCTTATTATTATTTTATTATCATGGGGGGGGATAGAGACAGGGTTTCTTTGCGTAACCCTCGCTATCCTAGAACTCAGTCTGTAGACCAGTTGGCCTTGAACTCATAAAGATTTCTTCCTCTGCCTCCCACTTGCTAGGATTAAAGGCGTGTGTAAGCACTGTCTGGTTTATTATTAATTAATATGACTATAGCTCACGCCACCTCTCTTTTCTCTTATGCTCATATTATTAATTAATGTGACTATAGCCCACGCCACCTCTCTTTTCCCTTATGTTCAGAGACTCCTTTTCTGAGCAACTAGAGTTAGGGACCCTTTCATTTCTCTTTCTAACCCATGCATTGCATTTCCTCCACCTCCTCCTGGTTTTCCCATCTCTCATTAGTAAGAGCTGAGCAAGGTGAACTCCAGCCTATGAGCCATGCTGCAGCTAAAGCTTGCTCCCGGTATACGCAGGATTCCTTCTTAGCAACCGTGAAAACCCTGCCTCCATAATTCTTACCTGCGAGAAGGGAAGATCCCCAACCAGCAAATCAGTAAGCACACTTAGGGATATCAGTGGTGATCAGAATTAGGACACTTAAGTCAGGGAAGAAATTATGGGGTGGGAATCAGAAGGAAAGTAGGCTGAGCCGAGGAAACAGCACACATCCTGCAGCTAAGAGCTTGCTCAGTCGGGGAAACTGCCAGGTGTGGCTGGCGGACAGCGAACCAGGGGCAAGGGAGAGTGGGGACGAGTGGAGGCCGCGGGGATAGGGACCGCGAGGACAGTGTCTCCTCATTATAACAATTTAGCTTTGATTCTGACCGCGATGGGAAGTGATTGCTTGGCACTTTGCGCCCCCCAACTTTTTTTTTTAAAAACTACTTTGCTGACATCCTTCCCCTTTATCCTGTTAACCTGGGGGATTGTTTAGCATACACGATCCTTATCTGGTGTTGGAATCAATTGTACTGTTTTGGAAGGCTACAGTCCTGGGACAAGTCTGTCACAGGAGGGAACTGGCGATGAACTGGGTTCTGGAACAGTGCAAGAGGGTAGATACCGGGTGGGTAAGAGCGAAGAGAGGTTGACATATCTGAAAAGGCGCTAAGGATGGGGTGAATTGGAGGCTGGACGCCCTTCACTGCAAGGGCGCCGAAGCCTACAGAGTGAGACTTCATTCCTTGGATAATTAGGAACTGTAGGTAGCTCTGACAGCTAGTGCTTGAAAGTTTAGTATGCAGTAGACTATGTAACGTAGATATTGTCCAGCCAAAAGGAGGGTTCCGTTCTCCATTTGCCAGTTCCTGTGACTTAATCTATATTTCAGTTTTCTTGTTTATACAACAAGGAAACGGTGCGCCTCGTCCATGTAAGTGCTGTGGATTACAGGAGATACTTATTCTGCACTTGTAGAATAAATACCTGTTCAGCGTCTGCCATGGAGGGGTCACCTCTTTAGTATCCCACTTTTTTCTGTATGCTCTCCACCTCTCATTTTGAATTCTGAAATGAGGCTAGAAGTGGGCTGGGAGCACAGCTGGGTGTGGAAGCACCTGCTTATCCTGTAAATGACTCCTCAGATATCTCTTCTGCAGCACTACCCCACCCCTGCCAGAAAGCCAGAGCCAACAGGGGAAATCAAGCAAAAGAAGGACGCTTCCCCCAAACAAGAACAAATAAGACCCTGGAAAGAATAAGGAGTGTGTGTGTGTGTGTGTGTGTGTGTGTGTGTGTGTGTGTGTGTCTGTCTGTCTGTCTATATGTATGTATGTTTTGTGTGTGTGTCTATGTGTGTGTCTGTCTGTATGTGTGTGTCTGTTTGTGTGTGTATATGTGTGTTTGTCTGTCTGTCTGTCTGTCTGTCTGTCTGTCTGTCTGTCCATTAGTTGTTTATTAGGGGTTGGTACAGGATTTCCCTCCCCCATTTCCCCGTGCTAGATAAGACTCTTACTGAGCTATGTCTTTGCCCCTCTTTTTGCGCCTGATTTTGAGATACCACCTCACCAAGTTACCTTAGAGTTCACGCTCTAGCCTGGGATCCCCCTGCTCCAGCCTCCTGAAGTAGCTGGGATTATAGAGTTTATACACCAGGCAGAGCTAGAAATCAATATAAGGTTACATAAGAAGTGAAAGGGATTATTAGAACTGATTTACAGAAAGAATTGATAGAATTTGGAAAATGGTTTCCTGCTGTGCGTGGTGGCTGGTACCTGTGATCTATACTTGCTGGGTGGAGGCAGGAGCATTACTTCAGTTATAGAGTGAGCTTGGTCTACATGAGACTCGCTCAAAAAGTTACCTAACTAGCTAGTTAGTTAATACTTTCTGAAAGCATCGTTGCATCATTCTGAAGTGGAATATTTGTGCGTTAAGTATTAAAAAATATGTGTGAGATGCCTATTTAGAAAATTTATCTTCATGCTCATTTTTCTTCTTATTCAGGGATTTAAGCTTTGTAATTAGTTGCAGTGTTGAAATTTCCTGAGTAACTTTCATTCACTTCTGCTGGAGGTTTCCACCGTCACTTATGGAATGAGGACTCATATTTAGTTTCTATTAAAGACAATTTTTTTTTTTTTTTGCACGCTAGATCTAAAACAGACATACAAGGTAAGAGGATGAGAGGAGAGGCTCTCTCTAGTTTGACTGGTCTTCCTTGATCATCGGGGACCCTCACGTAGGACGTTTGGACCGCTCTGCTCTAGGAACTGAGTTGTGTTTCTGTAGCCTGATGCTTCATGACTGACATGAAAGGCTGATCTAGATGACCCTTCAGTGCCAAGGTCTGGGAGTCATAGCTAGAGACGTTTAAGCCTTCATGACTTGAGATGTCTTGATGGACACATTAACTGACTGGTTCCCAAAGAGCCCAGGCAAATCATCTTTTATGTTTGGTATGAACTTGCTACCGGTGGACCTTGCTTGACATTAATATTGGAGAGTTGCTGGCTGTTGGGTAGTAAGTCTTGCAAATAGGGAAGGCATCTGAAAAGCCTGAATGAATAGATGGACAAAATGCAAAGTGTCAAAAGGGAGAGATACCAGGGATTTTTATTCAAGAAAGCTTTTAATTCTGTGGGAGTACTTGTTTGTTTCTACATGGTTGTCATTTAAAGTTCACAGCAAACATTTTTTTCAGCGTGTCTTGCATATCAAGAACTGTTGTTAGACTGAAGGGTGATGGGGATCATGGAAGAAGTATTTTCAGGAGACAATAAATACAATTTCCAGTTCGTGTCACAGTAGCTGAGCTAAAGATATGGGTAGGGTTGGGGACACCCTCGTCATGTTGATAGGAGAAGGAAGATGGTCACCGAGGCCTGGGGACACTGCCATTGATGGAGCTGAGGGCTCTGAATTAACCACGTGGAAATCTTTGGAAAGTTCTATTTAAATGACTGCTAGAAGCAAAGGTAGCCTTCAGTGTGGAGAGTGCTGTAGGTATTCCTCAGAAGGGTCTGAATGAGATCCCCAGGCGGGGCTACACAGAGCACCTAGGCTAAGAGTGCCCACTTTGGGATTAGACTTCCATTGTTTATTAAGTAATACCTACCTCATAGAATTAGTACCAGTTGAATTGTGTTGTGACTGGTCCCCGAGAGTAAGTGGTAATATGCACCTTAGCTAAGGTTGCTGTTACTCTGGAAGTCTACGAACCTGTTGGAAGTCTTAGCAAAGCCGTGCCCTCAGACCAGTGTGTATGCAGAGTGGAGGCTGGGCTTAAGGGGACAGAATGGGGCCTTCTAGGAGGTGCCGATGCATTACAGGGAGGAACTGTGCTGGGACAATGGGCAGGGTTGAGAAGTATATAAGGGATACAAGTGGTGACAGGTGGTAAGCAGGATTTCCCACTTGGGCTTGATGACAACGGAGGGAGTGAGGTGCTTGGAATTAAAATGCAGGAGACAGGAGGAGAACCATGTTTGGGGAAGGGGAGGGTTGGTTTGAACATGTTAGCTTGAGGTGGGTGTGTCTGCATAAGGACAACGCTGTAGGAGAATTGGGAGCCTAAGGGGACATCAAGGCTAGAGCAAGAGTTGGCAGTACCAGCTTCAGGAGTGTGGGTGAATGGAGCAAGTGGAGAAGCTCATTGCAGGGGTGTGCAGATGTAAAGACTGGGGAGGAGGCTGGGGAGGAGGCAGGCAAGAATGGGGGGGATGGAGGACACTGCTTGGTAGTCTTCCTGTAGCAATGCAGTCGGACAGTAAGCGTTCATGCTTTTGATGTTGGTCATCTGGACACAGGCAGGGGGCATCTTTCTGTCGTGCTCAGGAGCCATAATAAAATGCCACAGACCGAGTAGCTTAAAGAGCGGAAGTAGATCTCTCATCGCCATGGAAGGAAGCTGGAACTCTGAGATTAGCATGCTCACTTGGGTCCCGATGAGAGCTGTGTTCTTAAGTCCCTGGGCGGCAGAGCGAGTGAGTGCTGGGACTGTTCTATGAGTGGTACTGACCTCATTGTGACAGCATCTATACCCACTCTTCAAGTACAGCCTCATTGCAGGTCAGGGATTCAGGGTGCGTTTGGGGAAGGCATAGTTTAGTGCACTGACGAGCACTGCAGACTGTCCCCCTTGTGAGTCTACATGGAGGTAAAAATGTTTACTTTGTTAGTGCTTCTCCCTGCTTTTGTTTCCCTCTTCGTAGCCCCTGTGTCTGGGGCCCGGCTCCCGTAGCTGGGGTGTGTGCTCCCTCCCGCAGCCGGGGTGTGTGCTCCCTCCTGCAGCCAGGGTGTGTGTTCACCCTGTGCGGCTCTGGCTACTTTTATCTTTGCCCTTGACATTCACTTGCCACTCTGCACTCCTGGAGGCTGTCCTGCTGCTGTCTGTGGTTTCCCTATTTTATTTCATGCTTTGTCCGCTATATGAGGTTTTCATATTCACAATTACTTGTCCAGTCGGACATTGGTCTGTGGATTTAGCTTGTTGGTAGGAGGTAAAGATGGCATGTGCTTGTCAAGGAGACGTTGTGATGAGATGCATGCTTTAGTCATTGTCCGACCCTTACTCTTCAGATTGTGAAGGAGAATTTACGGCTTAATTTAAAAAATTAAGCACTGTTGACAGAGCCTCTCAGCACGCACTTTTGTGTTTAGACACTTTGGAGGTTTTGTGTTTTCCTCTCCTCCGGTGTGTTTGGGAGTTTCGAGAAGGACATTGCAGAGGAAATGGGGTAGTGACGTTTTGTTTGTTTTGAAGTTGTTGAGTTTAGATTGTGTATTCATTTGTGGTATGTGAATTGCAGGATGTCGTTCTGGGGTCCTCCCTGCCAGCAGCCCCCAATCAAGGTTATTCTGGGAAGTCTTATCCAAAGTTGACTGCAAAATACAGGGCTGACCTTTGTCAAACAGGAAGCAGATATAAATAACTATTCAATCTTAATTCAGTTCAAGCAACTTTCTCACACATACTTTAAGAATGCATTTAAAAACGTAATTTCCTTTTTAGAGAGAACACTTTAATGCCTTTGTTTCCAGGCCACTTTCAGTAAGAAACTTTCTCACCATCATGTGTAAGTGGCTCTTTCCAACTAACAGTAGGAAAATTACATTTATTGGCATTCACGTTACAAAATAAAGTGTTGAGAAATTTTGAAAGCACTTTTATGTGAGTTCTTTATCTTGTAGTTTCTCTGTGGCTACTGATTATGAACTATAGTGCTGACATGTTTAGCATTTCTTAACTTTTCAGCATTGCACACTCAACCCCTTTACACACTTACTTCTTAATGACACCCTCATGGCATGTGAATGCTTCGGGGGAACTATACTGTATGTGTACTTACGTGTAGGCTTCCTGTATGTGTGTTTATGTACATACCCGTGCTATATTTGAAAAAACAAAAGGTAAGTTTTTGTCGTTTCCTGAGTAGGTGATGCTTGCCCAAGCTGGATGTTAAGGTGCGCATGCTACTTGACCTTGGCGTCGGTGCTGGTGGTGCCTTGTTTATGAGTGTGCCAATTCAGGTCACGAGAGTGGGCAGGTAGTTTCCTGGACGCTGGCTCCATGGAGAGGTGTTACAGATAAGTTTGGGGCCACAAAGAAAGAGACCGTCACTGTAACTGAAGTGTCTTGACAAGGTAAAACGCTACTCTTGTTCAAGAGAGTACTGCACACCAAGGCAGGTGAGAGGGCAGAGGGCACTGAAAGTGTGCTTGGGCTTTCTCTGCCACCCAGGCGGTGAGGACTGTGTCCTTTCCGCATCGGCTGAGGTCAGGCCTACTGCTCCAGGGAGAGAGGGGCCTCTGCTCCAGGCCGTCTGGTGGCCTGAACGCAGGCGCGGCCCCTGGGTATTCATAACCTTACCGGGTGATTAGGATTTAAACATTTGCATGAATGGGTTTTGAGGTGGGGAATAGAAGAAAAAGATCACACAGGTGTTAAAGCTTGTGGTAGGAGAGACTCGTATTTCTCGTTTTGTCACGGTGTGCACTTTGGGGGTGTCGTGCTGAGACTGGGATGGAGAAGGGGCTGCTCTGGCTGCCTTGAGTTTGAGTCCGCTGGGGAGGCCCCGGGCTGCTTTTGGTAACAGGTTTGAGAGTTAGGATGCCTGTTGTGTGCAGTAAGCTGTGTGGGGACCCTGTCTTAAACGCAGTTATGCTGAGGCTGGGCTGAAGCTGTTGGAGGAGGATTGTGTGTGTGTGTGTGTGTGTGTGTGTGTGTGTGTGTAGAGCAGTGGGGGGCGGGTAGGACTCAGACAGAGGGACAATAGAAGAGTTTCTATTTGCAGAACTAAGTTAAGTTTGTAAAAGTATTTAATTTGGCAAAGAAAACACATGGGATAAGGTGAGACCCGTTTTGTGCCTGAATGGTGAGTGTGGAGGTCTGTATAGATTTTGTGAGCGTATTACATTTGAATGAGTATAAATTAAGATGATTTAGCCCAGGAAATCCCCAGAGAACCCCAAACTTTGTAGGGCACACCTCTGGTTTCCGGGGCGTCGCTAAGTCTGAAGGGGGTTGGGCCTAGGATTCTGTCACTCGCGCCTCCCTAGGTGGATGTAAGCACGAACTGAAATGGGTGTCCTGGTGTGACTCCTTTCACCCTATCTGAATAATTCCAGATGCATAGCTGCTGTGGGGAAGGCCTTCGCTGTGATACTGTTTGGAAATCAAGACACATGTCTCACAGCAACAGTGCACAGGGCCCAGGTACTTGTGGGAGCTTCTTGGAGACTACAGCACAACCAACGTAAGGACCCCAGTCATTCTGCTCTGCTGTTATTTCATCAGAGGTCTTGTTAATGAAAATGGCCTTCACATTTGGAGTTTCATTAATCCGGAAAGTCTCTTTGTTCATCTAATCCAAAGGGCCTCACCTTCTTGTTTTGTAATTTTTGTTTGGGTCATCTCCTGCCCGGTTAGAGAAGATGAGAGGGAGGAGTATTCTTTGACACACCCCATTCCAGAGGTTTCTTTTCCATAACTCTTTTTATGTACCACAGACTGCTAGTTACTATAGCAAATTATTAATTTCTTTGGAACATCACGCACACTTTTTTCTTCTTTTTGGGAGAGTCTCACCTTGAAGTCCAGGCTGGCTTTGGTATGGGACCCTCCTGCTTGAGCCTTACCATTGCTGGAGCTGTAGGAACGTTAATACCACACAGTGTTCTTAACAGCTTCTTTAAGGGGCTAAATAAAGGGATGAGTAGAGTCCTAAGTTTAGGACAATAGCAAGAGGAAAGAGCAGCCATCTTGGAACGTAATTATATCTAGGAATAGTATTTTTCTACTGAATTGAAACTGATTCCATATGGAAAGAATTGGGATCATTGTTAGGCTTTTCCCTCTATTCATTTTGGATAGTCATAGACTGATAATTACAGCTTGAATTATATATGTGCATATAAACACACACGCGCGCGCACACACACACACACACACACACACACACACACACACACACACACACACACACGAGATGGCTCAGTGGGTAAGGGCACTTGCCACCAAGCCTTGCTACCTGAGTTCCACCCGGAAACCCACTCGATGAAAAAGGAGAGTGTTTTCCCCAGGGATGTTCTCTGTTAGTGGCTCGTGCACACATTTGCACACAGAGACAGTGAACAAACAAACAAATAAAGAAATGTAATTTACAAGGAAAACAAAACACCTTTCACAGCAAACACGGGAAACACCAGCAGCACTGATGGTGTAATCAGCGATGACCATTAACCTCTCCATGGTGCTTTTATGGCTGCCTCTCATTGTTTGGGACTTGTGTGGGGCTAGGGAAGTCATTAATGGGGGAAATGGCGGCCTTTCAATGAAATCAGTTTCTGACTGAGGTCCCATGACCCTGCGGCAGGAAGGCATGGTGCCTCTACCCTCACAGAATTCCTTCGCTTGACCCTTATTGTGTTTGATTCTGTAGCCTCGACGTCTTTCTCTTTCATCTCTTTTTAAACATTTGGGTGTAGATAGGAGAGAATTCTTCCTATGCTTTAGGGAGTGGCATCAAAACACGCTTATTTCGTCCAGAAGTTCTGCTCCATCCTTCCTTACAGATAAAGACCCTTTCTTTCTGTGTGGCATGAGAATGTAGGCTCTGGGTGTGCCTGTCTGTGGCGACATCTGACACGAGAAACTGCTCAGAAGCTCATTAGGCTGATGTGACAGGGGCCACGAAGGACATTAGCTTGGCAATTGTTAGGCAGACCTGTCATAGTCCTCCGTACGAAGAGTAGAGCGCTGAAGTGTTTCTCCTGCCAATTCTTTGGGGGCAGTGTTAGATACTAGAGTTTTCTCTTATCTGAATGGCCTTCTCAGGGATTCCTATAAAATGGCAAAAACGTATTCCTGAAGGGGATTTCATATCATTGTTTAGTGAGGCCTGTTCTGGATCGAGAGAGGGGAATTTAGGCCTAACCGTGCCTCCCCTCTCTAAATGACTGATCAAATTCTAGCCCACACCAGGCAGTCTTTTCTTTGGTCTCCCTTTAAAATTGGGTTCAGATCTCTCATTCACGTGGACCAAGGGGCATCCGTCTGTGAGATTTTGTGTGAAGTCTCTTGATCTTAGATGTTGACAATACATTTTTAGGATCTGTAGGGTGGAGGCCCCTGGCCCACACAGTTATTATTGTTTATGTCCACAGGTTGGTTTCATGGGAAGTTCTGTGGCTTTGGAAAACACGGGTAGGGAGGGCCATTCATGAGTGAGCTTAGGTAGCTGCCCTCGCTGGGGCTCGGGTTCAGTCCACGATCACCATTTGTCTTTCTGTGGCTTGCCTGTCTTACCTGACATCTCTAAGTGTGATGAAACACTGCTGCCGATCACTACATGTTTTCTGACTTGTTTTCCAGCTTCTTGCAAGCCTGTTTTGGGAAACCTGTTTTTACTGCAATCTATTGGTGCCCAGACAGCAAGGCTTTATTTACAACACAGTCTCTGTTTGGGAGGCAAATAACAAGGCTATATAATTTCAGCTTGTCAACTCCGATACATTATGTTTGTACAAATAGCAGGCTTTTCAGCTTTCCCGAGTCAGTGTGTTTGCAGTGAGCTTTCGTCTGGGTTTAGCATAGCATCTTCAGGATGTCTTTGGTGTGTATCTTCTCAGATATTACCATGGCGGTTTCCTGATACAGGGACAGTTTCAAGGTGGTTTGTCACACTTTCAGCGGCCTGGCACCTGTTTTTGCTTTGTCCTGTTTCCTTCCGCCTTCTTTTACAGTTTCTGTCCTGAGCAGGTAATAAAATCCTGTTACTCTTCATTATACTTGGAGATATAACGTGTAATTAATTAGATGACTGAGCGTTTCTTTGCAGCTGTGTGTAGAGGCGGACGCTTCCTGTGGAGGCTGGCAGTCATGTTTAAGCTGCTGTGGTTTGTGGAAGTGTGTGCATCCTGAGCAGAGGCTCTCCACCTGTAAATCATGACCGCGTTGTGGGTGCGTATCAGATGTCCTGCAGATCAAACATTTCCATTACGATTCGTAACAGTAGCAGCTACAGTTATGGAGTGATTTCATGGCTGGAGGTCAGCTCAGCGGGAGAACTGTATTAAGGGGTCGCAGCGCTAGGAAGGGTGCACTGGAAACAAAGCCCCTCTGTCCCTTGTGAGGGTCATGGTCTTAATCTCACTGCGAACATTAAGGGACGGAGCTCCACTCTCGGTGTTGCAGCCTCACACTGTGAAGGAGACAGAAGGGCCAGGAGCTAGGAAAGGCTTCCGACACTTCTGACTTCAGAAAAATAAAAGCATTGTTATTGGAATTGGGGGGGGTCCTTTTACTCTTACCAGATGATACAAGGGAAATTTGTTTCCCTTTTGGGGGTTCTTAGTCTAATTAATAAATAAGAATGAACTCAAGTAGAATCTGAAGGACACTTTTATTAGGATTTAAAAGAGAAACCCCAGGGTAGGCCAGCTGTAAACCTCAGCTTCCCTCCCCATCCCTGGGGAGGTGAACAGAGGGAGACGGAAAAGAAGAAACCCTTGCTACTTAAGGTAGCAGAAGGGTCAGAACGCACAGACAAGCATCCCTGTGGCAGGTAGGGAGTCTTTGGAAAAGGATCCAGAAGAGCACTCTGGGCTTACTCCAGCCCCGTGACTGATGGATGACCTGTAGGATTCTAGTCCAGAGCGCGTTAAAGGAAAAGTAGTCCACCTATCTCTTCTGTGTCTGAAGGCAAGCATCTCTTACCGGGGCAGTCCCTGGGTCTGCTGACTTAGCTGCGTCTCCACCCAAGCCAGGGGTTTTAGTCTTCCTCCAGGGACTTTTCACTCAGACCAGGTACTAGAACCTGCTCTAGAACAGACCTGCTCACCTGCCTCTGCGGTCCTGAGAGTGCGGGCCTTGCCTGGGTTGGGGAAATGGAACGCACACTTAATAACAAAAATCAGTCTAAAGACCAATGGGTTTGAGTTTTGACTTTCAGAATACATGCATTGCACTTATTATGAAAAAGGAGGAAGATAACCAGAATAATTGAAGATTTGAACTCGTGCTGGGTAGAGCATCTACGGGCCAAAGATACCGATAGGGAAGGAAGAAACTACAACTGTCCTGTTCTTAGGTGCCAGGAAGCAAAAGGCATCTGCGTGCGTGCGTGCGTGCGTGTCTGTGTGTCTGTGTGTGTGCTTGTGGGCGCGCGTGCGTGTTTGCGAACCTGTGCATGTGTGCGCATGGGTGAGCGTGTGTGCGCGTGTGTGCGCGCACACACGCATGTTTGCACATGTGGGTGGGTGGGTGGGGTACCCAGAGTGCTACAGGGTACCCAGGCCTTTGCGAAGCTCTTGTTGGGGACTGTAGGTGAAGGCCCTGGTATTGGGGTGTTTACCCTGTCTATGTGACCTTGGGTGTCACCATCTTAGCTTCTGTGTTGGGAGGGGGAACTTGTTCCTAGGGCTCTTCCTTTATTTCCATCAACATCTTTGTGTTAGAGCCCTTTACTAGTTACAACAGACGTCCAGATGGGAGATAACTGTCCTCGCTGCCCCTCAGCTTCTAGTGGCCACTGCCTCCTCTCTCTGCAGAACCCTGGCAGCTCTGAGACATCTCCGAATACCGGAGGGAGGGAGGGAGGGAGGCTTGCTCTCTCACTGTTCCTTTGAGATGCAGGAGGGCAGGAATGGCGCTTCTCACACACCAGGCGAGCATGTACCACTGACTCATGTTCCCAGCCAGGCTCACACTTTCTGCCCCTGGATGTCTGCCTCACAGCGTGTCCGTACGTGCCTCCATTTATTCGGGAATCGGATAAGCACGAAATTACATAATTGCCTATTTTGAGAAGACCCACACTCTAGTTCATTAGAGTCATGACAGAAAGTTGAATTGCATTCTCTACCCCATTAAAAAGGTAGCAAATTATATAATAATACCATTATCCTGACGTTTACTGAAAGCTTGTTTTTTGAGAAGCACATAAAAAGCCACTTGATTCTGGGGAAAGTACATGTCAGCTTAATTAACTGTATCTACCAGTGAGGAAATAAAAGACCAGGAAGCTAAGGGTAGTGCAATTTAGAAGGAATCGTCTTAGGTTAAATTTATTTTCTATGGTGGTGAGTAACGATAATACTTGGGGTATTTTAAACACACAACTCTGGGGCGGACCGTCTTAAGGTGGTTAGAGTTGTCTGGTTGTCTGGTGCTGGCTATTAGGCTCGTTTTTAATAGAAAAGTTAAGACAGTGCTGATTGATTATCATTAGATAGAGTTGCACTTCATCGTGAGTTCAGAAGTTAGAAGGCTGTTCACGTATGTGGCCGTGGTGGCCATCACATCTAACTAGTACTTTGAGAATATTTCTGGTCCTGAGAAAACTTTCTTTGCTAAGGGCCATCTTTCGCTTGTTTGGTTTAGGAGTCTTAGTTGTCAGCAGGGCAGGGCCTAGGATCACCTGACAGAAGATGCTTCAGTTAAGCCGTTGCCTAAATCACATTGGCCTCCAGGATTTGGTGGCAAACAGGACAGTAGTGCGGTGGCTGCTGGAAGGTGGCAGATGGCACATGCACAGCAGACACTCGCAATGCAGTGTGTGTTGAGCGTTCTAGAAAGGATAAGCATAGAGTATTGTGGGGATGTAGATAAGGGCTACCCAGCGGACCCCTTGTTCTCTGTGTGTGTGTGTTCTCAGGTTCATACCCATAGACATTTTCCCCAAGACAGGTTCTCTGCGTAGCTCTGGCTGTCCTGGAACTCGCTCTGTAGACCAGGCTGCCCTCGAACTGACAGAGCTCCGCTTGGCTCTAGAAGATACATTTTAAGTAATTTTTAGATGTGAAGGTCTGGTGACAGTAGCCATCCTTGAACAGCTCATGGCGAAGCTCTGAAGATTGTGTGTTAGATCAGTTGGAGTTAGCTGTGGAAGGGACAATCTCGGGGTAGTGTGGCCTCTCCGGGACCCAGCCTGCTTGGTCAGTGAGGTTGGCTTAATGTCAAGGTGGGATTCCTGAGTAAGAACTAAAGAATTGGAGTTTATAACAGCTTGAGGTAACCGTGACCTCTGGTGCCCAAACAGGAAAAGTGCGAGCTACCTGCGAGCTCAGTGCCAACAGGGTTTGTAACCCTGGTTTGTTCCAGAAGTCAAGGAGGGAAGGCAAAGGGTCCCCGGCCTGGAGGCTGGGTTTTCCTCTGGGCACGGAACTTTGAATGAATGGCCAGTTTGCTTTGTGTTTCCTTTCCCGATAACTTTGTTAAACTCCGGGGTAAAGTAATGCCTGTGACAGCAAGGATTTAACAGAGCGATGACTTGAGAAGAGTGATCAGATACATGGTCCCCACCCAGAAGGACTTACGACTTCAGGGCTGGAGAGAGAACGCCCTGTTTCTCGGAGAGGACCAGGTCCGGTTCCTGAAACTCACAGCTCAGGAAGATCTGTAAGTCCAGTTCCAGGGGGTCTTCTGCCTTCTTGTGGCCTCCTTGGGAACTGCATGAATATTTTTATAGAAAGATATATATGTGTATATATAAATGTGTATATATATGTATACATATACATATATATATATACTTTCTATAAAAATATTGCTTCCTAAGCTAGTACACACACACACACACACACACACACACACACACACACACACACATTTTTGTGATATTTTTACATTTAAAATATAGGTGCAATTAGAATTTATTTAAGAATTAGATATTGACATCTGAAACATTGCTTTCCTTTCTTTTAGCTGTTGTTTCTGGGCCCTGGGTCCCTCCGGCTGGGTTAAAGCCCGTGTCCCCCCTCCTGGGATGCTGTATTAGTCATTTAGACAATAGTAGCTGTTTCTGACCAAAAGGTCAGGTTTGAAGTCTTGGCATAGTTAAGGCAGAGCCTGCAGAAGATCTCTGCTTGTCTAGGTCGGCTCACCGCCAATGGCAGCGGGTTCGCACAGCCCTCCGTACCTTCTCCATCCCAGATTTCAACCTGCGTCCTTGACGAGTGCTTGCGTTTTCCGTTGGATTTTGTACTTTTGTGAATTCAGAGACGCCGTATCAAACCCCGCTGTTTTAAATTTCTAGTACTGGTCTGCAGAAAACACTCCTTTAACTCAGCTCCCACACGTAGTTGCGTATAGACCCGTTTTTTCTGTGTATCAAGCCACCCACGCCTAAGCTGCCCGCATGTCACATCACTTCAGCCATAATTGTATCGAGTCCTGCTAGCATAGCTACTTTCAACCGTAAAGGAATTTGGGTGCAGAAAAGGAATACAAGTCATGAATTCCCTTGCACCCTTGGAAGCAGGTGACACCAGAGTGTGACGGTCACTGTGCTTACTTTGGGTTAATGTCACGAGAAAACTGCAGCTGTGCTCTCTATTGGAGGCCAATCGTCTTAATCAGTCCTCTCAGTAAGGAAGATACTGAGTTTGGGATGCTTCAGCCACCCGAGAGCGTTCTGCACACTAGAGTACCGCGTGATTTCTTTGGTGCCAGCATTGGTTCTCACTTGGACAGGGGCCGGGCTGTTCACTGTGTAGCCAGGGTGGGGTGTTGGAAGTCTCAAGAGCAGGCTGGGCTGCTGTAACCCCTCTGTTCTAATCACAGCACTGCGGCACAGGGACGCTGCTGATCTGCAGTGAGGAAAAGCTTTGAAGCGCCCTCCATAGCGATGCTTTACGGGGCCAGGTGGGGTGGGCACCGGGGCGGGGGTGGGGGCACCGGGGTGGGGTGGGCACCGGGGGTGGGGTGGGGGCACCGGGGTGGGGGTGGGCACCGGGGTGGGGTGGGGCACCGGGGTGGGGGTGGGGGGCACCGGGGTGGGGGTGGGGTGGGCACCGGGGTGGGGGTGGGGTGGGCACCGGGGTGGGGGTGGGGTGGGCACCGGGGTGGGGTTGGGGCACCGGGGTGGGGTGGGCACCGGGGTGGGGGTGGGGGGCACAGGGGTGGGGGCACCGGGGTGGGGGGGCACGGGGGGGGGCAGAATTGACTGTGCTTGCACGTAGGAAGTCTGCACTGGGCTGACCATTACAGCCTGTTGTTGATGTTCACTTTAGCATGTTCTCACACGCACATCCTCAACCCTCTGCCTTTTGGGGCTACTTTTAAATCTTATTTTCACGTGGAGCCCACCTGTAAGCCTGTTCTTACTTTGTCAACTTATTCCTGGGGCTACATTCTTATTTCAATATAATTTATTTTCATGTTCTCCAAAATTCGTGGCAGCGTGAAAAAATCCCAGACAGACATCAGTCTTCATAGACAGAGGTTGGGAAGTAATTAGAGCGAGGTGAGCGTGGGTCTTCTGCGGGTGATCGACAACTGTGCGCCGAGCTGCTGCGGGGAGCTGTTGTACTGTGGGCCAGACCAGCTGCTGGAGAAGCCCTTGGCGCCAGCTGCGTGTGCCATTTCCAGTGCCGCTCAAACCACACCCTACACCGTTCTTTGCTCACTCTCAGTCTAGTTTTAAATTTATTCTGCTTGTTCTCGAAGGGGTATAGCATTTACACTTTCTTGAGGCAGTTTAGCTGACCAATAAGAAGTTGCAGTGGATTTTGGTCATAGGAAATGAATTTCTAAACCTAAGTCATAATGGTGGGTTAAAGATGAGTCAAGAGATGGGAGAGTTCGAATCCCACAGAGAGAATTTGTTGTAGTGGGCACCAGCGGGCACGGTGATGGGAGGGACAGTAGTATGTCATGAAGGGCCAGGAGACTGTCCCAGGAGTAGCGGCCTGAGGGAGTTGTCTTAGCTCGCCTGTCTGTGTAAGCTGACCTGCAGATAGTGTGCTGCAGGTAGTGATAGGAACAATTGTATCTTACTGTTTTGGTAGCTGGTCCTTAAGCTATAGCTGGACGGATGCGCCCCCTGGTGGCTCCTGTGTGTCAATACCACTGGATATTTATTCCCATTGAGCGGAAAGGAACCCGTTTGCACTGAAGCGCTGTACTCAGTAAGCTGCTTCAATGGAAGCCGGAGCACAGAAATTCCAAGTTCAGCTCCGTCTCTGTGATAGCATTTCAGTACTTTGTAGACCCCAGAAAAAGTTTTCTTTCTTTCTCTGTCTCTTCCTTTCCTATCTATCTACCTATCTACCTATCTGTCCGTCCGTCCGTCCGTCCATCCATCCATCCATCCATCCATCATCCATCCATCCATCCATCCATCATCCATCCATCCAGCTATCTATTATCTATCTATCTATCTATCTATCTATCTATCTATCTATCTACTATCTATCTATCTATCTATCCATCCACCTATCATCCATCCATCCATCCATCCATCCATCCATCCATCCATCCATCCATCCATTCATCTAAACACAGGTTTCTCTGTAGCTTTGGAGGCTGTCTTAGGACTCTATCAGTAGACCAGGCTGGCCTTGAACTCAACAGAGATCGGCCTGCCTCTGTCTCCTGAGTGCTGAGATTAAAGGTGTGTGCCACCAGCGCCCAGCAGACCCCATACTTTAAGAGCTGGCGGACAGTAGACACTGGACTGGAATACTTGTCCCTTCTAGTTTTTAAGTGTGGCGAAGAGGGTTTCTGTGTCACCCAATCTGTGTCCTCATTGAGGGTGTAAGACATTGAGTTTCTTTGATAAAGATGTTGAAAGATCTTACTACAAATACCCATCCTCTGATTTTTAAAAATCAAATAGATTGTTTCAACTCACACCCCTTGATACCCTTGTGAATTAAGTTATTTCTAATTTATGAAATAGTTGCATTAAAGTTTTGCTCTCTTTGATTATTTTCAATTAAAAATGCTTATGACCTTTAGCTAGTATGTTGATCTTCAAACAGTGAAAATCTCCCACGACCTTTCTGTTCATATGTATCCCTTCCTTCAAAGAGTAAGTGCGTGCTTCCAGAACTCTGGGTATATGTCTGTGCTCGAGGACATATTACCCAATAGTCCATAGCTGTTTTTCAATATATTTTAAACATTTCCCATCGATACTATGTTTTAAAGTGTTATACATAAAGTTGGATATATATTTTCATCTGTGTCATTTAGAGAAAGTTGCACTGAATTAAGTTCTTTCAACATTAACCTCCAGTGTTAATCAAAGCTTACCTCAGTCATTGATTCGAACCTACCCAGGTCTTTGTAGGGCACTGTGTTTTCACAGATGTGAGTTGAGAGAGATTTTAATATCTGGAAGTTGGACTACTAGTCACTTGAATTTTACCTACTTAAAGAATAACTACTCAGTTAATGAAACACAGTTTAGCTGATTATTTGGGATGGGTGCTTCATCATTGTTACAGCCTTTCCTGGCTGTCTACTTCATCATTGTTACAGCCTTTCCTGGTTGTCAACTTGACTACAGCTAGAGCTAACCTTTGAGGGATTTTTTTTTTTAATTAAATCATTTGAAGTGGGAAGACCCACTTTTAATCTGGATCTTCTGGGGTGGGAAGATCCACCTTTAATGTGGTCCCCACCGTGGTCCCCTCCTTCCGCGGCAGCATGGGTGAAGGAGGCTGTCTGCCTGCGCGCTCTCACTCGCTGCCAAGTCCCTTCCTACCTGGATTCTTAGGCCTTGTATTTGTAGGTGGCCATTGTTGGACTAGCTGGACCACCGTCTGTAAGCTATTCTAATATTCCCCTTTGTATATATCTAACACGCATCTATAAACATAGATGTAAGCATACAGATATATAGATTCATTCTATAAATTCTGTCTCTCTAACCCTGACTAATACAATAATCGTGAGATTTTTAAGAAGGGCTTGTTTGGTCATCTGTTCTCGTTGACATTTAATTATTGAGTCACTCCCAGTAAGAGTTAGTTTCAAATTTTCTTAGTTCTTAAATCATAGCAACCAAAAAAAAAGTCACATCCCGTATTCATGTCGTATTTTATTGTCTGAGCTTCTTTTGTGAGGCGCTAACTGCTAACAATCCAAGGAATTTTCTTGTGCTCTATGAATTTTTTAAGGTCCACTAGGGGGCGCCTTTAACTTCTTTGGTGGCAGGGTGGGGGGATGCAAATCAAGTATATGCCTTGTTTTGATTTTTGGGAGGAGACTGTCACACGTGGCCGTTAAACAGGTAGCCTTGATAGTGAACGCAGTGACATGGGTTGGGGATGGCTGTGGAAGCCGGGTGGGTAAGGTTGGAGCTCATGATCTCATGTAGCACGAGAGAGTAGCTGCCTTTAGCTTCAAGGAGCCCTCTGTGCCACCCAAAGATAGAGGCCTATTTTGTGTGTGGGTGCAATGGGGTAAAGGAATCAGATAAAACAGACCTTGGTTAATCCAAGGGGCCCCAGGAAGTATGTGCCTCCAAATAATTCCCAGGGACAAGGCAGTGGGAGTCAGGTGACTGACTGTAGGCGCCTTTTCTCCAACAAGTGCTTTCCAGTACCAGCCGCGGGGAGGCGGGGACTCGGAGGGGACAATGGTGGCAACAACAATGACAATGACACCAGATGACAACTTCCAAACAGCTGCTTGGTAGAGCCTTTCTTGCAAGTCCTGGTGTTCACTGAGTATCTCCTTGCTGGTCTAGAACGCCTGGAGATGTGCATTTCACTGCCCCCTGTGTGCTGGGATGAGGGGCCTGTGCCATCCTGCCCTGGCCTGCCAGTCCCTTTGCAAACTGAACCGTCGTCCTCTTTGAGGACCTTGCTCAGGGACGGCTTGTCAAAGAGTTTCCAAACCATCCTTTGCCTCCGTTACGATGCCCACACAAAAGCTTGGGGAAAACAGGAGACACGGGGCTCACCCACCTCCTTGGATACATTCATAGAGACACAGCCGAGTCCTTCTGAACCCTGTTTGCGTGTAAGGCTCTCCTCAGCCTCTGGATGCACCACAGCTTAGGCCCCACCATCAGGATCACAGCCAGTGAATTAGATCAGGGATACGTGCGATGTCCCCTCAAGTTGTTTATAATTGGGCAAGAAAGCAGATCTCGGCACCCTACCTTTGAAACCGTCCATCATATTGTTTGCTTTTTGTCTTAAAAATTATGTTTTGTTATACTAATTCTTCCTAGTTCTCCAATAAGGTAAATTCTGCCTCCTTGTTGCCCTCAGGGTTTCCTAGCTTGTGCCCTTTGCCCGGGTGGCCACCAGGGGGCAGGAGCAGACAGCCAGATCCTGTGGAGATTCTCTGAGGGCGCCTGCTTAGCTGCTAGAGAAGTTATAAGAGGAAAGCAAAGCCTGGCCTCTCGGTATGCCTTGAGCTCGGTCGCCGGCTTTCGAGGCTCAGAGTGTGGCTTTCTAGGAAGCTCACACTTGACCAGCATGCTCTAAGGATGCGGCCTTCATGGTTTCCGTCTCCAGAGCATGGAGAGGGCACAGTAGATGGATGAGTGCTGGAAACGTGGTGTGGCACTGACAACCAGGGTGGCAGAAGGGGCCCTTATGTCGAAACGTTGCTGCCTCACAGACACCTCCACGTGCTCTCCCAAATAGAAACACGTGCACGTGAGGGGCGCCGAGCCCCGGTCTTGCTTGCCGTGTGGCTGTACAGATTTCATCCCCAGGTTCCAAGGTGCCCGCCGGGCACCCTCTCGTCGGGCCGCAGGCCGGCCGCCTTTCCCTGCCTTGTGTGCTCTCTCGAGTTCCCTCATTCTGGGCTCTGATGGGCTCCAGTTTGCTTTCCCAGCTCTTGAACCCATTTCTTACTTGTTTGATACACTAAACTCTCTTTTTCTGAAGTGGATGTGGTCTCAGCGTTTGTGACAAAGGCCTTCAGGTTAATGTGTACTCACCCTCATTCTCTCTCTTTCTTTTCCTCACTTCTTTTGTTGGAGCCCGAACTGGAATGGTCAGCAGAGAACAGAAAGTTCATCTTAGTCAGAGGACTCATCAGGCAATAGAGTTTCTGGTCATGACCTGGAGTACTCCATTGATTTATAATAATAATGGTGATGATGATGATGATGATGATGATGATGATGATGATGAACTCAGAGTCTGAGTTTGGGGAAAGTGTGTTCTTCCAGAGAACAGGCCGCTACCCAGGTGTGCTCTGCTGGAAGCATGCCTAGTGGAGAGAAGCGGGATGCTTCCACATGCCAGACAAATAGGAACGGATTCTGAAGAGCAGCAGGAAGAGAGGAAACCATGGAAAAACTAAAGTGGAACAGAAGGCTGAAGCCTGGTCTCTGCCAGAGCTTCTCAGCAGCCCCTGGACCAGCGGCCTCCTGCAGCTGGCCCCGCTCAGCCAGTGGGACTCTGCTCATGCCATCCTGCCACATCTGACACAGCGATCCTGGCTTGCCGGGAGGGTTATCTGATGGGGACACCATCCTCTCCTTTCTCTTTCGCGCACGAGGATGGAGCCATCTTTTCTTGCCTGCAGTCCCCCTGGCTTCTTCTCAGTGTCTGTTTTTCCGCTAGAATCTTGAACAAAACATTTTTCCTCTTCTTGACAGAGGCTGAAGAATCCAGGAGTGAGCACCTCTGATCGCCATGGGACGCCCGTTAGGAACTCTCGCTAGGCTAACTTTCGTCAGTGTACCAGCCACACGAGGCTTTAGAGGACAGAAGTTAAGCTTGTGAAATTTTAAGGACTTCCCCCACTAACTATTGGTCAGTAAAAGAGGAGGCGATTAAGTTTTGTTTAACTGTCTGCCTGTGTCTTCCCAATGGCTCCCAGGGCTGGAAGAAAGTGTAGTGGCAGGATTCTGAGCAGAACTGCTATTGCGCTTTCTGCCGGGCCTGGCCAATTGATCATATATCAATCATATGCCGTGAGTGTGCACGCCCGAGGGTTGACTCATGATGTGGCCTGTTCCTATAGCTTTGATCTTTTGTTTCATTATTTTTTTTCCCTAAAAATATGGGCACATAAAAATCTCAAGAAGTAGGATGTGTTTGTTGATTAAAAGCTCAAACAATAAAAGCTGGTTATAAAGTTATAAAATTCTTTCCACCACTCCCAATCTCAAGGGGAGTCGACAGCAGCCATTTTTACACTAAGAGTGTCCAAGTTTTCCATTTGAGTCCCTAGGTCCCTCCTGAGTTTCACAATCTAATCTCTAGCACTTGAGCCCAGATGCTGATTTAAAACCACTTAATTTCCCATATCATTGTTTGTATTCACATATCTGAGCCCCCTGAAATCCTTTGGGACCCTGGTAGGTGGAACCAATCCAAAAGCCAATCAGCTCCTTACTCTCCAGTCCAGCCATCTTACATGGCCGTTCTTTCTTGCTGGCCTCCCCCCCAAAAAAATCCTTTTTATTTCTTCTTCCCCAACCCTATTTCCTGTTATGACTCCCATCTTCTCTTTGTCCGTGGGCTTTGTCACCGTGCTGCCTCCTGTCTGCTCGGATGCTTTAGGCTGCACACGCTCCCCTCCGCGTGGAAATATCTAAGTATTTCCACGTGGTCGTCTTATCGGGGAGCCTCGGCAGGCGTCTTCCTTCCTCCCCTGCCCCCTACTTCCTCTTTCCTCCTCCTGGTCTCCTAGCCCCGCCTATGGACTTCCTAACCCTGAATGTCCTCAGGTCCCTTCACTGCGTGGCCACAGACACGTTTTATCCTAATCCAGTTGAAGCTCCCCCCACCCTCCCGCGCATCTGGCTCTGGACCCTGCCCTATTTTAATCCTGCTTGGGTTTTCCCTGGGCTCCAGATGCTGCAGCGCTGATTCCTCTGCCCCCCCCCCTTCTCACAGCGAGGAGAGGCCCCGCGCCCGCCCGCCCGCATCCCCTGGTTATGGCTGTTTTCATGTCTTTCCTCTTGCCAGGACTGTGCTTTGCATCCCGTGTCAATTGATTAGTCCCCCCCCACCCCCGAGAAAGACAATTTTGCAGAACTTTTAAATGCCACTTGATGGTCCACAGTAAGTTCTCAAGTAAATACACCTTGGGTTTTTCTTGAAGCATCGATCTGAGGACTTTAAAAGTGTCCTGGAATCTCTCCAGTGACAGTCCATGTTTGGTGACCTCAACGATTCGTGTGCGCTGATTATCAGTCAGCGGGGTCCTTCTGCATGCCTACGTGGCTACGGGGCTCTGGAATTGCAGTAACTAAGTTTCTAACCCATGGCCTGCTGTCTGTGCTTCCTAAATGCTACAAGAAATCTCGAGATTTCAGTACCTTTAAAATGTTGAAAATATTACCCCAACAGGAGTTTTCATTTTTAACCTTCCATCTCTATATTTTAGTAAAAATATATAAATATATAACATGAATATATGTATATGTAATATAGATATTGTAAGTATGTAAATAGCTCTCATGATTTTTTCTTATGTGGATGGGTGTTTTGGTTATATGTGTGTATCCTCAGAGGCCAGAAGTGTGCCTCAAATCCTTTAGAGCTGGAGTTATAGACCATTGCAAGCTACCATGTGGGTGCCAGGAATTGAACCAGGGTCCTCTGGAAGAGCAGCCAGTGTTCTTAAACACTGAGCCATCTCTCCAGCCTTCATGCGATCTTTTTAACTAGGCCATCTGACCACAAAATTTTAACTTCTTAAACAGTGTGTTGAGCACACTAATTTGTGTTTTATTGGAAATAGGCAGCTTTTTTCTTTCTTTCCTTTTTTACTTAGTCTTTGAAACTTTCACTTATGTATAGTGTGTCTGGGTCATATCCCTGTCACTCTTCTGCTCCTTCCAGAAACCCCATTATATCTCCCCTTCAACCTTTCTATTTCCCGACCTCCTTATTTGTTGACTTATTTTTAATGCCCTAAATCCAGTTAGTGCTGCCCATATCTATGCACGCGGATGTGTGTCATCCCCTGGGCACAGGGAACCTGTCAGTGGCCACACTGAGAATGACCCCTCCCTCCAGCAGCTCCTCAGGTGGGGGAGGGAGAGGGGTCCCTCGCCGGTCTATGCTACCGCGTATGACTGGCTGGATCTTGTGCAGACGCTGTGTAGGTAACCATGGCCGCTGTAAGTTCATATGTGTCCCAGCCATGTCCTGTCAGAGGATAGCATGTCACAGCGCCTCGCACTCCTCCCCAGCTGAGACCTATTCTTACACACGATTGCCTTACTTCTAGCCAGCTTCTCTTAATTTTAATTATCCCGCCTACTGTTTGTCTCTGGGCTTTTATCTTTCTCTATTCTGTGTACTTTCTTTCCTTCTTACCCCATGGCTGGCTGTGCAGCTGGGTGGCTGCCCCTGGAGTCCTCGCCCCCTTGGCTCGCTCCTCCTTCTTATCTTTTTCCTGCCAGCCCCCTACCCCTCTCCTGCCTTGCTGTTGGTCATTCAGGTCTTTGTTAGCCTAGTCAGGTGCTTTAGACGGGCAACGAAACGCAGCTTCACAGAGTTAAACCACTGCAGCACAAAAGACTGCAGCAGGTCTTTCAACTTTAAGCAGACATTGCACAGCTAAACAAATGGAACCCATCTTCAACCAATAGTCTACACGGGCTGGAGAAAAGCACAGACCCGTAGATGTAAACCTGAGTATTTAGAAGACGGTTTGACAACATGAACATTTAGATGTGTAAAAGATGCCTTAAGAGTTGAGTTGTAAGCTAATTAGGAAATACAGCTGTTTTTCCTTTTTCTTTGAAAAGTTTGAATAGAGATACCCCATATTTAGTGCTGCTCCCAGGAGGCACGGGCTATCAAATTAAAATCTCAGCGCCAGGTACGGGATACCTCCCTCCAAGTTACTGATCAGAGAGGCCTCACAGACACAGGGCATTGCCACTGCTCTTGGTTACCCACTCTAAATAGATGGTGAGACGGCTGTTGAAGACACCACACACTTTGGTTGCAAGACACAGAAATCAATATTGACCTGACCAGGAGGCTCATTGCCGACTAGATTTCATAGTTCAGGACGGTTCTGTACAGGTTTCTGGCATATAAATAAATAAATAAATAAATAGATAGATAGATAGATAGATAGATAGATAGATAGATAGATAGATAAATAATATAAATAAATGGGCATCAGCGGTCTTACCTAGGGCTGGGCCATGCATGCTGTAATACTGACCGACTAGATTTCATAGTTCAGGACGGTTCTGTACAGGTTTCTGGCATATAAATAAATAAATAAATAAATAAATAAATAAATAAATAAATAAATAAATATTATAAATAAATGGGCATCAGCAGTCTTACCTAGGGCTGGGCCATGCATGCTGTAATACTGACCTGCCAGGCAAGACATGCTGACTGATGCATTAATGGCAAGAGCCTTGGGGGTGAGAGACACCAACACTTGTTGATTGTATTTGAGGCTATTTCACAGGAGGGAATTCATGTAGACGTGGTAGATTGTTTTGCTTTTGTTTTAATGCTGAGGGATGTCTATGGTTTCTATGAAGAGATGATGGGAGGCTTTTTACCGTATCATTTACTGGTGATAAAAAGGTGTAGGAAGGCCAGTTAACTCCCAAGCGACTGGTCCTCTCTCTCGAATTACACCCAGTCGCAAGCTAGGTATCCAGACGGGGGAAGGGCGTTTTCATCCCTACCTCCAGGACTGAGAGGGTCAGTGTCTGGGGATGCAGGAGTGTGCAGTGCCACTCGTGGCTTACAGCGCAGATGTCCCAGCCCCTGGAAGGACTTTGCACGCCTCACTCATGAGCAGCATTCTGCGTAGGTGCTGACCCAGCCCTGCCCGTGGTAGCTGGGGCGAGAAGCTCCTGGGGTGTTGGCGACTTCATTGGAACACTGTAGTGTCCAAATAGGTGGCCCAGATGCCTTTTGTTTTGTGTCTTCTTTTCCATGTGCTGAGACTCAGCCGAGCGCTACCCTGCACGGCCACGGGCGCTGTCTGAGGCGTGAGGCCACGTTGTCGCCACCCTCCAGTCCTCAGGCTCTAGGTGAAGATGGGTGGTGGGATTTCTCTTTTGTTCAGTGGCCAGCTCTGTGACTGAGGCTTATCCCTCCGGAGGGTGAGCGTCCTGATGTTCAAGAGAAATGTTTTCTTGTCCTTTTAGGATTCAGTTTTTATTCCCTGTCCTCTCCCCTCCCCTGCATCCCCCCCCTCTCCCCTCCCCGCCCCGCTTTTCTTTCTCTTGTTCTCTTTCCTGCCTCCATATCTTATGCTTTTGAGCAAATACGTTTCCAGGCCCCCATGATTTGTTGTTGTTTGTTTGGAGAGGAGTTTCTGTTCTGAGCTTGACAGAAATTTTGTATTCTTATAAATGTTTTGTTTGTAGCTTGTTCTTTGTATGAAATTCATGCTTAGAAAGATTACAATTTTAGGTGTGTGTGTCTGTGTGTGTGTGTGTGAGTGTGTGTGCGCGTGTGTGTGTATCTCTGGGTGTCTGTGTATGTGTGTGTGAGTGTGTGTGTGTGTGTGTGAGTGTGTGTGTGTGAGTGTGTGTGTATATCTGTGTGTGTGTGTGAGTGTGTGTGTGAGTGTGTGTTTCTCTGTGTGTCTGTGTGTGTGTGAGTGTGTATGTGTGTGTGAGTGTGTATGAGTGTGTGTGTTTGAGTGTGTGTGTGTGTGTGAGTGTGTGTATCTCTGTGTGTGTGTGTATGAGTGTGTGTGTGTGTTTGAGTGCAAGTCTGTGTTTCATTTGCAGTGGAGCCCGCCTTCTCTGTTGCATCATGCTCATTTCCCCCGGGCCCTGGACACCTGTCCAGGAAAGCCCCTTGTAAAGCACACTGAAGCAGCAGGACCATGACATCATTTCCGTCGCCCTGTCTCCTGACCTTCAGGAACTGTACCGCAACCCTCGTGAGTATTTTGAGCCTTATCAGTTCCAAAAGGAGAAAATCAAAAGAGAACCCAAGATAGTCATATATGCCCGAACTGCGTGATACAGATTAAAGGTTAAAAGTGGAAACTCTTTTCTCGTGTATGGTAAAGCAATTTGGCGGAGGAAATTAAGTTTTTAGGAGAAACAAAAGTATTACATGGCAGAGGGGGTGGTCACACAGCTACCCCTGCTTTAAATTCCATATTACATGGCAGAGGGGTGGTCACGCACCTCCCCCTGCTTTAAATTCCATATTACATGGCAGAGGGGTGGTCACGCACCTACCCCTGCTTTAAATTCCATATTACATGGCAGAGGGGTGGTCACGCACCTACCCCTGCTTTAAATTCCAGAGCTTTATTTAGAATTAAAGAATAGACACAGCTACTAATCCCACTTTAAATTTATTTGTCTCGGCAGCAGGGCTGAGGCTGTGCTGTGGGTCGTGTGGAGTCGCAGGCTGCTCAGGCTGGCCTTCCAGTCCACTGCTCACCGGTAGTTCCCAAAGCCCAGCCAAGAAAAACAAATTCCGAGATGTGCACTGTCTTATCAGGGTGCTCTTGCTGGTTGCAGAGAGGGATTATATGGTGCTTGCTATTTAACTGAGTTAGAAAACAGATCTGTCAGTAAACAGAATGGGGTGACACTGTTCTGACTGTGCTCCATGGGGGGGATGGGGAGAGAGACGAGACAGAGAGACAGAGAGACAGAGAGAGAGCGTGCGCGAGCGCGTCCAGGGTCCTGTGATGCCTGGTGGGGTGGAAGGAGCTGCTGGTGCAGGAAAATGTCTCAGTGCTCGGGTCCTGCACTAGACGTTTTCCAGGTAATGAAAGCTGTCAAACACCGGCCAGGAAGCCATCAACATTAGCAGATTCCACACCTGGAACTGTCTGTCTCCCTTGGAATCTTCTATTTTCCTATCTTTCGTCCGCCGCAGAGGAAAAGCAAATGAAGATTGTGAGACAATGGAAATAAAGCAAGTGTTCATAAGCTGAGTCGGTTTCTCAGCTTATTTTGACCTTGGTGGTAAGCTGTTTTGCCTGTCTGCAAGTCACACTGTCGGGTAACGCTGCAGTGCTGTATAATCTAACACATACGCACCTGGGCACGGCTGTGGTGAGCCAGTGGCCATGCAGCTGGGGTCTTCCGTGGTCATGGGTGTTTCATGAACGGGTGAGATTGGTTTGAACGTCTATTCCAGAAGTGTGTTTGCTTTCTGTGTTGAAGACAGGGTTCTGGTAAGCCTCCTTCCCCCCTAAGGTACAGTGACTTTTTCACATCGGGAAGAGATGACGTAAACACAGAGGGACAGATTTCCCCTTTTTTGGTTTGGCCCCTGCTTGTGCTGTCAGGTCACCCCATAGCTTTGAAGGACAGCTGAATGAACAGTGAATGTTAGGACCACAAACTTTGTAGCATGACTATAGTGAAACTGCATTCTAACGTGCTGCCAGTGACAGTTGTCTCTTTCTCTTTCTTTTTGACGGTGACCATTGTCTTTTCGCATGGATAAGCCAGTGTGATAATGCACTTCATAGGTTCAAAACCAAAATCCAGACTTACAAAAAAAAAAAAAAAATCCCTAAAGAACTTGTACTTAATTAATATGTAATTCATTTAATTAGTTCCCTGCCTCTTTCTTTTGTGGTGGTTGTCTTAATTTCTGGTTCTAGTTTTTACAATAGAGAAAGTTTCAGGCATTTTCTGGTTCACCCCACATTGTCCACGACACCCCCACCCCCCTAAAGAGGAGCAGTGAATTTGAGACGATGCATTTTACTCTTTCTCACTCTCGTCCTCTGTCTGTGGCGGCTTTGCAAACAGATTTGTGCAAGCAGACATGACTTAACTCCAGTCCACACATAGAGAACCATTCAACTTTACTTTTATGGGTTTTGAATACTGCCTCATGTGAAACTGTGACAGCAATAACGTATGCGTGGCCAACCTTCTTTTAAAAGAGAAAGAAGGCTGCTCTTAATTAATAAGTGGATCTCTTTATGTCTGGGGTTTTCAGGTTATTTTGTGCTTCTTTAGAGTTCTTCAATTATGTGGCCTAAAAGGGCTATGTTAGTGTAGACTAAATCCCTTTTAAAAAAAAAAAAATTCTGTCATTTAAATGTGTTCTGTGTGTAGTCTCTATTTCTTTCCAGATTATTGTTTTAAAAATGCAAAAACGGAAAGGACCCAGCAGTAGTGGTTTTTGTCTGAAGTGTGAACACATATAGCTTATAATTGCAACTTGTATATTTTGAGCCAGAATGGAATGCAGTACCGTGTGTGTATTCGGATAGAAGATGCGTGTACAGATCCATGCATGTATGATCTTCAGCTGGGACACTACAGCAGCTCCATTTACACCAGAGTCTTGTTGAGGGGCTGGAGAGATGGCTCAGCGGGTAACAGTGGCTGTGACCTGGGTTCACTTCCCAGCACCCACGTAGCGGCTCACAAGTGTCTGTAACTCCTGTTCCTGGGTATCCAGTGCCCTCACACAGACATACCTACAGGAAAAATACTAATGTACATAAAATAAAGATAAGCACGTTTCAAAAATTGCCTTGTGTTTTCCACTTTTGATATCTGCGTGTAGCTACTTAAAAGGAAGCAGATGGAATTCTACGAGGCGTCCGCTGAAGGGCGAAAGACTCCTTTAAGTGGAGTCTTACCTATGTGTGCGGGTTTTGAGTCAGTTCAGTCAAGCCTAGAATGCCATTGTCTTATGACTTCCCCAGCGTGCTGTCTCCCTGGGAGAGGGGCTCAGTAGTGCAACCTGGCCCAAAGGGCACTGGCCATACAGCCAGCCTGGATGACAGCACCAGTCATGGCCACTCGAATGAACGTATCCCCAGCTACTGATTGCAGGCTTATGCCGGTGCGTGCCATTTTTTTTTCTCAGAAGCGAGATCTGTCTGAGGGACATCCTTTTGGGATTGAAAGGAACTGTCTGGGCATGATCGCGGCCTGGGAACAGTAACCTCTTGGTGGGCCGTTAGCGGAAGGAAATATCTAGATGGTGGGGCATTATGCTCTCACATTTCAAAGCCAGAAACCAAAGTCATGCTCTAGAATGGTGGTCAGGAAAATGAAATCTTTCTCTTTAAAAGTAAGATTTTCTGATTTCTCTCTGGCATCCTTGGCTCTGTTTCCCTTAGGCTGCCCTTGGTAAGATGCAGATTGGCGGCCCATTAGATACCGGCACTGCTGAACAGCAGCCAGTAGATGGCGGTACAGCTCCACTAGAGCACTTTTGAAAGGCCTGCCCGCGCTGTCTAGCATTTCATTACAGCCTAATTTTGAAAACGCCTGATTAGCTACATTAAGCAATGTTTGGGTGATTTTTTTTTCCCCTTTAAACTTACAGAATTACAACCACAGACTGAAAGGAAGCCATTATTGGTAGACAACATGATTATCAGTTGCAGTTTAGTCCGTGTAATAGGGGAGCAGCACATAGATGTTTAATTATATTTGTAGAAACAGTCTATGTAAATATGTAAAATGGTTAACAAGAATGATTAAGATTTCCCAGTTATTTTAGATCAGTATTTTTATCTTAACTCTCCCTAGAGTACCACCTAATCCTTATCGTGAATCATGCAAATGGAATACTTCTTAGTTCTGCTAAGAAAGCTTGGTGTATAATTAACTTGTAGACTAAGCTAGCTCATATCTGTGGGGTTTTATTTCTTTGGAGAAGAGCTGCCTTGGAAGCGGTGCGTTCCACCCTTACGTTGGTTTTTGCAGGTCTCCTGGGAATTAGCTCACAGTAACGGCTGGGCTGTTCTTCTGTCTTTCATTGTGATCCAGATTATGTTTTAGTAATAGACTTCGTGGTTTAGGTTGAATATATAATAAAAACATTGCCATTTAAATTGGAAACTTGTACATTTAGATGGCAGTTGATGTACCAAGAACATTCCTTATTGTAAGATAGTTTAGGGGAGATTCCATATTGGATAGGATGTTAAAATTGGTAGATTTTTTTCCCCCCTTTTGTTAAAAAACAAACACATTATGTTATTAACATTACATTTGAAGTATTTTGTGCTGGGGAATAGGTTGGGAGATGCCTTCCTTGGAAATTGAACTGAATTCTAAGAAAACCCTGCCTGACTGTTCATCTTCTGTTCTCTCATTTATTTACTGAGTTTGTAGCTAGCACTGTAAAATTAGAGACTTGATTTGGCCTTTAAAAATCTCAAGGCATCTTAGAAACAGGAATGCCATGTTGCTGTTCCCCCACGTTGCCTTCTGCATATCTTAGCAGGTACTCGCAGGAGCGGAAGCATCTGTGCTTGGTGGAGATTTGTCTGAGTTCCCGTTCTACGCTGTGTTTATGTGGGTGACTGTATAGTCCCTGTAAGCTTGAAAGCTGCTGCATAAGCCGCAGTCCCGGACAGACAAAGCGTGTAATCTCTCACCGGTTTGCTGTGTAACTCGCCGCCTGTAGCATGGATAATGCATTTGGACAGCCCATGTTGTCAGATGTGTGTGTCTGTACACACCCATACTCACGTCATGTAGACAAAATAAAATAGGCGGGTAGGAATTTGTGTGACTTGGGCCCAGTGGATGAAACCAGGACCTAAGGTATTTATTGTGTCCTCACAGACAGATATGAATATAATAATAGCATATTTGTTATGCCCCCCCTCATCGGGTTTTGATGGGAGATGATGTCAGCCTGTCAGGAAATGCAGTCATCAAACTGACTGGTGGTACCACGAAGTGGGGTGGGTACCAAGCACCCTTGCAATAACAGCTTCCTTTCATCCTGGGCAGTTTCCCTGCAAAGGTGGTGAGGACTTAATCGTGTCTGTTTGCAGTGGAAAGGTGCTGTTGAGTGGTGTGTTCTGACGAATTCCTGAAAGCTATAAAAAGGCTAACATTTATGAAATTGCTGTGCAGTCCGAATCTTAATGCATTGCTGCTTTATAGAATTTAGGGATCCTTAGCAGGGTTTGGCCCACACGGTAGGTTTATTTAGTGGGAAGTGTTCTTCTCCAGCCAGCTCAGGATAAGGGTACATGGGGTGCGAGCGAGGCTTGGTTTCTATTTTATGCACAGCAGCCAGACTTGCTCTAATGTTTGTAATATTTAAAGGAGCTCAATAGGAGGCCCTTTTCCTTTGATGTAAAGCGACAGTCGGTTTAATGAGAAAGATTTTTCATATTGCTTGCAGTATTGAACATTTCCACCAGTTCGGACCAATATGATGTAACCAGCGACTTATACCTTGGATCCCATCTTTTATTTCTCACCCTGAATCTGCCCCCACCCTCTGCTAAAGCAGGTAATTACAAAGGTCCTCAGATCAATTTTTGTAAAGAGGCACCCTGACGGGTACCATGACTGAAGTGTGACATGAGCCTTTTTCCAATACAATGGGTGGCCTAACATTCCTCTGGAAGCCAAGCTCATTAAATATTCGGTCCCTTCTCCCTCCCCCCTCACACACTTAGCCAGAGCCTCACTAAGTCTGGGGTTTCTTCACTGAAGACTTAGATTGAATTTTTTATGTGTATGACTTCATGATAGCATTAGCGCGTGCTTTGATCCACGTGTGAATGGCTCTGGGTCGGCGCTTATTGCCATACCCAGATGGTGTTACAGGGAACAAACAATTGTGTTTTAAGATTTCTCAATAGGCTGTCTAGACTGGCCGAGCAGCAGACAGATACAGCCACCCATCAAATTAGCGTTTGTCAGATTTATGGTAATGGTTCACCAAAGCCTTCCCGTCATTGACATTAAGATTTACGCCTCCAAAGTTATTTTGTCTTCCACAGAATATAGCTTGTGATTGCTTGGATTTAAAAAAAAAAGTTTAAAACAGAAAAGTCTTGGTGAATGTGAGCTGTTTCTGAATGAAAAGGAAAATATAAAAGGAATTAAACAGTGGCTGAAGGCTCGGGGGTCTGTATTGATTAGCGAAATGCACCCTCCCTGCCACCCCGCTACCACCCCCACCCCGCGTGATGAGAAGGGCGTTCTGCTATGGCTGGGTGTCTCCCATTTGCCGCTGTCGGAAAGAAAACGTATGTGGGCGACTGTGGCCACATTTTACGCTTTCATGTTGTTACCCCCGAGTAACGCGATCTGCTGTCCCAACGCTGTGGGAATAACCTTTTGACAGGCAGTGTGTCCATTCTCAGTGGAAATGTTTTCCCAAGTCTGCCCAGGCTGCCTTTGATCCTACCTCCTTCCAGTGTGGGGGTCACAGCTACTATGCTCTTCAGAGAGACACAGGTTTCTTCCAGGAAAGTGAGAGGCGCGGGCCCCCAAAATAAATAAATAAATAAATAAATAAATATGACCCGAGCCCCTCCGCGGTGTTCAGTCATCGAAGCTGGGAGGGCGCAAACGCCACATGGCATATTCAGGCCATCTCGGGCTGTCTTCCCTAGCAGGGTCAGAGGGGAAGCGAGGCTTGACACTTTTTCATCCAATGCAGTTTGCGGAAATGAGGGTCGCCCCATCCTGACGCGCCCAGGCATGCCTGGAAGTGTTTCCCCATCACTGTCCATTGGTGTAAATGGCTGGGAGACGGGGTGCTGGGGACTTGATTGAGGTTCTGAGGCCGTGGTGGGGCGGGCGTAGGCAGGGAGCTGACTGTGGGGAGGAAGGGATGGCAAGTCTCAAAGCAGGGTCTTTCATTTTTCTGCCACCTGGCGTCTGGGGAGACTCATGCTGGCCTGTCCGGGTAGTTTGCGCTCTGGAGGATTTCTCCTCCCCAGGGGCTCCCACCTTTTCCCTGCAGCAAGGTGGTATCCTTACTGAATGCAGGAAGGGGCTGGCTCCCTGCCCGCCCGCCTGCTCCGGTCTCCTAGTGACTTCCCCCTGCTGCTTCCAAGCTTCTCAGTCTGGCCTTTGCCATGCAGCCGCTGTTGTCCTTACCCTAACATGTCTTTAGATCCCTGTCATGTGTGCATTGGATTTAGCCACGAGTACTTTATCCGCGTGCCAGAGATGCTGTCCTAAGTTACACTGGTTCCTCCGAATGTTAGGATTCAGCTTCACTTGCTTTTTAAAATTATGTACTCAATGAGTTTCTAACATGTATTTGTGCTCGTTTCTCCTTCCTTCTCTCCTCCCAGCCCCTCCCCCTCCCCCTATTTCATCCCTCTTTAACGCGTGATCGTGTAAGGGGGGTTCCAAAGCACAGCTAATGTCACGGGGCCACCTTATCTTCCCAGTGAGAGGGTGCTGAAGATGGTCCAACCCCGGGCCAGCTACAACACTTAACCATTTTGAACTTGAAAACTATTTAAGATTCATTGTAAGAAACAGTATAAATTTTACAAGACACATTTATAGTGTTTTTAAAACGTTAACTACCCTTCTTACACGTGTGTTTGGAAGTTGGAAGGGTTGAATGGAATGCTAGTCTTTCTTTTTTAGCCAAGTGTGAAAAGTTACTTAAGTAAAATTCTTTTCCCCCCTTAGTTTAAGATTTTTCTCTCTCTGGGACTCCTACAGTGGTCCTTGGGTTTTACTATTTTTAGAAGGGGGTTTTGACAGCACACTTTATGCATTGTTTACTTGATCAGATGACATATTTAAAGGAACCAGAGGATGTTCTAGCTTTAGGGGATCTTAGAGGGCGTCTGATTTAACAACCTTGTTTTTCTAGTTGCAGAAACAGCCGTACGGATAGGTTAGGTATTTGAAGTTGTCGGGAGTACCATTCTCCATCTCTTATTTTAGTTTTACGTGGCTAATGATAGATATTCCTTTAAGAGATGTGCCCCCAGCACTGAAATGCTGTGCTTGCTCTGTTCCTTTTGAGGAATTAGTTCACAGCTAAGAAGGTGAATTGCATTTTATACCCACTGAGAAAATGTAACGGAGCCCAACAACGGCCATTTTCCCTCCTTGCCGAGGCTGCAGTGTGTCTACATTGAACAATGAGCTATGAGCTTGTGTAAGCTACTTATACCCCGTGTTGTGTAAGTAACTTGAAGGTACCCACGGCTGTCCTCAACAGCTGAGTGTGGCTCTGCTTCTTGGTTCTAAGCAGTAATCTCGTATAAGAGGGAGGAACCTACCTGGGGTTTTCAGGAAACTTCTGCTCTCTTTTGAAGAGGGACCATGTAGCTGGCTTATTCAGACCTCCTTTGTCGTTTTCTCCATTTGAATATGGCTACAACATTTAGAGATGCTGGATCATTTTCTTACTACCTTGTGGGGCGATGGTGGGGGCCGTCTTTTAAGTCCTGTTGATTTAAGCCAGGGGTTGGCATTATTATTAATCCAGTGACCGGCAAGTCACAAAGCAAGGACTGACTGTGTCTTTCTGTATGCAGCTATTGGGACACGCGTTGCCTGTTCGTGAGGCGTTGAGTGTGTGTGCTTTTAAGCTGGCACAGTTGGGTATCAACTGAGACTATCCTGCCTCAATTTCTGCATGACTATATGGCCTTACATGGCGCGTGCGTGTGTGCGTGTGTGCGTGTGTGCGTGCGTGCGTCTGTATGTGTGTGTATGCGTATGCGCCCATAGGGTGCGGGGGTTGTATATACAATCTCTGTTCTCTTACATTTGTTTGTAGCTCGCAGAATGAATTTTATGCTGCTTGCAGCCTAACACTTTCTTAGTGGAATCAATGACAAATCCAGATCTCTAACACATTTACTACCTGGCATCTTTAGCTATTGAAATTAGCAAGATGGATCCCTGGGACACTTGTGGTAGAGAGAGAGCCGACGCCCTCAAATGTCATGTGACCTCCACATGTGTGAAGGGGGATCACAGGTGCCTGCACTCATCCACCTACCCTCACACAGCTAACGCAATAAAATGATTTTACAAAGAGACATTTATAGTAAGATGAGAATGCAAAAGTGCTTAAGAATTTAAATGCTGTCTAAAACTAACAGTAGCTCCTTGGTCTTGGATGACTTCCTAGAGTGTGAGGAAGGAAAGCAGTCAGGTCTTCAGTCAGTGAGTTGTCTCCTGGTAAATCCTAGAGCCCCAGGTACCACTTATTCAGCACCTTATATGGAGCCGCCGCCCCCCCCTTCTTTCACTCTCCTCCATCTTTCTCCTCTCCGCACTCCAGACATGATGCCCTGTAGCCTGCGGGGCTGGAAGAAAGTTGACAGTAACAGCTCTGCAGTAGAGGTGTGCTCTGAACCAGTCACTAACCCTATAGGGGCAAGAAGAAGACAAACACCCCTCCCCCCACCAACGCCTGGGAGCCTGTTTCTGGTTCAGTAGCATCTAAGGTTGTATGGTTTGTCTTTGCTACATAAAGGAAATTTTAGTTTGACTTTTTGTCAATATAGAACATCCCCTTGTGTGTGATTATACAGATGACTAAAAAAATTCTCATTAAAAAAAATGTGTATTTTCATTTGTTGTTGGTAAAAGTCTCAATAGGAATTCTACCTGTTTTACAGTTTGCGTACTGATTTATTGCAGGAAGGCCACTGAATCGGTTTCTGGAAGACTCTGAACTAATCAGTGGCTGTCAGTTTAATTAACTTCTCTGTCACACTTGATGTGCAAGGAGAAGAGGCTGGACTGTATGCATTTAGAGCAATTTTCAATTGTAAGATGTTTCTATTTGTTTAAAAAAAAATCTTCATGGTTGTTGGAAGCCTTGAGGATTAGCTGGTTCAAACAGCAACAAAACATCCCTTGGAAAATCAAAGTCCCCATGCCCTCATTAGTCCCCAAAGGGCATTGGAAAATGCCCTTTAATTTTAGGATCTCAGAGGGTTTGCCTATACAGATGTCCATCACCATGGGAGGAATTATCTGGAGATGGAATATTGTGGTTAAATTTGAGTTTTATGATGACACTTTACAATGCTGTATCTTGATAACCTATTAACAATATAGTAGAGTTGGCATTCTATTGAAATACCATATTAGTGTCTTCAAGTCACTGTCTTAAGTTACAAATTTCCAAGAATGCACGAGAATTTGCTGCAAAGTAAGAAAGATTCCTGTAAAGTAACTAGGATTTTACCTTCTAGATAGCTACTTCCTAATATGTATATATTACTAGTGTAAACACTCTTGCTTTACTGAGGGGATTGTAGTTCATGATTGGAGAATTTTATGGTACTGATGCCTTTGTCACAGAATCCTACTAGATATTTTGAGGTGGATATATTCAGCCATTTCCTATAGGTAAGAAAAAAAATTATCACATAGCAAAGAAAAGTCCTTTGTGGGTTGAGTTTGCTGTGTTTACCTTTTTTTTTTTTTTTTTTTTGCCTTTCAGCTCACATGGAAGACATAAAGGAATACAAATTTGATGCTGTAGTCCAGGAAAATATTAAGAACCAATCACTTGATTTCTACCCCTGTTCCCTTTTATAGTTTTAAGTGATGGTCTCCTGAGCACACACTCTAATCAGTACTCTGCCATCTTCTAACTCGAGGTATCTTTGAAATCTGAAGAGAAAAACATGACTTAAGAAAAAGGAGCTGTGCTTTTGGAGGGAGAGGTGGTCATGAATTAATAACAGATAAAAAATTACAGGGGCTGACAGTTTCAAAGGCTCTGGAAGAATGTTGACTTTGCAAATAACTTCACAAATTAGTCTTTTTCTACAGCATGTCTGGCCAGTGTCTAGGCACTAAAAATGACTTGAGGTGAGTGATTTCCTTTCATTAAATATTCTTTCAAGTGCGAAAGACCTGAAGACACTCTTCTGAGGAGAATTGTATTTCTGTGCTACAGAACACTGGCGTGCATAGTTTTCTAATGAGTTCATAAACACGTAAGGTATACTGAATTCCATGCCATAGCTCTTGCCTCCTGTATTATAGAGTAGTTTTTTTTAAATCAGGGCCACATGTCTATGTTTAAAATGTCAGATAATTTCACAGAACATGTAAGCGTCAACTGTGAACCCCAGTCTCACTCCCTTCTCTGGTTTTCTCTGTCTTCAGCTACTTGGTGTTTGTTTTATTCAGCGCTGTTCCTCTGGTCAGCCTGTTCCTGTGTGGTGTTCCTGAGTGTTTCCTTTCTAGCTGTCACCCCAGTGGTCCCCGCTTTGGAAGGAAGATTAACTCTTTCCTCCCCTTGTCTTTTTTCTTTCCCTCAGAATCCCAGGGTGGTCAACGCTGTGCATTTGAGCAGATCTGAGTCTTTACATGGCTGTGCTTTACTTAACAACCTAAGCGTGGCCGCCGCTATCCGCAGTGCTATGCTGATGTCCCCCATTCGGTTTGATTTTCATTGGAGTGAATTGTTGTGATGTTTCGTTGTTTACCTAGTCTCTGTGACTAACTTATCCTCAGTTGCTCACCCCACCCCACCCCCCAGCTACAAAAACCTTCTCTTCTGAGTGTGATAATCTTGATGTTCGTGACACTTCTTCCAGAGCCCCCAACCCACACCTTTTTGGGCTGATTGCTGCCCTGGGCTGTGTGGCTGTCATCCATGGAGGTCCCTGAATTGCCATGAGGAGGCCTCTTCTCCCGTGAGGTCCCTGCTGGCATCCAGGTCTCCTTTCTTCATCGCCACAGGGTGCCCTGCAGGTCATGGGTTTGAGACCTTTCTTATCAGGCTCTTGATTGATGGCTTAGTTGCTTCAGAGTCCTGGGTTCCCGTGATCTCTCCCCCCACCCCCTCCCCACAATTCCAAAGGCATTTGGGCCTTTGTTTCTGTTTCTGAAGTGGCATCTGAGGAGCCTTCCCAGTCTGTCCTCCAGTCTTTGTCTCTAACTTCTCTGCTACAGGCAGGATTTTGTTTGCTTTTAATTGTGTTTGGCGACTAGTTTCCTGACATTCCATGCTGTGCTGGTATATGGACCTTTTCATAAACAGAGGGGGGGGGACCCTTAAATTCTGCAAAATTTTCTCAAAATTTTCCCTATTTCTCTTGGGTCTCCTATAGCAAACCTTAATTTTCAGTGCTTTCATTTTCTGTTTTTCATCTATGTCCTATTTTCTGGGAGATTTCCCCCTGGAAACCTTAACAACTCTTTTATTGTGTTTCAAGTTTCTGGTCACCTCCCCACTTTTTTACTTATTTCACTCACAGTTTCCGGGTGGAAGCTTTCTTTCTCGGAAGCCATGTATTTTGTTTATTTATATTAGAAAATACTCTCTCATTTTTGACAGAGGAAAGTATTTACTTGTGCATGCGTGTCCCGTGCCAGGTGCTTGCCTGGCACCCTCTGAGGACAGAAGAGGGTGTGAAGCCTCCCTGGAGACTGTTGTGAGCCGCCATGTGGGTGTTGTGGACTGAACCTGGACCCTGTAGGAGCTGCTGGCCGGCTCTCTGGTACGACAGGGGCTGTGGCCCTTGAACTCCTGGACCCCCCACCTCCACCTTCCGGTGTGAGCAGCCTTCGAGTCTCTTGCCTTCAGACTTTGGAAGCCTGTGTATAAGCTTGCACGCTCTCTCTGCTTACTCTGAGCTCTTATGCTCTCCCTCTTGTGTTTCTGTCACCTGTTCTTGCTAACAGCGCTTCTCAGACGTCTGGTAGTCTGTCTGTCCGCTTATATTCAGGGTACTTGGTCTTTAATGGAGGGACTCAGGAATCATATCTTTGGGTGATCTTTGAGGCTGCAGATACTCCACCCACCCAAGAGTCTTTGAGGCTGGCAGGGGCTCCGGAGACCCCGCGGAAGGGCTGGGCACTGGGTGTCCCGCCCTGCAGTCTCTGTGCCTGTAACCGGTGCCTGAGGAATCCTAGATTGGAGAGCTGTTGTGCCTTTTCAGGGTAAAGATGTGAGGTCTTTGGTGTCTGGGGAGTCCTCTGGCTCCACGAAGTGGGGGAGGGGAGCAGTTCAGAGGGTTCTGAGCTGCTCTGTTTTTAGTACCATGTCCCCCTGCTTCTGGAACCTGGGCCCGCTCCTTGTTGGGCTGCTGTCCGTTCTGTGGGAGCCATCTTGGTCCTCTCACTCTGCTTGTTTCCGTTTAGCATCGCGTGGTGGCCAGCGCCACTTGCGATGCAGTCTTTCCAACCATGTGCAAATAAAACAAATATCATAAAATTGTCCTGGTACAGTTCCAGTGGCAGGGGTTGAACCTGCCACGTGGATCAGAAGCCTTTCCTTCCCTTGTCTTCCTCCCTAAGATGCAGCCGGTGAAAGGATAGATGCTGTGTGAGCCTTCCCCAGACTAGCGGTCCCCCGAGGAACAGGCACGGTCTCCGGTTAGAGTCCCGGCCTTTCATGTTTCTGGGAAGAGGTAACCTTGCAGTGTCCGTTGCAGAAAGCTTTTGTGACGGATGCACCGTCTTATTCTCCTCAGGCACGCGCAGGAACCGGCGCACCTCACTCGGAGGGAGCCGGGTGTTAGGAGTGTCTGGGCCCCCTTTCACAGTCTGTTTATCATTGGCTTTGGCCTCCTCTTCAGGAAGATGAAGGCCTCTCTCTACGAACCATGGCTGATCAGAAACGGGGTCTAGAGTGTGCAGTCTGGTACGCGGAGCTTCCTTTCCTCCCATGAAAGTCGAGGCTGGGCCATTGTAAATCCAAATATCTGCCATCAATGCCTTTTAGATATCACGTGTACTTTTGAATGGCGTAGTGTTTCGCGAGTGGGCCTCACTGGCAGGAAGGCGCTCAGTGTAGGTGCACTTGTGTGTTGGGCTTCTCTGGCTGCCTCCTCCTCTCCACTCATGACTCCTCTTCCATGCTGGGCTTTTCAGCCCCACAGGCAAGCTGGCGCTCCCTCACCTGTCCTCGCTTCCGCCCCCCCAGTCATGTGTCAGGGTCCGTCTCGCTCCCTCACCCTGGGTCACTGTCCCCTGGCGCTCCCTCACCCTGGGTCACTGTCCCCTGGCGCTCCCTCACCCTGGGTCACTGTCCCCTGGCGCTCCCTCACCCTGGGTCACTGTCCCCTGGCGCTCCCTCACCCTGGGTCACTGTCCCCTGGCGCTCCCTCACCCTGGTCACTGTCCCCTGGCGCTCCCTCACCCTGGGTCACTGTCCCCTGGCGCTCCCTCACCCTGGGTCACTGTCCCCTAGTTCTCTGTCTGAGAACGTGTGCTTTCAGCTAAGGCAACCCACCCCCCACCCCCAGGCCCCCATCTAAATTGGGTTTCCTTTGCCAGACAGTCTCCCCCAGCTTAGGAAAGTGTAATTGAGGCATCATCTGCTAAACTTTTCCAAGGTTCACAGTACTTTCTCACCGTCAGTGTGACCCCCACTGACGGTGTGACTTCTCCTGACTCTTACCTCGGTGTCTCCCTCTTGGGATGAAGGAGGTGCCGATCATTATTGATCAACTGAATGACCGTGCTGCCAGCTTCTGTAAGCCCTGGCTGTAAAGGAGCCCTGGCCATTTTGAGTAGTGGAGTTAGTTCTTTCTCCCTGTGTGTCTTGCAATCCCGTGTAAATTTTACAGCCTCTAGGATTAAACAGGCTCTGACTTTGCACACGATCATTATACTAAAGTTTGATGATCATCATTCCATCATTCATTCATTGAATCAATCTTCTGTTAGCTCTTTTTTGCTGGGGCATAATACCTGAGGAAATCCTTCGGAAGTGGGGGGAAAGGTTTATTCTGGTTCATATTTTCAGTGGTTTCTGCCCGCAGTCTCTTGCGTTGACATAGGTGTTTGGATTTCAATCCAAAATGTGCCCCTCCGCTCCCGAAAGCTCATGGTTTGAATGTTTAGTCCCCAGATGATGGTGATATTTTGATGTTTGTGGAGCCCTGAGGTGGCAGGGCCTTAAAGGTTTTACCTGCCCTGGTTCTGGTCTCTCTTGGCTTGCCGCTGTACCCTATGAACAGATCACCCCCTCATGCTCCCGTGGCCATGGATGGAATGTTGCAGATGCCATGCCTTCCCTGCTGTGATGTGCCCTACTCTCTAAACCATGGACCTAAGCAAGCCCTCTTAAATGCTGTATGGTTAGGTGTTTTGGTCACAGAGATGTAGAAGTGACTGGTACAGAGGAGGCTGACAGAGCTGACCTGCTGAGCCTGTGGTAGCTGCAAAGCAAAGGGACCGAGGGACCGGAGGCCCAGATCGCGAGGACCGAGGGACAGGAGGCCCAGATCGCGAGGACCGAGGGACCCGAGGCCCAGATCCCCTTCTGAGGTGTGTGTGTGGCCGCTGGGCCTGGAACTGGTCTGTGAGAAACGAAGATGTTCCCAAGGCACCCTCTGTTTCTCTTTCTGATACCAGACTGTGCAAACAAGAATCACAAAGGAATGGGAATCGGAATCCCCGGGATCTGTCTCTATGTTGGGAGGAGGAAAGGGCACCAGCTGGAGGGGGACCGTGTCTCCCTGAAAGGAATTTCATACATTTCCAAGGACTTATCAGACCACCTGCAAGATGAAACTCAAACCACACCGTAATGGTGGCTCAGTGGAGGGCAGGTCCCCAGCTTGACCGCATGTGCTTAGACCTGCATAGCCTCTACCTGCAGTTTGAGCTCATTTCAGATCCCTGTGCACTTGAGGTGGCTGCTGGATCTCTTTATGCCTCACCCCGGTGTGGCCACATTGACCACCTCTCCTTTTTGTGCTTCCCGCGTTTAACCTGCCCTTTTCATTGGCTTATTGAGAACGCGTGAGACTTGCCGTGCAGTGTATGTGATGACCTCCGCGTCCAGTGATGGGTCCAACCCTAAAGCTGCCATAGTGCTGACAGGCCGGGGACTAAGCCTTTAATGCATAACTCTGGCACGTTAAGAGCCTGACTGGAACTTTCCCAACTCCACTAATTTGGCATAGTCTAGATTGCACCAAAGAGGAAACGTAGTGGTGGAAATACAGGGAGGGTAAGAGCAGGAGACAAACCAGTCCACGCTGCTAGATACAGACAACTGAGGCTGCCTCTCTTCTGCCCCAGAGAGTGGTGAACGTGAGGAAGGCGATAGGGCAGTTCAATAGCGCTCCTCAGGTGAGTCTAGTCAGTTTCCAGAGGTGCCCTGGACCACAAGTTCCTAGAGGGCAGGAACATGACCTAGCCGTCAGTTCTGCACAGTAAAACCAGTTAAATCTGGTGCCCTCAAATAAGAGTTGTTGGACGATTGGTCCTATACAGATGTCAGATAGCACTTTCTGCGTGGGACACGGCTATTGCAGTTTAGAGGAGCGTGGCCCCGGCTCCGGAGGATCGCACACTAATCGTCGGTGTGAGGCGGGGTGGCAGCGAAGAGGCTGCGTTTTGTGGGGCGTGTATTAGAATCGCAGGTCCAGGCCCTACTCTCTTTTTTGTTTGGAAGGAAAAGTGGTAGATTAGCTTTTTATCCATCCTGGTTCTCCCCCCCCCCCCGAGGGGCAGGATAATGCAACCGTCACTCCCACGACAGCTGCCACCGCTACTGCCACCGCCGTTATTTTGGAAGCAGACGGAGACCTCGGTTCAAAACCCAGATCTTCTCTGCATATCTTGGGCAGGCAGTTTCTTTTTGCAACAGCTGCCTTCCCTGGGGCCTGATGAATGTGTGGTCCTCTCCAGGGGCTATAATGGTTAAATGCAGTGATGCTTTAAGTCTGCTTGCCAAACACTTCTTTACCCACCCAGAGTTAGGGCCCTGGGATCCGATCTCATAGCTGGTTTGTCAGAAGTACACGGGAATTGACGGCAAGAGCGAACATCAGTATGTGACTGTTGCCGTGTTCCCCATCAACGGAGAAAGAAAGTACACAAGCCATGCGGACTCCAGCATCTTAAGTGCCAACTGCTGGAGTTCTGCTCGCCTTAAAATGGGTAAAATGTTAAGAACCTGAGCTTTTATTACGACCATTGATAACAATACCAAGGAAAACTTTCAGGCTCTAAATCTTTTGATCTGCACGGAAACGTGGGGAGGGAGGTCACAAAAGTTGTAATTTTATTACCACAGCCAGCAACTTTGAGTGTGTGCATGCGGCATTGGGTAATTAATTTATCAGGGTTCCAAGAAAACTGCAGCCTGGAGTTAGTTTAAACGCCAACTGGATGATTGATAGGAGGTCAGATGTAGGCACTGTAGGTTCTGATGAGCAATTCAGAGCCATACCTGCCGCCAAAAGCCTTTGCTCACTCTTGACAGTTTGAGGTTAGGTTCCCAGAAGGGTTGAGAGACAGAGAGAAGTGAAAACACGGGCAGTCCAGAATTCCTGCAAGCCTCCCGTGGGAATCCTGGGATAGAGTGGATTCTGGCCTCGATGGTGGTCATGTGTGGCCAGTGTGTGCTTTTGTTTTCTTTTCCCCATCGCTGTTAGTAATAGAATTGTCACAGTGGGGCACTTTGCGGTTTGGTTAGTATTTTACAAACGGAGATGCTGATTTTTTTTGTCTCTTACAGGGAAAATTACTTATACTGTAGCAGCTAGTATTTTATCACCCAACTTTGCAGTGTTGTCTAGGTAGCAACTTCTAAGTTGGGGGTTTTATAGAACTATACTATTCAAAGCAAGCACTAAGTTGTGTGGCTGAGGGCTGTGTGAGATTTTACTAGTGTGGACATTAGGAGGACAGAGCTCATTGGCTGTCGCTGAGCTCAGAGCTTGACTTCCCCCTCCCTGTCTTGGGAAGTTTGTTACCTCTGGATAAGTGAGCTCTTTCAGACTGCAGAGAGCAAGCCTTCTGGAGGTGCGGAGACGCTGCGCTGTCCTTCCTCACTGGGACTGTTGAAAGTTCCAGGAAGCATTCATTTGTGTACCAGATATCTGTTGGTTCCGATGATTAACGTGATTTTCAGTAGTCAGCATTACCAAGAGACAGAGGCTTGTGTAAGATTACCAAAAACTATAATTTTGTGCAGCCAGCTATGTTAATCATAGGATATTTGCTATCATTTCGCACTCATTAGAAAATAGGAACAGGATATTATTACAGTTGTTCCATTTTAGCCTTAGGAAAGAATTGGTGTCAGTCAGGGATCTCTTCTGATGGGTAAGAAAGGGAGTCTCCAGGCCAGGCAGGACATCTGTAAAGCTCCCGTTCTTGCTAGCTGCTACATCCTTGCAGCTAATAGTAATGCAATGAGGAGCAGTTAAGTGTTTGGAATAGATTTTATCTTCTTCTCAGTCTGATCAGGGACAAATTTTGTTTTTGGATGGTTGATATTAAATGCTAAATTGGGTCCGCTGAGGTCTGTGACAAGTATATATGTATGAGGGGGTGAGAGATAGGGGAAAAAGGAGAGAGAGAGAGAGAGAGAGAGAGAGAGAGAGAGAGAGAGAGAGAGAGAGAGAGAGAGAGAGAGCGCACGAGTATTGTCTTGCTCTGGATTTAGGAGTAGAAGATGAGCTCATGTGGCAAAGAGAAAACATTATTTTCAAGGTATCTTGAAAAGATGACGGCTGGATACCCATGGCCATGGACAACAGAGAACCACCTGAAGCCATGGTAGAGGCTGGGAAATTATCCACGAAGGTCCTATCTATCCTAAGAGCAGAAACGCTGGTTTCTTTGGTACTTCTCATACGTTGGTCTGAAATTAGAAATACGTTAAGACTTTCATTGTTGTTGATTTCATTCTTGAAAGGTGATGTTTTGAATATTAGTTTGAACTTTTAAAAACATAACAGAAAAATATCCAGGCATTATGGCACATACCTTTAATTCCAGCAATCAGGAAGCAGGGACAGGCAACTCTTTGTGAGTTCCTGGCCAGCCTGGTCTCTGTAGGGAGTTTGAGGCCACTCAGGGCTACATAGTGAGACCCTGTTTTAAAAGTAGATACATCAATTAATTAAATAAAGGAAAAAAAAACCCCACACCTCCCCTTCCAACTAGTTTAGCAGTAGCTTCTGTATAATGGCCTTACATATCTTAATAGGGAGGCACTATTGATCTTCTTTTCAGCATTCCACTTACACTCGTTCCTGTTGCTCATGCAGCAGACATACTGACATAGATTTAGTAGTTGAAAGCAGAGCATGTTTACATTGTTTGGGGAGTTCGATGGGTTCTCACTAGTGTAAAATTATAACAGTTCCCTTTTGGGGGCTCTGAGGGGCGGGGTGTCCGTTTTGCGCCTTCCCAATGTCTAGAACCTGTGTGAACACTGGGCGGTTAGGTGTTTTTCATCTGGAAACCAGCCACGTGTGTCAGTCGCCTGGCCTTATCCCTTTGGTCCAGGCCCTCTGCTTCCCTCTTTCCTGTGTGAAGACTTGTGGTCACATGGGGCCCATCGGAACTCACCCAGGGCAATCGTTTAGTCTGCTGTTGTCACTCCACTCCTGTCCCGCTGTGTCATAGCATAGTTTCAGGAAAGAAAAAGGACACGGTCCCCACAGTTAAAAATTCTGCAGTGTGTGTGTGTGTGTGTGTGTGTGTGTGTGTGTGTGTGTGTGTGTGTGTGTGTGTGATATTCTCCTGTGGTAGGGGAGGGTCCTCTTACTCTCTGCCTAAAAACAAGTTAAATATTAAGGCTCTTAAAGGATCAAGAATCCTTCAACTTAGGCAAAAAAAAAAAAAAAAAAAAAAAAAAAAGGGAGGGTTCAGTCCTATGACTCTCAGAATGCCGTGTTTTATGCTATGAGAGAAATGTCTTATCCCCTTGAATTTCTTGACAGCTGCCTTTTGCCCACTTGATTTTTATGCACCTGTGGTTTTAAACATCTGGCTTGAAGTTTGCCAAGGAGTCTCACTTCCTAAAGTCAGGAGATCAGGGAGGGAATTAATGTGATTTGATGATGCCTTTTAAACACATATTTATTCTGTAACACATGTTAAAAAGACCATAAGGATGCCAGGCAGTGGTGACACACACCTTTAATCCCGGCACTCAGGAGGTAGAAGTAGGTAGATCTCTGTGAGTTCGAGGCCAGCCTGGTCTGCAGGGTGAGCTCCAGGACAGCCAGGGCTACACAGAGAAATCCTGTGTCCAAAAACCAAACCAACCAAAGAAACAAAAGGACCATAAGGAAAGCTGTTGAGCTCCTTAGCAACAGGTGTTGGAGCCGCTGCAGAAGGGCCCTGCTGACGGGAAGACACTGTGTTCAATTCCAGGGTATAACCAGCGAGCAGTGCAGGGGGTGATGGGTAGAAAAAGCTGAGGGGCAACATCAGTAATAAAGTGGCTTCTGACTAGCCACCGTTCTTGTGGAACACAGGCCGGGGTAATCTGTCCCAACTGGGGGACTGCTGGAGGCCAAAGCCCCCCAATCAGAGGGGAGGGTGGTAGGACTTCAAGCATGAGGGGCTCTTACATGTATGTACCTAGCCTGCTCCATTGCTGATATTAGCCGGTCACAGGGAAGTGCCCGCATATGCTCGCCGTGGTTCCTAAGCCCGCCTGAGAAGGCAGAGTCCCCCGCAGCCTCCTAAAGGGTGCAGCCTCTCCTTCCCTGGGCAGTGTGGAGGGTGGGACCCTGGTACCGAGGATGAACCTGGAAGGGCGGGAAGCATACATCTGTGAAACAAACTCAGCACAATGGATTGAGCCAGGGCAAAAGGATGGAAGGGGGTGACAGCGCTTCCTTTCTCTGGCAAGCTGCAGGCATGAGCGAGGGAACTGTGGACGGATAGAGGCACATACCGTGCTGTAGTGTCGCCTCCACCAGCCACCCTGTGGACCACAAGGGAGTGGTGGAAGGAAATGATTGGTGGAGATGACTGCCACCGTCCTGTTAATGCTTGCCATGTCTAAGTAAGACCTCTTGAGTATAGCCATTGAAGAAGTACTGCTCACTTCACCGAGTTACTGTTTTGTACTATCTGTGGTAGATTACAGAGAGATAAATGAGGCTGTTTAGGAAAAGCTTTGTCAGCAACCCATGAGCCAAGGAAAAATGTGTTTTCTCTGGCACCGAAGTCGAGGCTTTGGGTGTCTGAGTGTGAGGCTAGTGTCACCCTGACCCCTGCTTAACCCCTGGGCGGGTTTACAGGTAATCCTTTCTGGAGCTGGATAACTGTATCAACCAGTTCTGGGGGTTTCTGGTTTTTTCCTCTCTCCTCTTTTCTTGTGTGGTATCGAGTACCTCAGTTGGTTTGCAAACACTTGTCTCTCCAGCCTGTTCTTAGTGCAAGTCATGGCATAAGCTTGCCTTCTGTGGCGTTTTCATGTCTTGGCTGCCTCTCAAAGCTCCAGGTGAGCAAATTTGGCTGCCGTGTGTCTGATGAAGGCTTGTCACTTTGATACGCCATTATGCTCCATGTTTCCTAAGCCTTTTAAAATTGCTGAATGTTTTAAATAAGTGAATGAGCCGATGTTGTTTGGACTTGCATCCCCCCACCCCCATGTTAAGGAACTGATTGAATCTTGTTGGTGCAAAGCATCCAGACCTTTTTAATGTATGCACTAGACAGGTTGCCTGTAAGAAATGTAGGCAGGTAAACGGATTAGGTTTAATTATGTTCAGAGCTAGTGTGATCATGAAGTAGGGGTAGCCCCTCCCGCTTTCCTGGGACACCAGCCTTAAGACAGAGACCTGCAAGGCGTGTTAAAAGAACAGTCCTTTAACGTTCTTTCCCTGGCATTGGTGAGGTGTCTCTCCTTACCTGGAGAACACTGAGGCAAGTCCGGGTGCTTTCTTCAATGAACTGCCTGACTCGCGTCTCCTCTCCTCTCCCTTTTGTCCCACGCTTGCGGTTCCCGAGGGTCCGGCGGCACGTTTTCACACGGGCTTTTACAGTGGGCCAGAGCTGGGGTGGGGTGAACTGCCATGAGCACACCCAACACAGAGAGGCAGGCAGAAGTCGCCGGCACAGCAAGGGCCTCTCTCAGTGTCCCGCCTGTCCTTAGGCATTGTTTTTTTGTCAGTCTTTGAGGGTGCATAGGATCAGCTATTGAGGAGTAGGGTGGAAGGAGACCCAGACTTGATCATTTTCAGTTTTGTTTCCTTTGCCTCTGGTTTTTCATTACAGGGTTTGTCTGTCTGTGGCGCTGTGCTGTGAATTCCAGATCTGCCTGCCTCTGCTTCCTGAGTGCTGAGATTAAAGGTGTCCAGAGTCATCCCTGCACAGTATCCTTCTCCTTTCCTAGACTTAGAAAAGGGTGTTAAAATAAAAGACGAATCTCTTCTAGCAATATCATTTACTGCAAAGGGGGCAGGCGGACAGCACTGTGCTTATCAGCTACGTTCTTACATTTACCCTGTGATCTCTGCCGAGAGTGGAACTTTGTAACCACTTAAAAAGCTCTGTAGCTACTTTTCCTTTATAACTATAAAATTTCAGCATCTGATACTTGTTTTCTTTGTTAGAAAGTATAATGGAAAATAATGTGCTTTGAGATAACTTAATCTCTGACCTGTTTGAGTTGTTCCTGCCAAAGGTTTCTTTTGAAAATGAGTTATGAAAGCATTTCTTCACTTTAACAAGTTTTAAATTTAAATATTTTAAATAATTTTTAAATTGAACAGCTATGAATTTGAGTACTGAGGGCTCTTTTTTTTTTTTTTTTTTTTTTCTTCTTTAATACCACTTTCCCCTTACCTATAGCTGTTTTCTGTGTTTTTAGTTACCTGTTTTCAAGGGCATTTGAAAACATGGGTGAGCATCAAAATAGACATTGCATTAATATTAAGCTGCATGCCATTCTGAGAAGTATGAAAGCCTTGTGCCACCCTCTCTGAGGATGTGAGTCATTATTTTGTTGGGGGGAATTGGTACTATATATGGCACCCACCTGTTGGCCACTTAGAAGCTACTAGGTGATCAGACCGATTGTCCTGATGACGTAATGCTTGGGTCAGATATCCCCATTTTACCAATGGTGTGAAGCTGCCAATTTATTATAGTGTATCGTTCTGGTTGTTCTGTCTTTAATGATGCCATTGTTAATATCTTTCCTGTGTCTCGTGTATAAATTAGACTTTGCCCTACGTATGTGTCTAGAGGACAGAGCATAGAGTATGTATTGCTCACTGCTAATCACAGTGCAGGCATTGTGTTCTAAGGCTTTGGAAGCCTTAGAACTTACTGTTTGCAGATAAGAGATACTCCTGAGTGTGTTTTAGCTCAGGCAGAGCTGGTGTTATGTGCTCTTTTGTACAATTATGATGAATTATACACTTGAAATGTAAAGTGTGCCGTGACCTAAAACATCCTTTAATCTGAGCAGTAAGGGAAAATGTAACATGTAGCCGGTTGGGATGTTGAGAGAGCAGCTTCATGATCTCCGAACTCTGCTTCTCCCAGGGGTCATTAAGCTCTGCCTCAAAATAACATTTTGTTTTGTTCTGGCTTCTGAAAGATGCTCAAACAACTTGGATAGCTTCTGCATTTCCAGTCTAGTGGGCTTTAACTGAGAGGAAGAGGCCAGCAGAGAGTGAGCAGCTCTACCAACACGAAAGAAAACAGGCCTCTTAAACCTCGCCCAGGCTGAAAATGAACATCATCTGTCCTGCAAATACTAGGCTGCCACCCACGACAGTGTTTCTCCTGCTTGGGGTCAGTATGCAGTCTGGGGGTTAGTCTCCAGTCCTACAGTCATAGGAATTAAAATTCCAGGGCCCATCATGCTAATGGCCTCTCTTTACCCAGTGCCCTGGGAAGCAGGGTCCACAATGCTCCAGCATCGCCATAGCACGTTTCTGTTAAGAGTCTTGTTGGGTAGCCTGTAACTTCTACTGTAGCTGTATAAGCAGGTTCATATGGAGAGAATAAAGTAGCATCAACTATGTAAATTCCAGAATCTGGAATTAACAACGGGAATCTTCTGTTATCTCTTACCAAGAAAAAGAGTGTAGTTAGGGGCATGGTGTGATGAAAATGGCAATAATCATGATAAATAGCACTAGTTACTGATACAACACTGTTGCAAGCATGTTGAATTTTGTTAGAATTAAATTATGAATTATTTAGTCCTTCCAGTAACTATATTTTTATTCTTGTTGCTGAGATGAGGTGAGGCTCAAGGAACGTAGGAGGTTTGGCGGAGGTGGCTCGGCCAGTGAGTTAGAGCTGGTGAGCAAACCCAGGAGATTTCCAGGGTCTGTCTGCATCCTCATGCCTTCCTCCTCAGCTTAGCTATGGCTACACTCTCCTGCGCTGCATGGGAGCTTTATTCAGAAAAACAAAACAAAACAAAACAAAACAAAACAAATCAAAAAACCCCAACCGACAGATCTTGGTGTTTTTTCACAAGAGGACTGTTTGTTATAAATCAAATGCTCCTAACTGCTAAGCCACAGCTGTTGATATTACTAATAAGTAAAAGTTGGGTCCCTTTTCTTCCATATTTCCATTGATGGCTGTCTAAATCAGGATTTTAGTTCACTTTTGATAAATATGGCCCTATATTGAGTATTAAGAGGACCACCCCACTTATGTAGGTGGATTTTCTTACATAGAGGGGTTTAGTACTGATAATCAAATCTTTCAAACACACACACACACCACACACTCACACACTCACAACACACTCACACACAGGCACTCACACACACTCACACACACTCTCACACACACGTGTGCAAGATTTGGACAATTCGTGATTTTTATTTTTTTGTTCAAATGTATTTTGCGTTTCATGTTAATTTTGTAATTATATTTTTGATGATACACTTTGCTCTTATTATTACAAGGTGTTTCTCAAAGGTGAAGACCAGGAGGATCTTTCTCAGATCCGTCTGACACACCTACGGGAGTTGTGCATTAGCTAGAAGAGGATGGAGCTGGCACTGGTTGTCATGGAGCCTAGATTGTCGGGAAACTGTCCATGTAGCTGGGGATGACCTTGAACTCTTCCCCCCCCCCCCGTCTCCGCTTCCCCAGCGCTGGAACTGCAGCCCTGTCCTAGTAAATCACCCCTCTTATCCCCGCCCTTCTCCTCTAGTCCTGTAATTGAAGCTCACGTAAGCTACATTTGGGGTTGTATGATTAACCGTGATTAATTTTATATATTGAGCTGCCCGCATCACAAGCGCACTGAGTGAAGAAGGACTTGGAGACAAACCATGGTGAGTGGAGGGGGCGTTCCCAGCATTTTGGCTCTAATGTAATGTCGTGGGCACTACATTAACAACATGAACTGAATATGAAGTTCAGAGTGTGGTGTGCGCCTTTAATGGGCAGGAGGTAGGAACTTTGGGCCTTGAGAAATGATAATGACGCTGTCATTTGGATAGAAGAAAGGCAAATTCATATTTTTAAAGCATAGACATTTTTAGTATCTCAAGTTTTACCTCCATGTCATTCCATCTACCAGTGGGGAAAAACTGGGGACACCGTATATTTTCTGGGACGCTCAGGCCAACCTTCTGAGATTCTGAGAGGTCTGAGTAGCGGCCACCAGCTGTACTTATTTAACGAGAAGATCACACAGCTGAAGTCAAACTGTTGCTCGAGGTAGGGCAAATGGTTTATTGTGTGTAATTGATGGATCAGGTATGCTGATGCCAGTTCTTCTATTTCAGCCTTCTAAGCAGTTTTTAATGTGTACAGTCACTGGTAAGAAGCACAACATATGGACATTCTGCCATTTTTGTTACCTTTCTGTTTTATCATTTTGCTACAAAAGTGTGTGTGTGTGTGTGTGTGTGTGTGTGTGTGTGTGTGTGTGTGTGGTGTGTGTGTGTTGGGGTGGAATTAGAGCTTTGTCATTTTCATTTTGGTGGCTGGAAAGTACACCCAGCTGAAACCCATCAGCCATTTACACTCCACGCCTCATTTGAATTGTGCTTCTGGACACAAGTCAAGGATGACAACTGTGAGTTTCATAACTTTCTCTAACTTGATTCAAAAATGTTCTGGGGCCAGAATACTTCTGAGACCTTTTCTGCCTTCTGCTGGCAAGGCGCTACGGAGGTTATCAAGGTCAAGCCTGTGTTTCTGGGCCTCGTAAGAGTGAAGAAGCAAGGAGGAGGCTGATGGTGTCTTGTCCTTGCTTGTGTTTATCCAGCAAGGACTTATCTGTTCTTGATGGGCAAGAATATCTATCTCACTGGGTCTGTGCCTCTGAAAGTAAAAGCTATTATCTGTTAGGCATTTTATCTGCCTTAGAAGTGCCAGTATTCTTTTGTTGGAGTTACGGGTTTGGGACAATGTAAAATAAATTAGGAAGGGGAAGCGTGTCTTTGGAGAAGGCTGAGTTGGGCTGTAAAGAGTCAGAGTTGGAATCATTCCAATGCGGTGACCAAGTTGTTCCCACAGTGTTTACTATCTTGGTCTCCCAGAGGGTACCTAACTGAAGTGGAAGTTTTCATTTGGGAATCTTTTTTTTTTTTTTTTTTTTTTTTGAAGTTGTTATCCTCCAGGATATTCCATCTCCAAATTACTTAGTCTTGTTTTAAAATACATTCTTGTTTATTAAGGTAAAACAACTTAATTCCATAAACATGAATCTGGATAATTAATACATATCCATTAGTGCTAACCAGTGTATCAAATAACTTATCAAGCACCTAGCTTGTCTAGGTATGATGCATTTATTGATGCAATTACATTTCTGGTAAAAAGAATGAACACTATATTATAAAGTAATATAGTGTAGCAAATACTAACGAAACGTTTAGCAAGTAGAATCCATACAAATAGGATGCTTAAGACACAAGCATATATCATGGACAGACGGAGAGAGGCCAGAAGAGGTTGTTACACGATTTGTAGTTTTGTCTGTTTCTTGGTTTGGTGTGCTTGTTTGTGAAGCAGCTTCTTATGTAATCCGGGCTGACCTCTTAACTACTGGCCATGTACTCAAAGTGACGTGAACTTCTGACCCTCCTTCCTCTACTTCTCAGGGATTTGGAGTTTCCGGTGATAGTTTGGTCCATGATGCACTTATTAAAACATAAGAGCCACAGGAAGCAGCAACACGGGGCTGTTGTCTACGGAAAGACTGGTAGTGAGCTTGGGTTTTTGTTAAGAGTTCCTAAAGGGTTTGTAGATCTAGATGTGAAGTGGGGAGTTTAAGTTTCGTTTTGGTTTGCTACTAGAGAGAGAGAAAAGCCAGACATGGGTCACAGAACTCACCCAAATGTTTGAAGCCATGGGAGTAGACGGAAGGGACTGGATGAAATTTGAAGGGAGAAGAACATTAGTGGGTACTAACTGCATCCTCTAGTGTCGTCTCTACCACTACTCTGTGAGCCGACAACGAGTGGGCTCTGTTGGTAAAGGTGCTTGTTCTACAAACCCGGAGCCCTGGGTTTAATCCCAAGAATCCAGGGTGCAGGGAAAGTTGTCTTCTGACTTCTACGTGTGTGGTGGATAACGCCCTGCACAGACTTTTTTTATATGCCCCCAACACGTAGATGAGCAAGCAGACAAACAGAAGAATACCTCCTCTGAAATGTGCCCTCTTCCATTTCCCCAGACAGGGCAGCCCCCTTGTTTCTAATCTTCGTCTCTGCCTTCCAGACTTCATCTTGGTTACTTCCTGTCTCCTCTGACCTCTCCGGTGTTCTTTCCGCTTTTGGTCCTGCCACACTGACTGGTTTCTGCTCTTGTGCCTGTCTTGTAAAGGTTGAAGAACTTTCTGCTCAGCTTAATTGTCCTGTCCTTTGTCATTTGTGTAAACTTTCTAGTTGTACAGGAGTCTGACCAGTGTCAAGGATATGCCAAGTTTATTGAATGTGCTTTAAAAAGATAAAGGTTCATTCATGGAAAATGTGTTTAGAATATAGAATTGTATCAGCTGCCACAACTAGGAAGCCTAGATAGACAGTTAGGATGATGCCTTGAGTTTTTATAACTTGCTTTGGGAAAGGGCTCTCATGTCTATTATCTGCTTTACAAAAGAGAGGCCCCGGGCTTCTGTGATTCTCAAAGGTGAGAAAGAGGGATAAGAGAGAGCAGAAAGACCTTGGTCCCGAGGTGTCTGAGGCCTTCTGCTGACAGTCAACGGGCCCAAGTGTCATTCTTTTGGGGGATGGTTTTTGACTCCTAGTAAAGTAATTGGTACAAATTGGAAGAAGGCCTGAGGTTTGGGAAGACCTTGTTGTCTGTCGGGGAGCTCTGGTTTTGTCTTGAATGAGGTAGGCATGGAGGACTTGGGGATTTCAGGATGAGAAGGGACCCAGCATGTTTTGACAAGATTGCTCTGGCTCCTGTGTTGTAATAGACTATAGGAGGCTAGAGTGGAAATGGAAATCCAGTTGAAAGCTCTTGCAGTAATCAAGCAGCAGATGATAGTGGGTTGGACCAGAGTGGTGAGGGTAGAGGTGTTGAGAAGTAGTTGGATTCCAGATCTATTTTGAAGCTGTTGTTGACAGAATTTCCTGATGGATTGGACATGTGTAGGAAAAAAAAAAAGTGCCAAGGATTATTCTGTTACTGGAGAGAGAGAGAGAGAGAGAGAGAGAGAGAGAGAGAGAGAGAGAGAGAGAGAGAGAGAGAGAGAGTTGTTGTTAATGGGAGGCAATAAAGTAACACAGAACATTAAACATACCTTGCTGGCCACTTGAAAAGTGTAGTTCAGTGGCTTTAAGCTGACTTGTAATGTTGTGGCGCCATTGCCATCACCCAACTGTGCATCATCCTATGTTGTAGTACTGAAATTCTATTTCAGACCCACAGTGATGCGTTCTATTCTTGTCTCCTAGTTCCTGCAACTAATACTGAGTGTTGGCGTTGTGGTTTGTTTCCACTGCCCTTAAGTGCCTCGTAAGCAGAGTGGGAGGAGCTTCTGTCCTTTAGAAACTGGTTTCTTTCACAGTCTTAAAGTCTCAGGATTGATCCACGTTGTAACATATGCGAGAACTTTTTTAAAGACTAAATAATATTGCCTGTGAGGCATAGACTATAATTTCCCTACTTTTCAGCTATCAGCACACAAGGTTTGCTTGCTTCCATGCTTTAGCTCTCGCTAACACGGCTGCAGTAAACATGAATGTGCACATATATCATTGAGATAGACACAGAGGTTGTATACTAGGTCATATAGCAATTCTCTCTTCAATTTTCTGAGGAACTGCTCTGCTCTCCCCTGTACGCTTAGTACTGTGCGCTCTACTCCTGCATCTTTGCTCACACTTGCTTTTTTGTTTTTGTGTATAACCATGGAATTCATCGGGGCCCAAGCTCAGTATGGCAGTATTAAGAAGGGTGGCCTTTATGAGGGGACAAAATGATAAACATTTTGTCATGCACTTATAAACAAACCTTTTATGTGTCTTCTTTGGAGAAATGTCGCACAGCATTTGAATGTCTTTTAGGTCCTTAGTGTTTTATCCTTTCCGTGTTACTGTAACTAGAATTCCTTGTATTTCTTTGGAAGCAGCATTGTTGAGGCAGCAGCTATGGCTCCATGGTGAAGTACTTGCTGTGCAAGCATAAGCACCTCAGTTCTAATCACCAGCACCCACTTAAAAGCTAGGTGTTGTAGTGCTTGTCTGTGACTCTAGCTCTAGAGTGGGGTGAGCAGAGATAGGCGGCTGCCTGGGCCCCCCTGACCCATCAATATCACCAAAACAGGGAGCTCAGGTTAAGTGGGGTACTGTCTCAAAAAATATGGTGGAGAAGCAGTTGGTGAAAACAGATTGATGTTTGTTTCTAACTTCTACATTGCTCACATAGGCATACATGGGCAACACACACACACACACACACACACACACACACACACACACACACACACACACACAGAGAGAGAGAGAGAGAGAGAGGCCATTGTTACATGTCCTGGATAGTTATCTCTGATGTTTTTGTTCGTTTGTTTTACCCCCTTTCTATGATGTGTTAGTTACTCGGCCTGCACAGTCTATTCCTGCAACAGGGATTGGAGGCCACTGGTCGCCTACATGGATAGGCAGTAGGCCAAGAGGTGAATGCTGGTACTCAGCCCACTTTCTTCCTTTTATTCGTGTGGTGACTCCAGCCAGTGGAATAGTGACACCCACATTCAGGGCAGATTTTCCATCTCAGTAAACCTAATGGAGAAGATTTCTCACAAACGCCCAGTGATGTGTCTCCGTGGTGATTCTAAATCTGTCACACTGACAGTCAAGACACAGGTCACCTGTTCATACAGTTAAGCTTTCTAAGTTCAGAATGTCCATATTTTTCATTTGTCCCATCTTTGATGTCATGTTTTAGAAATAATTGTCAAATGGAATCTCATGAATGGTAGTGTATATTTTCGTTTGAATTCCATAGTTTTAGGTCTTACATTTAAGACTCTGACTCAGTTTATAAAGTTAACTTTTCTATGTGGTGTTAAATGGGGAGGGGGCATTTATTTATTTATTTATTTATTTATTTATTTATTTATTTATTGCAGGTGAATATGCAGGTTTCTTGAAAACACTGTCTCATGGCTGTTGAATCGTCTTAATGTCCTTGTCCAATATTACTTGGCCTTTCTTGTCAAAGTCTAATTCTGTTCCATTCGTTTGTATCTGTATCTATGCCATCACTACACTGTTTTGATTTCTGTAACTTTGTTTCAGTCTAGAGGTAAAATGCCCTTCACCCCCTTTGGTTTTATTTTGTCTGTGTGGTCCCTTGAGGTTTCATATGAATTGATATTATAAAAACATCGTGGGGAATTGTGTATGAGTGCATTGATCCTGTAGGCTGTTTCGTGGAGGACTGGCTGGTTATCAGTGCATATAAAGCCTCTTCATTTGTTTTTTTCTTAAATTTTATTCATTGATGGTTTGCAGCTTTCACTGTACGAGTCTTTCAGTTCTTCGGTTTAATCAACTGTCCATTTTGTCCCTTTTGTGCTACTAGAGGTGGAGTTGTTTTTGTAGTGTCCTTTTAAGGCTGCCTTTGGCAGAGTGGAGATGTACAACTGGCTTTTACTGGGGGCTTAATTTCATGCTAGTCTGAAGGGTTTCCCACATTTAAGATATCATCTGCAAACAGGTAAATTTACTTCTTCCTTTTTAATCTGGAATCCTTTTTTTGTTTTCTTTGTTTTGTTTTGTAATATAATTGCTCTGGTTACAATTTCCAGTTACTGTTGAATTGAGGTGGTAAAACATGTGCTTTCTCTCTGCTCATCATCTTAAAAGTCTTCTGTCTTTCACCATTTGAGTGTGATGTGTACAGTTTTATGTGGCTTTTATGTTGATAGAGATTCCTTCCTAGTTGGTTGAGTTGTTGTTGTTGTTTTAATTACTAAATATTACTGGGTTTTGAGTATTGAGTGATGTGGGCATTTTGTCCTTCATTCTGTTAGTGCATGGTATATCATTACATTTTTATAAAATGAGCCATCTTGACATTCCAGATATAAATCCCACTTATGTGTGTTCTATGTTATTGAAATTGATTTATCAGTGTATTTGAGGTGTTCATAATAGGTATATTGCTTTTCTTTTTTCTTGTGTATTTGCCTGGTTTTGGTTTCAAGGTAACACTGATCCTATAAAAAGAAAAATTGGCATTGTTCTGTCCTCTTCAATTCCTTGAGAAAGTTTCAGAAGGATTAATATTAGTTCTTTAAGTTTGGGTAGGATTTACTGGTGAAACTGGGTTATGTTTCAATCTTTTTACTAACGATAGTCCAATTCAGTGTCTTGTTTCTTCATGAGCTAGTCTTGGCTGTTTTCTATTTCTGGAAACTTTTTCATTTTGTCTGAGTTATACTGTTTCTTGGAATATAATTTTATAGTGCTCTAATCTTTCTCACCTCTGTAAAATAAATAGTGGTGAATCACTTTCATTTCTGATTAGTAACTGGAATCTCCCACCCTTTCCACAGTCCATCTAGGTGTAAATCTGTCAATTGTGTTAATTTCCCTGAAGAACCATCTGCTTTCTTTGATGCTGCTGCTGTTTTCTATTGTTGAAGCTTTCTTTCTCCTCCTGTTCCGTTCCCTCCCTTTCTCCCTTCCCCTTGTATTCTCTCTTTCCCTCTGCTAGGAAGAATAATGAGCAGCAAGAGATATGCCTTTGTGTGATCATCTCACAGCAAGGAGAAAGTTGGTGCAGAAGCTGAAGAGGACTACTTATGAAATTTTCGGGTAGACTTAAGGGGAAGGCAGTTTTATTACGAGTAATTTTCCCACTAGCCTGGTCCCACAGCTGCACCAGCCCCAAATAACACACAGAGACGCTATTTTAGATATAAAGATGTTGGCCTGTTACTAGCATTTCTTATTAGCTAGCTCTGGTTAATATTTATTAACTCATTTCTATTAATCTAAGCATTTCCACGTGGTCTTATCTTACTGGAGAGAGGGTCGGGACCTCTATTCTCTTGGTCCTACATGTTGAATCTCCTCTTACCTCTTCCCGAATCCTCCTTCTCTCCTAGTCCCGCCTATCTTGCTTTCCTATTGGCCAACAGTGCTTTATTCATTAACCAATAAGAGAAACATTTATAGAATGACATCTCCCATCACGTTTAGTGGAGGGATATATTTTGATCAGCATGGGAAATTTGTCCATAAAGTTGGCTGTAACGAGAATGTTTTCCCCGCCGGTCTGGTCCTGCTACCACGCCAGCCCCAAATAACACGCAGGGACTCTGTATTTGATATAATTACTATTGGCCAGGTACTAGTTTCTTACCGGCTAGCTCTGTCTTAATGATTAACCCATTTCTACCTATCTAAGTATTTCCACGTGATCATCTTATCCGAGAGAAGCCCAGTGTGCTACTCTAGTACTCCAGGCTCTCCATGTTGACTTCTCCTTACTCCTTCCTCTTTCCTCCTGGTCTCCTAGCCCCTCCTATCTTGCTTTCCTATTGGCCAACAGTGCTTTATTCATTAACCAGTATGAGAAACATATTTACAGAATAACATCTCCCATCAGTTGGCCTTAATGCATCCTTAGGTCTAGACTAGAAGACAATAAAATGGCAAAAGCCAATGAGTTGTTGAAATAATTTGGGGGCGATGTCAGTGACTTCCCATTAAGAGACATATTAGATCATACAGTACTGCACTCTAGAGTGCCATGTTGAAGGGGTGATGTTTCTGTTGCAACAAGTTGGGAAGTATTTTCTAAAGATTGCTGAGTGTGTCAGGGAGGAATGTGAGTTGAATCTTACTGTCAGAGGCTTTGAGGAAAAGGAGGAGCTGCAGCTTAGTGGTAGAGCCTTGGCCAAGATATGTGAGTTCTTGGGTTCAATCCCCAGCATTGCCAAAAGAAGTCTGTTAGAAATTTAGAATTATGCACAGGCATGGTGAAGTAAATGTTTTCACATTATTGATATTTGATAATGACCTCAGGAAAATGTTATGTTCTTAAAATGATCAATTGAATAATTGATTTAAATTGAAAATTATTAAACACATACATATATATACATACATACACACACACACATATATATATAAATAAAACTAGAAGGATGTTTGAAAACTTAAGAGTCATTAAGTTGGGTATTAGTTTACTGGAGTTATAAGAATTTAGTACTTGGAAACATTGTGTGAAGTCTTGAGGTGCTTTAAAAGTAAAATTGAATGTACTATGTTTAGAAATGTTAGTTAAAGTTGTAGAGGGAGTATAACAAAGTTTGTTAATGAGGTTAAATGTTAACCGAAGTCCTTGAAAGTGATTGCTGTTATTTGATAGATTTATGAGTAATGGGATTCATTTATTCCTCATCCTTTAGGCTAAGGAATAGTTTTTTAATTTATTTATTTTTTAACTTTTAGCTTTAATAATTTAAACAAAGAGTCTTTCCTGAACAAGAATTCACACCCTACATGTGTGGCTTCTTGCAGGCAGGTTTAGATCGCCTGGTGGTTGTCCTGTGGTCTCTGACTCCTTACAATGGCACAGGTTTTACTCAGTGCCGCGCACCTGACCAATAATGGGTATCTGAAATTTGCAACCACGGCTTTAATTTCTTTCCCATTGCCCCTAGATCCTTTGATTGCATTTTAGCCGCTGCCAGGACTGCCCTGTAGGTTCTGTCACAGAACAGCATTTTCACGTTAGCAGCATGCAAATATTCAACTGATGACACTACTATTTCAAAGGTGTGGACCAAGAATATCCCTTTTCCCTCATGTATCAAGCTTTCTTGTCAGACTATTTTTGTACTCTCAGCACACAAATAATGATCTGGAGATTTATCATTAATTTTGACAGCTTGGCCTTAGCTTAGGCTTGCCCCCATCCAGCTCTTAGAACATAAATAACCCATATGTTTTAATCTGCATTCTACCCATGTGGCTTGGTTACCCATTTTTAGTGTGGCACATCCAACTTGATCTGAGTCTGCTGGCAATATCCCACACCTAGATTCCTCCTCCTCTCCTCTACCCCTCTTCCCCTGGAAATCCCACCTGTCTCTCCTGCCACTCTGTTGGCCATTGAGCTCTTTATTCAACTAATCACAATGAGACGTCTTCTCTCTGTGTAAACAAATATTCTGTAACACCCAAAGGAGCAACGTTATTTTTGGACCTCCGTGGTAGAGAGGACCTCAGGGAGGGCCTGCCTGGTAAGTGGTGTGAAGTGAGGCCCGCTTTATGCTACAACCCCCTCTTACTGGCCTTGTGAGAAGAAAGTTGGAGAAGCCACAGGGCATGAGTGCCCACTGATGCAGTCTGTGGAGCCAGCCTCCAGCACTACAGGAAGGTAGGGACTGTTTGGGCCTGAAGTCAGAGTGCAGGGAAGCCCGCAGGGGGCCATGCTCTCTCTAACTGTGCATGTGCTGGTTCCTTTGTGGCTGAGTTCTTCTGCCCCTTTCCTGTGAAAGAGTCTTGTTGATCACCCCCCACCACACACACACACACACACACACACACACACCACACCACACACACCACACACCCACCCACTCACACACACAACACCACACACACCACACACACACACACACACACACACACACCACACCACACACACACACACACACACACAAACCACACCACACACACACACCACACACACACACACACCACACCACACACACACACACCACACACACACACACACACACACCACACACACACATCACACACACACACACACACACACACACACACACACACACACACACACACACACACACACACACACCACACCACACACACCACACACCCACCCACTCACACACACACACACACACCACACAAACACACCACACACACACACCACACACACACACACACACACCCACACACACACCACACACACACACACACACACACACACACACACACACACACACACACACCCACACACACACACCACACACCACACACACACCACACACACACCACACACACACCCACACACACACACACACACACACACACACCACACACACACCACACACAAACACACCACACACACACACACACACACACACACACACACACACACCACACACACGCACTTGTGGTGCTCTCTTTCTGTGTTTGTTCAGTGATGATGTCTCCAGCCACACATTGGGACACCATGGATTTGCTTTATGTAGACAAACACTTAGGGAGTGTCACATCCTTAGAAATTGTGTTAAAATTGAAAAGTGGAAATATTTAAAATACAATTAATTAATAGCAGGTGCCCAAGTGGGGAGCATTTTCTTTCAAACCGCCTCATTCCACCCCCTCCCCCCCATAGGGTTTATTGTATCCTTCCCATAATGCAGAGATGCGTTAAATCCAGCTTTCAAAGTCCCCGTAGTCTGTGACAGTCTCAGCACTGTTTAAAGGTCCAGAGTTCAAAGTCTCTTCTGAGACTTATGGAACCTCTTCACTGTAATCTCCTGTAAAATCGAAATGAAAAGCAGATCATATCCTTCCAACATAAAATGACACAGGATATCCATTACTGTTCCAAAAGAGAGCATCATGTGGAAATAAATATTGGACCAAAGCAAGACAGAGAACCAGCCGGGCAAACTCCAAACTCTGTATCCCCATGTCTGATGTCAAAATGCTCTTCAAATCTCCAGTTCTGTCCATCTCACACTCAGCATCACTGCCTTCTGTTTGTACTTTTATGGCCCGTTAAGCCTCTCTTAAAGTGTTCAACTGCTAATATCAATTCCAAATTCTTCATTTTTCCAGACAAAAACATGGTTGAGTCAATCATAGCGATACCCGAGTCCTGATTCCAACCTCTGTCTTTGCTAGGGTTTTATTGCCAAGCTAGCAGTGACCTCCGTGGTGACTGTTGGTGGTGGCGATGGTGGTGTTTTCCATGGTGATCCTTCTAATACATAACTCTCCTGTTCTTTTCGATCATAAACATACTTGTGATGCCCATGTTTCATATTTTCTTTGATTTTAGAACTCCTTTGAAAGAATGTATGCTTCAATGGTTCTTTGTAGCTATGGGGAGTGAGTTGATAATATTTAGCCTTTATTTTACTTAAATATCGTAATACCTTCATCAGTTTACTGTAAGATTCTCTTACCATCTATAGGGTATTTGTGCTTGTATGACTTTTAGAGAATGAAGAGCTAAAAACATCTATGACATAAATGTAAGTCCATATGCTACTTTTCACTTTTTTGAGGCACGGACAGATTATTACTTTTTTTTTTTTAATTGGTATCTGGCTTTGGTAAGAAAATCTGTTGATAGTTCATAGGTTATCTCAATTGCCTGCCTTGATCTGTACTCAGCTTTTGTGCGTGGCGTCTGATCACAGTCGAAAAGTGCCTCTTTGGTAAAATACACCTTTAAATAACTCAGATTGATTCCAGCTTTTAAAGTGAGAAGATGACTTGAACTGTCCCTGCTGCCAGCTCAGCTGTGGATCCGAGATCTCCAGCTGTGCCCTCTCTACCTTTCTCATCACCAGTAACAGACTTTGCAATCAGAGTCTGTCTGGCACGTGTGTTGATGTGTGAGGCGAGATAGCATCCGGCTCTCTGTATTGGCTCTGCAGCGCTGCGCCATAGCAAACATTTGTCTTTGTCAGCGGTTAAAGCAGCACGCTCAGAGGATGCACAGGGATTGCATGTGCCTCTGTCCCGACCCTTTTGTCTGGGAGAGTCAATTGCTGTTTAGTTTTCCCTTCCTGGGGCAAGCAAGAAAAATTATGAATTCACATTGTATTATGCAATGAGCAATTTTAATTGTTCTATTTCAGCCAACCGAAAGGACTGTCTTTGTTATTACGCAGCATTGGTATTTGGTGTTATGTCAGCTCTTTGATCTAATGGATGAATAAATAAACTGTAACCATGAATTATATTTAATTGTATGTTATGAAAAGAATCCTGACTGCTAATCATAGATCAATGTTTTTTAGGAAAACCCTGTTCTAAGGAGAAAAAAAAAAAAGCCCTTATTTTAGCAATAATAATACCTATTAATTATTGCACATTATGCTTTCATTTGGTAAATAATGCCTTGTATATCACTCCAGTGATGTCAAGAGTTGATCTTATTTCTTAGATTAGGTGATGGCCATTAGTGAAATAACCTGGTGGCTATGGGACCCTCCGTCTCAGGGTTACCGGACTAATGCATTTAATCAGAGTAGCATACTTATAAGGGGACACCTGCCACGTGGTGAATTGGGTATTGGGTCGGTCATCAAGTTCCAAAGTTGAATTAGTGCCTTTATTGAAGTGCTCAGAGCCTAGCAGGGGACGATGGACAGCAGAGGCACCCGACGGTACCTCGGTGTTACAATAGAGGAAGAGAGGAGAACCCAATGGCACCTATCGACGCCACTCACATCAGACTGAGGTGGGGTGACAGGACTTGGATGTTGAGCTGAACTTTGAAAAATGTGAGCGAACAATGGTGGGCAGTCTCTTTAGATGACCTGGAGCCAGTAACGAGTGTGTGGTGTCCATGGGGTTCAAGTATACAGTGGAAAAATACCGGTATGAAGAATTATTCTTGTCAGGTCTCTTTTCTGTGTCCAGTCCTGTTTTAGATGATTTGCAGACATATCATGGAACCAGAAATGATAGCCAAGGCCAAATAAAAAAGATTGCGTAAAGAATTTGGATATTACCCTCACCAATACAGGTGGCGACAAGAATATTTGAAGTCATGGAAAGGGTTTTATGTGTTTTAGAGAGATCATAGCCTTTTGGAGATGGAAGTGGGAAATGCTTGAGGTGATGATGTCAGCGGGTACCATATTTGTCCCGAGGACAGCGGGGATGTTTTGACCTTAGGAAGTGAGTGGCAGAGCTGGACAGAGAGATCTATAGGAATTGATGGCCCACGTAATATGTGGGATTGAGCTTCATTTTTTTTTTTTTTATGGATTCCAAAGACTTAAGCAAGAGAATAGATTTATCATGTTAAGAACTACAAGATTTAAAAAAAAAATGGTTGAATTTATTTTCTTCTTGGGTGTTGCAGGGCTCTTGGCCTAAAGTTTTATATCACTAAGAGGGCGAGGAACACACCTTGCTCGTTGAGTTCCTTCCTAGAGCTTTGGGTAACAGTTCAGTCCATCTGAAGGGTGGACACCCAGGGAGCCCATCCTCCGTAAACGTTTCCATGACCTGACTCGTCCCAAATGCATAAAATAGAGGAAAATGCCCTTGGTGTAAGAAACGTTTAAAGTGGTTTTGTGTTTTCAAGATCTACTTTCTGTAGGGAAACATTCTTTTCGCACAATGAGATTTTATGTAAAATGTATTAGTGTTTCTCTCTTAACTAAATTTGTATTTCTTTACTCTTTAAGGAAAAATAGAATATGTTCTAAAGCTGATTGGGAAATGTCTATGACAGCATTTATGTCAAGCTTGAGTTCTGTTCAGACAGCCATGCCTAGGGATTTCATTGCTGTTTTTATTAGATAATTCTGTCATTATAAAAGTTTATACTTAAAAATTAGATTTCTTGTCAGGCTATTACAAGATAAAAAAAATCCTGTATTAAAAATAAGAAACACATGTATTTCCAACTTAGCTTTCTGTTTTGAATCTCTTAGTTCTTTCTGACTTTAATTCCTCTGATCTGTAAGTAGTGTGGCAGATCTACAATTCTGGGCAGCCAGGAATATATAAGAATCTCGAGTTGGTCTCTTTAACTCTCGTTGCCCCACACATGCCTGAACTTTTAAAACTCACTGTTGGTTAATCTTGAAACACCCGTATCAGGCTGGTGAATACTCCTGATGGAGGATGCCGGATGTACAGGCTGGGAGCCGCGTGGGCCCCTGGTCTGCTGCCTCTGCACGGCGGAGACACTCTCTTCCATTCAGGGGCTCAGATGTCTGCCCCTCTGCAAAGCCGTGAGGCCAATGTCTACAGCTACTAAGCATGAAATCCCCTGCTTCTGTTTGTTCCTTTTGTTGCCACGAGTTAATAGGGACAGAGACAGGAGACAGCCCAGAACAAAGCAGAAATAATGGAGTATTTCACCCCAAAAAAGGGAATGTGGATTGAGAAGTACAAAGGGTACTGCAAAGACAGTGTCCCGAGGCAGTGTGATGTATTGGCCAGAAGCCCCAGCCCTGGGACAATTCCGGACCAGGTCCTTCACCTCTGAGCTCCCAGCCTACGCGGCCTGAAGGTTTGACCCATCGTCTATGAAAACAGTTTATTATTTTTCTTGCTAGGCTTTTTAAAGGCAGCGGGATTTTCCACCTCAGAGAGTGGATTGCTCTTGCCATGCAGGGAAGCCTCTTGAGCTGCTGGTGGCCAAGGGCCATGGTACTCTGCCTGCCTGCTTAGCATTTTTGCTGCATTTGGCGCCATCTTGCTCTTGCTCTGTTCTCACTTGTTCGCAGGCACTCAGAGGCTTCCCAGATTGCGGGGCGTGTTTGACATTCATCTCTCTCCTTATAAACAGAGATTGGCCTGCAGAATGCACTTTCCTCTTCGACCATTGCCTTGGTATGCATTTCTATGAGACCTGAGGTGTACATGCATCTCCCTCCCATATCTCTGTCAATCCCCTTTATTTGTCTTTCTTATTAGCTTACTTTATCAAAGCAAAACTTTCAAGCACTGATATTTGAAGGGCAATAATGGGAAGAAGGTTCCAACGGACGCGTTTCTCTTTATACAGTCAGAAAGCTGTGTCCAGCTTGGGCTTCTCTTTCCAAGGACAAAAAAAGGGGGTTAAATGAAAGAAGCCTACTACCAAGCCTCTCTCCTCCTCCTCCTCCGTTCTCTAATTTAGAGGGTTAGCAGAGCAAGCACAGGAAGCGATGGATGGAGACGGGGCATCGCGTAGCATCACTACACCCTTGCCTGGAATGTAAGGTCCATGAGTAGTAAACGGACGGCACGGGGGAAGAAATTTGAGTGGTGGCATCTTTGTCTTCCGTCAAGAAACCGGCCTTGTGTCCACAGCCCCAGACTTAGGATGCTTTGGTTCCTGGCTCTGGATGTAGCAGTTTCTGAGGACACGAGCCAGTGCGCGGGAGGAGTTAACAGCCCCGACTCCTCCGAGCCCTGCCACTCAGTAGCACTGGGTACTTCATCTTACCTGGTCACCCTTGAGACAGTGCCCTTAAGTTTGCTTCTGCATGACGCACTCTCAGACGTGAGAAAGCCAGGTTCCAGAGGCCTCGGTTGTGTAGCTGCAGCTCTGGGATCTGAACCCTGTTCCTGGGAGACAAGCCACCTCACTTCTTTGAGCCCCAGTTTTCTGGTGCTCAAAGCACTGGGTTAATCACCCAAATCACTTATACTTGTGTTCAGTGGTACTCGTCACTTATATTTTGTTTTTCTTCCTTTTTTTCACTCTGACTTACGTGGCATCCAGTTACCCTGATCCCAGTGCCTCTCTCCCGCAGAGCTTGAGTGGTTCAGACGCCTCCTGCCACACATTTGGCATTGATTTCTATTTTGTATTGGGTTACATTTTCAAAAGACGGACTCGTATTTGATTATTGCGAGCACTTCTGAGGCCCCGAGTTCAATCTCCAGCGCTGCAAATAAAATGAAGGAAAAAGAAATAAAACAACAAAGACAACAGTTTTAGAAATTAATGTCCCTCCACAGGCAGAAGGCATGCACATGGTGCACAGGCATGTCTGTAAAATATTTAAATACATTTTAAAAAGAAAAAAAAATCTTTAGAAATAAAGATTTCTATCTGACTTTGAATGCAAGCTATATGAGATGTAGAAGTGAGTTTTCTCTTGTTTTTAAGGTAATGCATTGACTCAAAGCTGTTTCATGACTCAAACAAGCATCTCTTGGGTGCTGTGTGTGTGTGTGTGTGCGCTGCGTGCGTGCGTGCGTGTGTATGCGCGTGAGTGTGTGTGTGTGTGTGTGCGCGTGCGTGTGTATGTGCGTGAGTGTGTGTGTGTGCGCGCGTGCGTGCGTGTATGTATACCTGTGTGTGTGTACCTGTTATAGGAGCCATTAAATTTTCTTTTTTGGTCTGGTATGGCCCATCTTTAGATAAGGAAGACTCTGGTTTGGGCAGTGTCTGTGTGGCTGGGAAGACCTGAAGCTGACTGAAGAAAAATTTCCAGCAACTATAGAGCTTCAATCAAATTGGAATCGTGCTCCGAATAAAATCTTGTATTCATGGTGAAAACAGAGCATTGATTGAGGCAAATGCCATGTCCCACAAGGCTGGGACTTCCATGCCACAGGGTGGTAGGAAATCCTGGCAGTGCGTGGGGCTAATGGCAGGGCAGGAGGCCTTCCAGCAAGCCTCTCTCCCAGAAATATGTGGTGGCAGGACAATTCTCTTGCTGTTTTGATGCCCGGCCGCCCTCAGAACCGGTAGAGCCAGAATCTTTTAGAACCAGTAATGAGACCAAAAATGGATATGTCCTTGGGTCTGAGTGAATATTTTCATGAGCTGGTAGATGTGGTCTTACCTGTAGTCTGGCTGTGTACATAGCAGGGAGGAGCGGGGGAGGGGCTTGAAGAAGTCCCTCTGAGCAGTACTTGGAATAGGGGCTCACCAAGCCGGCAGAGAAGGCCTTTCCCCCTGGTGGACACGGCAGTAAGAGGGCCGAGTGTTCACGCTGCTCGAGGGGCCAGTGTGTGACTTGGAGGATGGCCAGTGACGTACATAGCTAAATGCCACGTTAGTACTTTGCTGTGCTGGTTTGTAATGCAGGGATTCAGCAGGTACCTGCTGACTCCATGGTACTGCCACATCTGCCAGATGTTTAACACTGTGCCCAACAGAGATGGACAGAACTTAGGGCCCCTGAGCACCTTGCTATAGGGCCAGCCACAAACTATAGTCCAAGCCCTGGGTTTTCCCTTACAATTTCACTTGTTCTCGATTTATTTATTCTTGATGCACATTGACTCCTTCCTCCTTTTAAAAAGGAACAAGCAATATCCGACCCTGCTGAAAAAAGGCTGAAGTAGTCTAGGCAAGGGAGACAGTGTGTGATTTCAATTCAGGCTGCTCTATTATTTGTTTACTGCTTCACGGGGCCCTGGATTTTATGTGCAGAACTTGGGTTGAGCCAGGGTGGGGACGAGAATATGAGGCAGCTGCTCTGAGCTTATAGATGGGGGCTCCAGGCTGGGCTGTGTGTTGGACTGCCAGGCCCTTGCCCAAGGAAGAAAGCTAGCGGCCAAGATACCTCAGGAAAACAAGCATCACGATGTTTGTCCGTCTGGCGCCGTTCTCGGGAGCTTAAAGCATTGAACTCCTGCCTCCTAACATCCTCCTGAAGAAAGGAAGCGGCAGATAGTGTTAACTGTTACTGGTTAATCACGGGGAAGCTGAAGCATGGATGGGTTTATGGGGCTTGAGCAGAGTCACACAATGCCTCAGTGTCTGGCCTGGGAATGAAGCCCGAGTTTGCAGCTAGCTCTCAGGACGGCCGACAGCATTGTGTCTGGCATTGTAGAGCAGTGAAAGGGGCTTACCCCTAACAATGCCAGGGCTGCTGTAGGAGACAAACACAATGGACTTTGGTGCAGTACAGTCTAGAGGCCAGAGTGAGTAATTTTAAGTAAATTGACTATAAGATGCAAAGCTTCATTAGGTTTTTAAAACAAGAAACAAATGACAACTCTGTGGAGTTTTGGGAGCCGACTTAAAACGCATGAGCATCCCTCCCAGATTTGAAATGGCACATGCTTAAAAGTTCTGTTTTGTTGGCTCAAAATATAACACTTTCTCTGTTAACCATGGCATTTATTTTCAATACATATGTATTCCTAGGGCTCTGGGGTTTGTTTTAAATATTTCTTGTAAGAACTGCCAGTCTAGCCTCTCCTTCCTAAAATGCTGTATTTCCCCAGGCTGAGTCGGGGAGGGATAAAGCTTTTCTTTAATTCGATTGAGTTTGGGTTCCATCAGAACACTTGGGACGACATAGCTGAGCTTTGGGACAGGATGAGGGTGTGCACAGGGACCGTCACGTTGGGTGACATTGCAGGCTGTGTCAGTGGAGCCACGCTAGTAGAGTTGAAACTACTTGGAATAATGCAAGAGAAAGAGGCAGAATAACGTTGTCTTTCTATGTCAGAGCGCCTGAGGTTTCCTGGCATGAATTAGAAAGTGATACAGATATTGGTGGGTTTGGGTGTAGTTGCTGTGTTCTAAATCTTAAAGAAAGCATGAAGATGGAATTGCATAATTTTGGAACGATGTATGTGGAATGATACTGATTAACGGATAATTTAAGCAAGGTTATGTAACGGTTGCTCACATTTTGCTTTTTAAAGTTACAGTTATTTATTTGTGAGGGTGTGTATGCATGTCACAGCATGTACGTGGAGGTCAGACATTAACTCGTGGAAAGCAGCTCTCTCCTTCCACCCCAAGGGTTCCAGAGAAGGAACTGAGGTCATTAGGCTTGGTGGGAAACACCTTCACTCACTGAACAACTTGTATGGCCTCACGTGTTTCACTTTGTATTTAATACTTACGGTGATTTGGTCCAGTAGTGGGCACTGCCCTCTAGGAGTCAGCCCCGAGGAGCTGCAGAGAGGGGCGGGGCTGAGTGAGACAGGGTCTGGTTTCCAGAGCAGAAATGGAGCCCTTCCTTGTTTCCCCAAGCAAAGACCAAGCAGTCTGTCACAGCTGAACATAGACGACACAGCTGCTGCTGCCCAGGGGCCACCTTCAAGGAAATATATACGCCCACGCGGAGGTCTGTGTTTGGGAAAGACTCATCAGAAGTCCGAGGGCCTTGTTTCTTTGTGAACAAAGAAGAGTTGCAGACAGCATGCGCGGGTCTTCATGCAAGTCCAGAAAGAGATGTGTTGGCACATAGATGGCTGTTTGCTCTTGTGGTCGTTAATCTCGTAGGGAAAAGTTTAATAGCCAGGCTAAAGAAGAGCTACTAAGGAGACAGGGTAGGAGAGGTAACCATAGGAAGGCAGACTGAAATAATTAGGACTCCTCAGGCAAGAGAGGGAGAGGGGAAATGTGATTAGAGTTTAATAGATTCCTGTAGAATATGCATCATAAAATTGTTTACCAGAAGTAAGCAAAAACAAACAAACAAACAAACAAATGAATAAATAAAGCCTCTGAAAAAAGACTGGGGGAAATGAACTTGGGGTAAAAAGAATCTTTAGTAGAAAGTAGGTCTTGCAAATCCAAACTGGCCTTTGGGACCTGGGGTAATTCTGGCCTTGAAGTGTAAAAGTCAAGGGTTTCTCTTATTTTGACGCTGTCCTTTTTCAAACATAGGCGGCCCAGCGAGCATAGATCAAACGTCCTGTTAGCCTTTGTGCTTTGTTTTCTCTTTTTTAGGTGAAACTTAAATGTCATTCATTCTCCACCCAGCAGTGATTTATTGAGGGTGGCTTCTTTGCCCTGTCCACTGCCAGGCTCTAGGGATATGAGACAAAATTGGACACGCGTGGTTCCCACAGTCTGGTGGTGAATAAGAAACCGTAATTGTCTGTATGATGAATTCGCAAGCATGCTGTGAGAGCTTGACATCAGCTGCTAATGCAGTCTCAGATAGAGCCGACTCCTCTGAGGAGATGGCGGTTAAGCTGCAACCAGAGAGCTGAGGAGTCGGCGAAGAGGCGACAGGATGGGGGAATGTCTCAAGTGACAGATGCTCAGCAGGCTTGGAAACAGCGGTGGACACGAGGCTGGCAGTGATGGCTGGAATTTGTCTGGATGCCCTTATAGAACGTGATGAGAGTTTATGTCCATGGGTCCGGAAGTCACCGAGGGAGATTAAGGCTAGAGAATGGCTTTTGTTTTTATGACCCATCTGTGGAGAACAGGGGTGAGAATAAATATTCCTGGAAGCGGTGGGAGGATGTTGGTGTCCAGGTGACCACAGCCTAAGCCGAGAAAAGCCAGTAGACTTCAGAGCTGTTTCAGAGGTCACACGGACCAGGCTGGGTCAGACGTTAGCAACGAGGGATCATGGAAGCCAAGTTGGACTCAGATTTTATCTGAGTGAGAGGAATCAACACAGGGTTTTCATAGGTCTTTACCTCAGTGGGTTCAGGCAGTCAAATGAGAGGAGTCTCCCTCCCTCCCTCCCTCCCTCCCTCCCTCCCTCCCTCCCTCCCTCCCTCCCTCCCTCCCTCCCTCCCCCCTTCCTCCTTCCCTCTCTCCCTCCCTCCCAGCTTTCATTTCTAGTCTCTTGTGTGAATTAATGTTCATATTAAACAAATATTGGGAATACTTCAGACTCTGGAGAGCTGGTTCGTAGTCAACATCCTAACTGAATAAAAACTAAGTTGAAATATCAAACACTGTGAATGGTGGCCTGTAAGTCAGATCTCTTTGTCTTCACTCATGGAGATCAAACGCCGATGCATGGTTCAGAAACTGTTACAGTTCACAGAACTCTGAGGTCAGTTATCCTGGACACGAGTTGAGTAAAGGCCGCGGACACATGGGTTCGTTGGTGATGTAACGTCACTTTTCTTGTGAACGGACAACAGTAAGACTGAGAGCTCGGGGGAAATCGTTAACTGCGCGTCTGCGAGGCCCTGAGTTCAGTGCCCAGCAGCCTCTGACAGTCCCAGAGCAGAGTGTTAGGGTTCTTGACCCAGCTTACTGGTTAGTGTTTTTCCACGCTTGCTTTCACACTCCCCAGCAGCTGGAGGTGGAGGGAGTAGAGACTCAGGCTGTCTCTGAGCCAGTGAATTGCAGATTTCAAGACCCTTCACCTCCAAGGACTGGAACACGTGTTTCCGCAGAAACGACTTCCCTTACATAATGGCAGCACCGTTATTAATTCAGGAAATTTAACCTTATGCAACACTGTTATCTAATCTGCAGTCTATATTCAGTCCCCACTGTTGTCCCAATAATGTCATTTATGGCACTTTCTTCCTCCCAGCTCAGGATCTAATCTAAGACGCGTTGCAATTCATATTATGTCTTCTGATTCTTACCAGAAGCAGCTCCTCAGTCCCTGACTTTTGGGACCGCGGTGTTTTAGGAAACGTAGTGGGTGTGGTACACGATGCTTCTGAGATTGACTTTATGTGGTTTCCTGGTGGGTAGGTTCCAGTGGCGGCACGGGGGACGCTGTTAGTTCGGACCCCATGCCCAGGGCTCCTGCCATAGCTGCCAGGGTGGCAGCGTCGCCGTGTGTCATGGCTGCTGCCGGCAGTGTTGATTGCTTTGCCAAGGTGCCGTGGCCCAGATGTCTCCCCCTGAAGATACTCTATTCCTGCTGAAAATGGATGGGGTATTAGGTGCACCTTTCTGTTTGTATAGTTGTTTTAAATATCACTAAGGCTTGCCTCCTTATTTCTCTCTCTCTCTCTCTCTCGGCAGTGTTTTCGAGCACTTTGCTGCAAGGGACCACCGCCTGCCCGCCCTGAATATGATTTGGTTTGCATAGGTCTCACAGGCTCTGGGAAGAGCAGTCTGTTGTCCAAGCTGTGCAGTGAAAGCCCGGACAACGTGGTGTCCACCACAGGTGGGTGTTGTACTGAGCATCTGTCTCTGTCTCCTGCTTGCCACCCAGGGGTGCCAGTGTCCTACACACTTACTGCAGCCTCTACTGTCCCACTGAAAATAATAATAATAATAATAATAATAATAATAATAATAATAATAATAATAATAATAATATATGTATGTATGCATGCGTGTGTGTGTATGTATATATGTATTATCACGAAGTAGCTATATCCTATATCACTTGCTCTGTTCTGGTCAGTGACACAGAAGAAATCAAGTTCACAAAATCGCTAATACAGACTCACCCTGGAGTCTGGGAGTTCCTGTCCTGTAACACATTGCATTCTCCTGAGCGCACAGAGTGCTGTCTTCCCTTTCGGTGTCACTCAGCTGGCTGTATCGGTGCTCCCTCAGCTGCACTAGAGATGGACGTCCTCATCTCACATTTGTCACCTGAAGCATAGACAGTTTGGGGGACCATTGACCTTTGCTTTTTACTATGTTTTCTGATTTGAAAAAAAAATTTCTTTTGAGATTTATTTGTTTTTGTTTTATGTGTCATGTTTTGCCTGCATGCGTATCTTTGCCAGAAGACGACATCGGGTCTCCTGGAGCTGGGGTTAGAGATGTTTGCTAGCAGCCATGTGGATTCTGGGAATCTAACCCAGGTCCTCTGGAAGAGCAGTCAGTACTCCTGACTGCTAAGCTCTTTTAGCTTTAAATAAAGTGGGTTTTTTTGTTGTTTTGTTCTTTCTTCTTTTTGTTTGTTTGTTGAAATCAGGAGATATTTTGCACCCCGCAGAGGGCATGGGCACTGGCAATATCTGAAGACATTTTGGCTATCATAGCTGGACGAGGATGCTTCTGGCATGCCGGGTGACAAATAATATGAGAGAGAGAGAGAGAGAGAGAGAGAGAGAGAGAGAGAGACTGCGTCTTGACAAGCTTTTTACACCAAATTCAGAAGTGTTAGCTTTCTCTGTATCATCAAGAGGCCTTGGAGCATTGGAGTCTTATGAGCAAGGAAATAACACACTCAGATGTCCATTTGAGAAGGATGAGGCTGGTCATGATTGGGGTGTGAACTGTGAGGAGGAGCACTGCTGGAGAGGGATGGGGCTGGTCATGATTGGGGTGTGAACTGTGAGGAGGAGCACTGCTGGAGAGGGATGGGGCTGGTCATGATTGGGGTGTGAACTGTGAGGAGGAGCACTGCTGGAGAGGGATGGGGCTGGTCATGATTGGGGTGTGAACTGTGGGGAGGAGCACTGCTGGAGAGGGATGGGGCTGGTCATGATTGGGGTGTGAACTGTGGGGAGGAGCACTGCTGGAGAGGGATGGGGCTGGTCATGATTGGGGTGTGAACTATGAGGAGGAGCACTGCTGGAGAGAGATGGGGCTGGTCATGATTGGGTGTGAACTGTGAGGAGGAGCACTGCTGGAGAAGGATGAGGCTGGTCTTGATTGGGGTGTGAACAGTGGGGAGCACTGCTGGAGAAGGATGAGGCTGGTCATGATTGGGGTGTGAACTGTGAGGAGGAGCACTGCTGGAGAAGGATGAGGCTGGTCTTGATTGGGGTGTGAGGGGTGAGGGGGAGCACTGCTGGAGACAGAGGCAGTGGATGATGACGATGGCACTCTTGAGGTGAGGCAAACGAAGACAAAGAAGCGTAGAGGGGCTAGAAGAGAATTTGAAGGATTGGCAGGGCTTGGTCACCACTTGGCTTTGGGAGAGGAAGAAGGGCCAGCAATGACTCAGTCCCTGGCTCCGCTGATGGGTGGGTGATGAAATCATTCACCACGGTTTCTTAAGTAGGAAAAATATTGGTGATCAGGGAACTTCACATTAGTTCAGCTCAGGTTGAGTGAAAACTAAGTTAGAAAAATAAGTGCAGATTTCAAGACCTTTTTAGGTCTTAGAATTATGGATGCAGAAGACAATGGGTCTTAAGAAATACATTTAGGGCGAGCATGGGGCTCGTCTACAGCCACTTTGCACAGGGCTCCTGAGGAGCTCCCTCCTCACCGCCTCCCACCCCCAACAGGTCCATCGTCCTTCAGTGTCGTTCAGCTGCTTCATTCCCAAGCCTGCCTCACCCCTCAGCTCTTCCTAAGCTACCAAGGGTGGACAGCACATCTTACTTGATGCTGTATAAGCAGAGGTGGGCAGAAAGCTTGTACACAGATGTAGACAGTTGTTGAAGTGAATAAACTAATGCCAATAGATTTAACCTACATAGTTTATTTACCTAAACTACCCTCTGTGATACTTACAATATCTTTTTTGATAGGTAAGAATCATTCCCTCCCTTCCTTCCTTCCTTTCTTTCTTTCTTTCTTTCTTTCTTTCTTTCTTTCTTTCTTTCTTCCTTTCTTCCTTTCTTTCTTTTGTATTGTTTTTAAATCACCTGAATAAGTTGTGTTCATTGTAACATAGACACAGAGGTAGGATTCCAAGTAAGGTTTTCAAATGAAGCTCAGTGGCATCTAAGACCTCAGATTCTGACGTAAGCATAAGCATAGCCTTAGTGGTTGCTTCTGAGCGTTGAACTCTTTTGAGTTATGTGCTATGAAGTTATATCAACACCATTAGCTTTGTAATTCCTTTTAAGCAAAGTAACTTCCAAAATAAGTGTAAGAGCAACAAAAAGTATCATTTTCTTCACTTATCAGTCAACTATTTCTGGAAGTGAAGTTTTGAATTATATTGTAAAAGTTATCTGCAAATAATTTGGTAATTTATTTGTAAATTATAACATGCCCTATATTTGTTTTCATTAAATTATTAAGTAATTTATAATTTTCCTTCTACCATAATCAATCATAACATTTGTGCTAGCTGATTTTTCTGATGCATTAGGTAGTAAGTTGGCTAATGCTTTATCAAACTTCTATTGAGTTGCAGCTATCTTGGGCCTGGTGCAGTGCCTTTTTGGAGGCCTCTCTGGAGGTCCTTGCCATCAAGAAGTTTATACTAGGTTTGGAAGATAAGTTTCCAAGTGGCAAAATGGTTCACACTTGACTGTTTATATATGCCAGGTCCTGTGCTAAGATACTGTGATGTATGTCATACTTGATGGCATAGGCATGAGAATTATACATGATTTCTAGCTTGGAAGCTCCCTTGTTAAAGAATATCAATCCAGGTATTTCTATATAACATCACATAAGTCAATTACAACCAAGAAATCAAAAATCAAGTCAAGTCAAACATCTGAGAAAAGGGTCATGGTAGCAAAATGCTAAATAATGATAGTGATAACTCGGTTTTAGTAGGTTAGCGGGATAGCTCCTACCCAGTGAACAAGGAAGTATTGTACGAGGAATGGTAACGAGCTACACAGTAATCATTTTACTTGGGTCTTTGTAAGAATCCACAGAAACTGTTTTTCAGGGTAGAAAAGGAGAAGGTGCACATTTGTTTCAATAAGGGCTGGTCTTGTGAGCATTCTTATAGATGTCTGTAGGCATCGTAATCTGAGGACAAGGAAAAGTCTGCATAGTTCGAGGAAGGATAGAAAGAACACGAGTGATTACAGTTTTCTGATTCTCATCCAAACACAGTAACCAGAACTGATTTAACCTCCTAAAAGAAAGCAAATTCAGTTACTCCCATGAAAACACTGGGGGAAAAAAAGCGTTAAAAGCAGGACACAGACAGAACTGTTTTCATGGAAAGTGTCAAGCGGGTTCCCCAGTCAGAAGCAGGCAGAAGAGCAATAAAAAGGGGAATAAGGCTAGAAGGAACAAATGGACATAAGTAACGAGATATTATACTGAAAAATCCCAACAACAATTACATGTAAATGTCATAAACACTTCAATTAAGGATGAACGGCTATGACCAGGTTTAAAAAAAAAATAATGAAAGATTCAACTGAGTATTGAGTTTAGGAAACAGATCTTAAATATAAATACAAATAGCTCAAAGTAAATGAATACAAAAATATAGAAGCCCAATAGTATAAAACAAAAAAAGTTGGAATGATTATATCAATGTCAGGCATTGCAAACTTCAGAGCAAAGAATAAAGCAGAGAACATCCAAGTTTATTTCATAGTGATGAAGGGATCGTTTTAATCAAGAAAACTGAGGAGTTATATACCTAACACTAGATTTTTAAAATACTCAAAATAAGAAATGATAAAATATCAGAGTGAGGTAGACAAACACACAGTTAAAATGAGAAATTTCTCTTTCACCAGTTGATACTTTTGGGCTGGCAATCAGCCTGGATACAGTAGACTTGAATGACACTGTCCTCCAACTGTGGTTAACTTTTACATATCTCTCCACCTAACCACAGAAGACAGCTATTCTTCCCAAGCGCCTTTGAACATGTGCTAAATTAAATAATTATCTACTATAATACAGAAAAACAACTGTCAATTAGTTTAGATTGACTCCAGTGATAGGAAATATGTTTTTCAGACTGTAATGGACATTATCCATCACTTAAACATTGTTGTCTGCAAAGTTCATGCTGGGAAACCACAAAATGGAATTACCGGGTCTGCCCGCCCACCCCACCCCAATATTACACACACAAAAATCTTAGTGTTTCAAGTACCTTTGGACTATACGTGGTCCCCAGGCTATGGGTGGGCAGCCCTTCCAGACTCATGGAATTAAATTAGAAATCATTAACAAAAACAGCCTGAGGAGACAGTTTCCAAATATTTGAAAACTAAGCTTGCTTCTAGTTTACCTCTAGAGTAAGATCTCAAAAGAGCAACTATAACTCATCCTGTATTAAATGACAACTTATCAGAATTTGTGATATTCCTCGTTATTTTTTCTTATTTTTTAAAATTCTGTTTATTTATTTTACATCTCTACCATAGTTTCCCTTCCCTCCTCTCTTCCCATCTCCCAAAGTAGACTTTTGGGTGAAATTTATAGAAATGATCACTGGTATTAGAAAAGAAGCGTACTCTGGGCTAGAGAGATGGCTCAGAGGTTATGAACACTTGTTAATGCAGGGAGCCTGGGTTCACTTCCCAGCACCCACATGGTACGTCACATGGTACACAGACAGACATGCAAGCAAAACACTCATGCACATAAATAAACCTTAAAGGAAGGAAGGAAGGGAAGGAGGGAGGGAGGGAGGAAGGAAGACAGGAAGGAAGACACAAATCAATAGTCTGAGCTTCCTCAAAGAGAAAGAAAAAGAGCCGGTTAAATTCTAAATAGAGGAAAAGAAATAATAAAGATAAAAGTAAAGCCTAATGAAGGTAATCAATAATAGAAGGGATAAATGAAACCAGAAACTGATTTCTATTTTTAAAAGATGAGTAAAGTTGATATGTCTTAGCTACAAGAATCAGGAAGAATTTAAAAAAAGATATAAATTGCCAGCACTCTACAAATGACAGGACAATATACTGTATTTAATTATTCAGAGGGTAAGAAGAGAATATTGACACCAGCTTTCTGCCCGTAAGTTTGATAATGAGGATGAAATGGACACTTCTTTGAAACCTCCAGCCATGCTCAAGAAGAAGTGGAGAATCCTGTTAGTCTTTGTCTACTAAAGAAATTGAAATTATAGTTAAGGAAACTCAAGTTGGCATCATTGATGGATTCTGCCAAATATTTTATGGGGAGGGGCAAAGAAAATAATGTCAGTTTTATGTATTTTCTAGACAATTGAAGTGAAAGCTTAACATTTCCTTTATAAAACCAGTATTAACCTGACACTAAAGTCAAATAATGATGTTACAAAAAGGCTACCGATCATCCCTCATGTACACAGATGCAAAAATTCAAAACCAAATCCAACAATATTAAATATAACAACGTGTTAGTAGCATGTTATACCTAAGTTACATTTATCCTAGGAATGCAAAGTTAAGTTTACATGAAAATTTCAGCCTGGGGTTGAGCGTGTAGCTCAGTAATTAAATGCTTATCTAGCATATACCAAACCTCCCGTTAAAACCCCAGTGCCATCAAGAAAAAAATAAATTTAATTTTCAGTATCTGTAAGTGAAAAACTGTGAAATCAATGATGAGGTTTAAAATTTCCAACATCAATTTCTGATAAAAAGTTCTCAACATAGTAAGAAACAGAAAGAAATAACAGGCCTAATAAATTCAGGCACAGCTGCAGTTCGTCATAAGTTACTCATGTAAAAGAAACTATATGTTTATGGCAATTCCTTGCAACATTGTTTGTAAGTAAAACTTTAAAGCAATGTACATATCCTAAAGCAAGGGAGCTTGTTAAATCAAATTTGAAACCTCAGTTGAAATGGTTGAGATTGGCAAATCTATATTGTCTTCTGTTGAAGACAATGAAAAAATTAAATTCACATTCATTTTTAAGAATTAGGCTGTAGAAACATGCATTTGAATGTAAACTGGGAATGGATAAATAAAAATGAAAATAATGTGTCTGTTGATGTGGTATGAGGAAATTTTATTGTTCTAAATTATTTCTCTTTTTTAACGTTTTGAAAATATAAATCAAATTAAGATGAAATAATTGTTTCTAACAATGAAAGAGAGAGTCTTTGTTAAGCCCGGGTTTCTTAAGAATTGATAGCAATCCCTGAGAAGGGCAGGCCCACCACCCAGTTTTAGCAAAGCAAGCGTGCCTGCTTCTTTTCCAGGAAGAAAGGGAATCCAAATTTTATTGGATCGTTAACTTCGACCATCTTTTAGCTTTGACATAATTTTTAAAAGATACTTAAATTGTCAAAACTCAAAGGGCCAAGAAATCCTACAGAAGGCAGGAGCTTTGTGTGTGTGTGCGTGTATGTGAGAGAGAGAGAGAGAGAGAGAGAGAGAGAGAGAGAGAGAGAGAGAGAGAGAGAGAGAAAGCTTCCTCTGAGGTCTAAAAACAAAAGCTAGTTCTGTCTGAGTGAGTGGTGAGTGCCTTGCCTGTGGACCTACTACGAATTTGTTAAGAACAGTTGTTAAGCTGTAGTTTATTTTGATTTTCTTTGTTGAACCAGAAGAATCCAAAGGCTTAGAATAATGTATTGATGGAGCTCAAGAACTAAGTACTTTGGGTTGAAAAAAAATGTTGAAAATCTCTTTCCGGATTGATACATATACAGGCATATTTTTGCTCTTGAAAAATTGCCAATGGTCAAAGCTCGTGACAGTTTGAAAGGAAGACAGAAAATGCTCCCAAGAAACCGAATGAAGTATTTAAAAATGACTTCAGTATTAGCTGCACATGGGTTGACCAGACAAACAAGTTAAACAGTAAATTTTGGTATCTGCTAAAGGATTGTGCTTATAAAATGCCAGTAGATTAAATTTCCCTCTATGATGTTGAAATCCCATTGAGGAGAATTTTGCTGGATTTTTGTCCAAACATCACAAGGCTGTCGTGGCTTTTGGTCTTGGTGGAGACCACCAGATCTCTGGAATGCCATTCCCTTTGGTCATTCTTCAGAGGGATGTGGGATCTCCAGGACCATACATCAGGCATCAGAGTGTGAGTGTGTGTGTGTGTGTGTGTATGTGTGTGTGTGTGTGTGAGAGTGTGTATGTGTGTGTGTGTGTGAGTGTGTGAGTGTGTGAGTGAGTGTGTGAGTGTGTGTGGTGTGTGTGAGTGTGTGTGTGAGTGTGTGTGTGAGTGTGTGTGAGTGTGTGTGAGTGTAGTGAGTGTGTGTGAGTGTGTGTGAGTGAGTGTGTGAGTGTGTGAGTGTGTGTGAGTGAGTGTGTGTGTGTGAGTGAGTGTGTGAGTGAGTGTGTGTGTGTGAGTGAGTGTGTGAGTGTGTGTGAGTGTGTGTGAGTGTGAGTGTGTGTGTGTGTGTTCAGGCTTGGCAGAGGGGAGGCGAGGATCTGGGGTGTAGGCCCACGTATCACGTTTGTGTGTAACACACGATGAATGAAAACAGACCTGGCCTTCCTCCCCAAACTAGTTTTGTTACAATTCCAGTAATGCCTTCCCTGTACAAAATTTTCAAATCCATCTCCCCTGTATTGTAGGTTTTGCTAGACTTAACCATTGCAAAACATTGACTGAGAGACTAGCAAACAATTATTTCCCCAAAGAGTTACTAAGTGATATATTTATTAAAATCTGTGGGGCTAAATCTTAGGGGAGGTTTCAGTCTTGCTAATGGAGCTTAGATATGCCAGGAAAAAATGAATGAACTTAGGTTTCGGCCATCCTGCTATGTGAGTGGTGCCCAGAGAGACCTACCCTTGAGCCTTATTCAGCCAAACACTAGAGGCCCTTAAGATTTGACTCCGCTGTTGCAGGGAATCTCAAAGAGCTCATCTGGGCTGCTCGTAGCCTGGTTGTAGTTGAGGAGTCAAGGCCAAAGCCATATGGGCTTATGGCAGGTGAGTCTGAGCCCTCCGGACGGGTCCTGTCACATCAGCACTGGCTCCTAGGGAGACCCCGTCAGAGCACTTGGAGGTGAAGAGCCAGAAGGTTCTCATGCTGTCAGGGCCCAGTCATTGTGAAGTTACCGCTCTCTTCCCAAGGTCTTATTAATAATATCTAGCAAGAAGGGCTTCCTAAACTCATGCTATTGTTTTCATCCCAGTTTAAAAAAAAGAAAGAAAAACAATGTTGTTTAGCTTTGAAAAAATTAATGCGGTTGCTCATGTCAGATTATTAATAGACACAGAGGAAAATAAATGTGTGGGTTTATTAGTCACACATACTGGCCAGGAAGAGCGAGCATCTTTCGCTCAGTAGTGAACACACCAGCGTGAGTGTGCCTGCTCACTGGTACCTGCAGGAGTCAAAGCAAGACCTAGCTTCCAGGATCCCCGCAGCACTCAGCTCCACTTCCTCCAGGGCCAGTGTGCTGACGGTGCCAGCGGGCTTGCCACAACAGGTAAACCAGCAGCTTTGGGACCTGGGAGCAACATACATGTTTAAAAACCCAGAAAAGGCTTCCCTGATAAAAATCAAACAGTAATGGATGGATCCGAGATTTGAACCCAGACTTTCATGCTCTGTAACCCGTGCTTTTATTGCTTAACACAACTTTTGCAGAGGTTTTGATGTTTTGTTTTTGGTTTTTTTTTTCTGACTCTACTAATTTTATTCACTCCTTACCTCATCCAACCCACTGTAAGCAGAAATAACATATACTGTGGTTTCTCTTTTCTTCTTTGCTGGGCGTTTGTGAACTGAAAATATTGCTTTACTCTTAGTTTTTCTGTTTAGTTTTTGCGAATATTTAGAATAAGCAAAATACAGAAATACTGTTTCTCTTCCATGGAAAATTCGTTTTTTGGTTTTTTTTTTTTTGCATTGATAATTTAGACCTTGTTTTCTGAGCAGCAATTGCTGTAGCTGAATATAAGAATGATGTGGATACTATCTATGTGTGAGAGACTGAATACATCTGCAGAATAAACTTAGCTACACATGTTCATTCTAGGGGAAAAGCATTTATGCGTATTTTGCAGAAGCACACTTATGCCTGTAAATAAGGTTACTTGGTTCCTCTACTTAACATGAACAGTTGATACTTAGTTAATTTATTATAGAGGGGCTGCAAGAGTTAAAGATAGTAGCAGCCTATGGACTGTTACATGTCTGAAGTTGCAGTTTGCATATGGCTGTGGCCATTTCTGGAAGGACATTACTTCTGCGTCCTTGCCTGATGTCAACTTCTACAAGTCAAAGCTAATTAAACATTGCTCCAGAAGTTTCTTTTTCAAAGTTTGGCCTGTGCGGCGTCTCTGGAAAACCCATTCTTGAGGGGTTGTCTTGAACATAACCACTAATAGACTGTTGGGCATCTGTGGAGGTCTTTTGTTTCCAGGATTTCACAATCATTGCTGTTTAATCCATAGAATACCCATGTGAGGTTGGCAGATACACTCAGGCATCCAAATCTCCTGCAGGGGAATTTCGGTGCCTGTAGGAGTATTGTGATTGGCACTGACTGTCCCTGATTTCCCAGAGGCCATTCACCTGGAGAGGCTTTGCTACAGGCCCAGGTACACACCAGCATTTTAGCACGGGGGATCTCTCTCTCTCTCTCTCTCTCTCTCTCTCTCTCTCTCTCTCTCTCTCTCTCTAAGAGACAGTGAGTGTCTGCATGTTTAGCCTGTAGTAGATCCATTACCTATATCGCCATCCTATGACAAGGCTGAAAAGTAGATACTGCCATTCCCATCGAACAAACGAGAAAGCTAAGGCTGGTAGTTTGCTCACATGGGAAGAGCTGGAACGTAAGTCTAGTTCTGTCTGATTCCAAAGTCAGTCCTTCAACTATTATCAAATGCTGCCTGTAAAGTGCAGCGCAGGAATGACTACGATCATAAACGAAATTGACAGCCCGTGTTGTTGAGGAGGCAGAGAAAGGGGAACACCCCTCCCTTGCTGGTGGGAGTGCAAACTTGTATGGCAACTTTGGAAATCAGTATGGCGGTATCTCAGAAAATTGGGAATCAGTCTAGCTCAAGACGCAGCGATGCCACTCTTGGGCATCTGCCCAAAGGATTCTCAGTCACATCACAAGGGCACTTACTCAACTATGTTCATAGCTGTTTTTTTTTTAATTGCCATAACCTGTAAACTACCTAGATGTCCCCTTAACCAAAGTCTGGGTAAAGAAAATGTGGTAACATTTACACAACGGAGTACTACTCGGCTGTTAAAAACAATGATGTCACGAAATTTGCAAGTGAATGGATGTGAAAAAAATAATCCTGGGTGAGGTAACCCAGACCCAAAATGCAAACATGGTATATGTTCACTCATAAGTGGGTGTTGGCTAAAAGCATACAAGATAGTCATGCTGCGGCCCACAGACCCCGGAAGGCTCAGTAGCAAGGAGGAAAGGGGGATGCAAGGCTGTCCCTGGGGACAGGAGGCGTTGGGGACAGGAGGGGTCACGTGAGGGTGATGCTGGGAGAAACATCTGGAACTGGGGGCATTTGCTAGTGGGTGAGACCACGGCAAGTCCATGGAATCCACGAGGCTAGCAAAGACTCCTAGTGATGGTGGACACAGTCTGAACCGCTCATCTTCTGTGACCAGGCAAGGCCTCAGCTGGAGGGATTGGGACACCAATTCAGCCACAACAGCTTTGGCCTACAGCTTGTCCTGCCTGCAGAGTGTTCTGGGACAGGAGCCTAGCTGACTGAAGCAGGTGCAGAATCCCACAGCCAAACATTAGGCGGACCTCCGGGAGGTCTTCCCAGGAGAGGGAGCATGGTTGGAAGTAACCAGAGGGGTCCGGGACACCATGGAAATGTGGCCCACAGAATGAGTGGACCAGGACTCACGGGGTCTCGCAGAGATTGCGTAGCCTGGAAGGGTCTGATCTAGGTCCTCTGCCTATATGTTATGACGGAGTAGCCTGGTGTTCTTGTGGAATTCCTAACAGGGAGCAGGGGGCTGTCTCTGACTCCTACACCCGCTTGTACGACCTTTTTCCTTCTGTTGGGTTGCCTGGGTCAGCCTTGATGTGATAGTATGTCCCTTGTCTTATTGTAACTTGCTATGCTGTGTTTGGTTGATGTCCCTGGGAAGTCTGCTTGTTCCTGACTGGAGACTGAGGGGAAAAGGGAGGTTCAGGGGGAGGGCGTAGAGGGGGCGGAGGGAGGACTGCGCAGGATAGAATATATGGGATAATAATAATAAATGAATTGTAATTTATATCCTATCAAAGTACTGGGAGACCATGGAGAGAAGGCATACAACAGATAGGCCCGGTCTAAAAAGACTCGACCTGTTTGTAAGTGGAAGCTATGCCTTGTTTCTTAACCTAAAGTATGCCTATTAGAGCATTTCACTTTCCTCATCTTTACTGGTAATTTTGTGGGAAAATAGCTATTAATTTCATTGTAATTGCTCATGTTAAAACTGTACCCTGAAACTACTAAAAAATTCATTTTTAAAAATTAATAGGAATTTCAATTAAAAAAACAAGTACACGGCCGAGGCAGTTGAAACAAAAGAATCTATTGCAGGATTCCATGTCTCCATTCCTCTTTCAAGTCATTGCTAATCTAGTTTCTTGTGACTGCTTCCAGAAATATCCAGTGTTTGTCTTTGTGCACGTGTGTTTGCTCAGGTGTGTATGTGTGTGCACATGTATGTATATACTTACGTGTTCCAACTAAATTGATTGCCTTCACTATGGATAATTAAGCCCTAAGCATTTTGTTAGTTGTAGAAGTATATTGTTTGAACATTATCCTGTTTTATGACATCCTTTGTAAAATTATTTGTGTATAAATAATTATTTATAAGTTTATTTAAAGAAAAATATAGGTATATATTATTGTGTCCTTAAATGAAACAGTAACAAATACAAGAATATTCAATTATAAGATAGTTACTATTTCATTGTTTTAATTCTTAGGCCCCAGTAGATTCAGCATTTTCTTTGAAATTTCTCATTGTCATCTGTTTGTCTTTCTTCTAATTGATAAAAAGCTGTATAATTGTTGTATGCTAAAGAATAGGGCAATATTTTGAAGGGAAGATCATAGTGTTATTTTGGCTATAATATTCAGTGATGTTTCAGAATAGTAGAAGATAATATAAAGCTATGGTATCTTGGAAATGATATGTTTCTGTTATAAATTTGAGCTATGTAGAGTGAGCTTTAGTTTTACCCAAACATGGGATCTGACCATCGTAAATGTCTCAATGTAAAAGTCGAGTTGCTAATTCTTCTCTTTCTGTCTTCTGATTTTAGGTTTTAGTATCAAGGCAGTGCCATTCCAGAGTGCCATCTTGAATGTAAAAGAACTTGGAGGTATAACTTTTACAATCCTCTACATCCACCCTTGACTTTACAAGTTCGCTCTTCGTGTATTGCATGTAATTAAAATGTGGGAATTTATCCCGGGTGATTGATTTTTACTTTTTCCTTACTAATACATTTTATAGTAATAGCTTCATTCCTTTACATAGGATTCAGCAGTTGTCCTAGACTTGTAAGTAATGTAAACTTTGCTTTCTTTCATGTGAACCGAAGGACTACACACTAGTGGCAGCCGCCAAACTCCGTCATTGCTTTTACTTATTAATTATTCTAAAAGGAAACCTATGAAAAGAATCCAAAAACTAAACAAAAAAAAAACAAGCCACACAGGGCAAACGATTGTGTTTAAGTGTGGATTTCTACTGCAGGTTCGACTGTGTCCAGTCTTTTCAGAACCCTTTGTTCTGATAATAAACCTTTGCCGTTGGGTTCTTCGCTGGTCAGGCACATTTATTGGCTAGGCTGTACCCAAAGGCACACATCAGTCAGTCTTTCATTGCTCTCTCTGTCCGGCATCTTTTGGGTTGTGTTTTATGTCAGTCAGGGTCTTAACCCATGCAAATAGATTAACAAAGAAATCAGTCAATTCAGTGAACCTACTAAATTCTCTTTAACGGCACAGGAAAATGCCGAGTGCCAGAGTTCAGTATAATATCGGCGAGTTTAGTGACTTAGAAAGTTCTCTTCTGTCTTCTTAATCGCTGTGTGATGGTGACCTTACCCTGCTTTTTTTCCTCCTCCGTCAAGGTCATTTCTAATTGTGACTTACTTTCAGTGCTGTGAAATGCACACACAGCTGTGTTCCATGTTGTTAAAGTGTGATGTCTTCGGATACTGTTCAATAGAGTGCTGACTGGCCTTTCCAGCCAGGTGTCCTCAGCGTGACAGCTGACGGAGAGTCCGCCGCACTGATACTGAGCAGCATCTGAAATGGAGCAATTAGAAGTTTCTCTGAAGGTGCTTGGTGTTACCATTGGACGATAAAAATTCCAGGAGCATGAATGTTGACCTTAGCTAGAAAGCAGGCAAGCAGTAAAACATAAACTTCCTTCAAATAACTTCTGTGTAAAACGTTCTAAAAACGCTCTCTAATAGATTATTTTAATCATGATTTGGTTTTTGCTGGCCACTCCTCCATTGACAATATTATTTGTAGACCCTAATATAAAATTAGTAGAATCTAACTCTATAGTTTGAAAATTCTCTTTGTTTTAATTATTAGGCTTTAAAGAAAAAAATAAAGCAAAGCACTTCCGTTGAACATTCAGCAGTGTAAGAAACTGTTGTGAACTGGCAAGGTAGTTATTGTGTGTTTATTTGGGTGAAATAAGTAGCTAATGTTTCTTAAACAGTTAAGAACGAATGAATGAAGTTAACTTTGGTGGTATGTGATGAAATTGAGAGCGATGAAGACTGGGGCTGTAGGAGAGGAGTATGTTTTCATTTTTGTTTTTCCTTAAGGCAGTGCATTCTCGCCGATGACAAAACTGTGCCCTGGCAATTGATGAAATGGCGATTGCAGTGAGCGGACCCCATAGGGTTTGGTGGCACATTTTAATTCATAGCTTACCGTTGGGAAGTTGAATAACATGTGTATAAGCAGAGCTTTGGGCACTGGAGCAGTAGGCTAGCTCCAGACTAGTAATACTTGGGTTTATGCTTGCATTAGGGCAGAAGGGCAAATTTCTGGCCCAACCGTAGATTGATTTTTTTTTCCCTCCCTCAACTTTAACAGCCCTCTATCCATTGAGTAACCATCTTAGGAAAAAGTAGACCACAGTAGAATTTCTGTTCTCCATTTCTCAGCTCCGGACAGGCAGCAGAGGGAGTTGACCTTTGATGGGTTAAGCCCACTTGCTTGTTCACTGAAAACTTAGGCAGGAGTGTGCTCTGTTGTGCCTCACTCTGGAAGCGGCGTGTGAAAAGCTGGGCGAGCACGTAGCACATGTAAGGAAAATAAGCCTTCCTGGATCATAGAGTATGTTCTCGATACCAAGGGAATCACGGCAAGGTGCTGGGCATTTGGGGAGGACTGTACCTTAGTGAAGTTGAGGTGCTTGACTAAGCATTCATAATCTCGCGGGGAAAGAGTGGGTGTTTCAGGATCACTTTGGGACGACAGGCGACCTGCCTTCACTGGTACTAGGTTACCCTGTGAAGAAAGGCAGGCAGCAAGGAGCTGAGGGAAGTGCGTGTTGTATGTAGTCACCCGCTTGCTTAGGATTCTGGAGGATTGTTAGCTCAGCCATTTTTTTAAGGCTACATCTTTCAGCAGCCAGCTGTTATGGGAAACAGATGTTGCCTGTGCCCGGCTCCCTTGTCTGCCTGGAGGAACAGCCTCTTCACAGGGAAAGGTGCTGCGTCCTGTCCCTGCTCGCTGTCTCGGGGCTCTCTTTATCTGTCCAGCTTATTTGCATTTGTTAATTTTTCCAGAAACTGGCCAGGGCAAACTTCTCGACAAGCAGCCCAAGGGACACAGCCTGCCTGTTTCTTTGAGTTTTTGTCTTTGTATGTATGGTATTGGACGCCTTTTACTAAAATAAATAAATAAATAGGCAAGCAAAAGGCGTTTCTGCTTGTTTCCCTTCGCTGGAGTTTTACCTGCGCTCTCTCTTCCATGTTTACCGTGCATCACGTGTGTGCCCTGCTGCGCATCTTACCGGGAGAAAGGCCTGGGGCGTGCTTACAAATACTGTAATTGCTAACTCTTCGGGTATGGTAGTGGAGGAGGAGTGAGACAGTGTCGTCAGATGCATGTGTGGGGTCGTTGTGCCCTGAGACACGGGTGGGGGCACTAGAACCCCTTGCGGGTGTCAGAGCAGCACCACACTTGAAAAACTTCTCGGTATCTGCCGAGATGGGTGTGTGGGCTAGCAGGAGGAGGGACTGCGTCCAAGGCGAAAGGAGGAGGTAGCAGAGAAGGAGGCCCGCATAAGACTACGTCCACAGAACTAAGGGGACTGTAGGGAGCCGAACCCAAGAACAACACGAGAGGTTCAGTATCCGTTACAGAATTGTTAGGAAGAAATGTCACTTAGCAAGGCGTGTTCTCTCAAGACACCCGGCCACTTTATGTCTGAGCCTCTTGCTGTGTTTTGATATCTGTAAAATGCAAGCTTTAATAAATCACCCCAAGTTTATTTCCCAAGGGATTGGGCTGGAAGAGAAAAATTAAATTGCCTAAAGCTCCTTGGGAAAGGTACTTTAAGGATGGACAGTGGTGTTTTGGCTAACTCTCTTTTTATAGCTGGGGATCTATTGTATGTAGTGTTGAGTGGCTGGGGCTTCTTGGTAGGGCATTGCACCCTTCTCTGAGAAAATCTCCGGGCATTTATTGACTAGGAAGAGCCAGTAGAGTCCTGGCTGTCTGGGCCATGCACTCTATCACTTAAGCTTGCGCTCTACTAGGGGAAATGACGTTGGTGAAAGGCCAAGTCCCTTGGATGGGAGTTTAAAGGCCACAGCTATCTGAATTGGTTGAACGGGATCCCAGGGTGGTGGTGTTCGAGCGTTTTTTACACTTGCTAAGGGAATGCTGAGCCAAACACTCAGCAGAGCCAAGTAAATGAATCTGGAGGCCCAGAAGTCCGTTACTGGCTCATGTAGACCTGACCTTCATTTTTTTTTTTTTTGTTTTCTCCTGGAGGAGTGCCCTAGCAAATTTTAAAAAAAATCTATCTTTTTGGCCATAGTCCAGTATAGTACTGAACAGTCCACTTCTAAGACTGTATACATAAAGATTGTTCTGGAAACTGGTTTCCTGACCGTTTGACCCCTGGCAGCATAGTTCTCCTGTGCTGCCGAGGGTTGTACCGTTTGCTGCTTTGGGGGGAATGGGTCACTCCTCATTGGGGCTCCACCACCAACTGTCCTCTCGGGACACTTGTCTTGAGTTCTCAACTTAGCGTCCTGTCGCTCACAAGGGAGGGGGTGTTGGTGTTTCTCCCAGGGGTTACCATAATAGCACTCGGTTTCATCATGCATTTGGTTTCAGTGTGGCCTCGCCGCAGCAGCACTACAAGTCAGGTGACCACACTTCCACTTCCCTCCAGCAACACAAGCCAGGGGGCGTTGGGCTCCTCCCTTAGCAGTTTTCTCGTCCGTGCGGACAGCTGACGAGGCTGATGGCTGTTTTCCTGTTTGAGGATCGCACAACCCGTGCTTTTGACCTCGGAACTCATGGTGCCTGCCTTGCCCTGGCTACTGCGGAGCTTAGGGGTCACCTCGAGCTCCTGCAGGGTTGCACAGCGCTGGATGCTTTGCTTCCCCTTTTGTCTCAGACTCAGCTTCTTGTTTTGTTTTTTTTATAAATTTTGTAACTTTTGCTTTGTGTGACCGGGAGGCATGCACATGTGTATGTGTGCGCGTATACACATGCTTTGTATGTTATGTCCTTTAACTGGAATGAGTGCAGGATGCCATCCCGGTTAAGAAGAAACAAAGGAGAGTCCAGAAAGGAAAAGAATGCAGACAAGAGCATGTGGGAAGACAAGCATGGGTTTGGTTTATGGGTGGGAAGAGATAGGAGACTTTACAGCATTTACTGCTGTACATCATCACAGTACCAGCAGTTTCAAGGCAGACGGTACTTTTGTTAACTTATTCCTCAAAAGACCCTTTAGAAGGAAAAGGACTTGCTCATAATGTCAGCAGCATACCTGGCCTCAAGACCGCAACTCCTGCTGCACCGATTCATGCTCGTACATGTGTGCACATGCACCCGATTCATGCTCGTACATGTGTGCACACACCGATTCATGCTTGTACATGTGTGCACATGCACACCATCATCCTTCAGCTTGTTTTTCCATGCTTTCATAGGAGACAGGCAGTGCTCATGACGATTATGTCAGCATGCAGAGCTTCTTAGGTTTTTATAATTGTGTAGGCATCTTGGCGACCAGAGAAGAAGTAATAGGCTTTCAATGATAAAGCGCTCGCCAAACTAAATTGAAGCTCTGGCATATTTAATGCTGGATAAAACAGATGGTTGACGCTGTTGGTGGCATCGTATACTTACTGATTTTTAATTTGCTAAGGTCCAACGTATTTTAGAAAGACTCTATTGAAGATGCATGGCCATTTAAATCTTGAAGTTACCAATATTTTGGCTGTCCTTCTGAGAGTTAAGAGTGTGAACAGTTTTGTGATGTAAGGTTAGCAATGAATTTTAATTTTAATACATACATTTAAGTAACTTAAATGACTAAAAATAGAAAGTCTGAGGTTTGTTGTTGTTGTTTTGTTTTAAAGTTCTCTAATTCCTTTCTGCTCCTGTCCCAAACCCATGGTATTGAACACATGTAAGGGGTGTGTGTGTGTGTGTGTGTGTGTGTGTGTGTGTGTGTGTGTACTATCAAACAATGGCAAATGAAATCTATAACCAAGATAGATTTAAATCTGTAACAAAGAAAGGAACACAAGACAAAGCTTCAGATACAGACAATGGGACATGAAATAGAAGTGGGATTCATCAGGATTATTAATCAATCAAAGAGCTCATCAGGATTATTAATCAAAGAGCTCATCAGGGTTATTAATTGGAACTCCACATTTGGAGCTGTGCCCTTATTTTTCTTTTCTCCTTGCACTAAGTGGTGGATGGCAGCTGTGTTTACCCACAAACTGAATCCTTGAATGTGGGTGCTAGACCCAGAAAGGTAGGGCAGTGTCTCAATACATACTGACTGCCAGGTGGGTTAGAAAGCCCACACACACAGGAGACAAGCCACTTCTCTGTCCCCATTAATCACTGAAAACAGACAGTGGTAAACAAAAGAGCTGGCAGACAGACTCTCAAACAAAGATGAGCATGTAATTATGACACACCACAATATGAACAAAGTCAACACCATAAAGGAAAGATACCCGACGCAAAATGGGAAGAGAGTGTATCAAAGGCCCGGAGATAATAGAGTGATCAGCAGATACTCAGAGAGCTGTAGAGGGGCTTTGCATTTGTAAGAAAGAACAACGCCCAGAACTTCGGAATTTAAATTTGACTTTAAAATTTTAAATGAAAATGTTGACACAACGTACATGCAAGACTAAAACTAAACACTGAGCTAGAGAATTTCCTCAGTGCCACACTAATGAATACTTTGAAAGTATGAGGGAGAAAAAGAGCTGTGGAAAAGCAATGAAGAAAGCTGTGTATAAATGAATATTCAGATTTGTCTTCTTAGTACCTAGTAGGAATGCAAATTAATGGTTAAAGTGACCCTCCTCTCTCACTCAATCTCACACACACACACACACACGCGCACGCGCACACACACGCATGTGCGTGCATTCCTTTGTATTTTAAGTGTATGCGTATAGTGTGTGTCTATGTGTCATGTCAACATGGATGAAGCTAGGGACAGATAAAGTGAAGGAAGATGGAACCTATTATATTATTACATGGAGTATAGATTATAACTAACTAAAGATAAATTGAAATTTACCTGAGGCATTGTTAAAAATTAGGTGACATATTTATAAATGGATTTAAAAAACAGTGCAAAAAGGCTGTGTGATCAACTCATGGTATTACTTAGTGGAAAGAATTCCCCCATAATCAAGTAATTTTTTTTTCTCGTGAAACTGATTTTTTACAAAGGAGTTTTATCTCTTTTACTTTATGTGTATTTTTGCTGCTTCTGTACCATGTGCATTCTGCTATCTGTGGAAGTCAGAAGAAGGCATAGGTCTCCTGGAATTACTGAGCGTGTCACCACTATTTGGGTCCTGGGAACCGAGACCCAACCCTGAGTCCTCTGCAAGAGAACAAGTTCTCATAACGACCAAACCATCTTTTCAGCCCCTGAAGAAAAGAAATATAAAGAAAAATGATAAATTCAGGCGAAAAATTAAAGAAAAAAAACCAGCAAAAGCTATAATAAATAAAAAGCACATATATCACAATAAATATAAATAGCTTAAATTCGTTTAAAAATACCATTAAAATAATGTAACACTCACCTTTTACAAGAAAGTTCAACAAGATACGTGGTAAGATAAAAATAAAGGTGTTTAAATATAATTAAAAATGCCACTGGGGGGAAAATGTACTTAAAATAGTGTTAATTCATTGGAACTAGAACAGAAATTATTCAGTAATTTATTTCATGCTACTACACTAAGACAGCTGAATAATCATATACATTTAAAATTCTTAGCTACTTAATTTTGAAAGCCAAAACTAGGAAATGTAGAAAAAGAACTAATAGATTTCTGCTCGGGAATTTAGCCTGGCTTCTTCCAAAGACAATTAACTGATCACAAATTACACTCACACACACACTCACTCACTCACACACACACTCACTCACTCACACACACACACACACACTGAAGGGTTTGAATAGCAAGTTAATAGACGTGGTCTAATTGATAATTATGCTTTTTTATTTTTTATTTTTTATTTGACTTACGCAGTCTTTACCAGACTTTCTGTATGTCCAAACTTGGTTGTCCCTTCCTGGACCCTGTCTGCTTGTTTTAACTTGTAGTCTTTGTCCCACTTCAGCCTGGTTGTAGCTGCCTTTCTGGGCGGGATGGATGCCAACAAGGACACATGCCAACCTTTTCTTGCTGCAGCGACTCAGGATAGATGACGCATTTCTCCCTGCTCACCTGGACCACTTTGCTGGGCTTTGTAGTTTACTCATAAAACCTGAACGTTGTCATCCTTTCAGATGGGGATAGAGCGAACATTGTACTCCTGTCCAGGTTTGTGCGAAGAGGGACGGCGTGAATGTGCGAAGGCGCATTGAAATGCTGCTTGCCCTTCTTGCTTCGATGGAAAAGTCACAAAGATTGCATCCCAGCTGACAAAAGCTGCCAGTCCCTGGCTGCAGAAGGGAAAGGGTCTACATGTGATTTCTGGTGTTGATACTGTGTGTGTGATACTCAAATGTTCTTTTGAAACATTCATACTTTTACACCACTTATCATATTTGTGCTTCCCAATTGAAATCTTTTAAAAGCAATTGGGAAACAAAACAAAACAAAACAAAAAAAAAAAAAACCCACAAAATTTCAAGGTACTCTAACCATGGACAAAATTTAAATCTGTATTGCTCTGTTATTCAATGTAAAACTTAACAAGAACAACAAGAAAGCCCCATAAAACTCCCAGTAGTAGAAAACATGAGAAAATCTTTGTGACTTTGGGTTGGAATGAGATTTCTTGGAATCTTCCTTACTTTGAAAGAGAATGAAAGACAAACCATGACTACAAACAAAAGCATTGTTCGCAAGGCCTCCTAAGGGACTTGGCCCAGATGTATAAAGAAGAACAAGTAAAATTAAATGAGAATACCATTTAAAAGTGGATGTACACACTCCATCCAGATATTCCCTTACAAAAATGGGTGACCCCTAGTGATGGGGATGATGCTTAATGCACTGCATGTGTGGAATTATCTGTCCAAGGCTAAACCAACCTGACAGGGAGATTCCGAACTGGTACCTCTCCTACCAGAGAAGTGTCAAATAATACGACGTCTGGGGTTCCCAAAAAGGCAAGACATCGATTCTATCATAATCCTAGTGTTCTAAGAATGAAAACAAACGGAGGTGAGGGAAAACAATAATAGGCTTAAGATGAAAATAAAGCGTAAAAACCATTTCTAAACCAATCCTTGTATGTAGATGTTCCTAGCTGCTTTAGTTATCAAACCACAAAACTGGAAGCAACTCAAAATGACACCCTTAGTGAACAGAAAAATTGTATGCTAGAATAGTATGATAGAATATTATTCAGTAATTCAAATAAATATGCCATTGGTACCTGCAACGGTATAAATGGATCTCAGAATACAGAAGAGTTAAGTCTAGTGAAAGAAGGCGAACAAAATGAAATAGTGTTGACATACAGGATGAATGTATACGATAATGCAAAGTAATATGTAATTCCCTGATAACTGGTGGTTACCTGTGGATAGAGACAGAAGACAAGGATGGAAGTAGCAGAGGTCTTAAGAGGTCATCGGAGGACACATCATTTTGAGGTGACAGATATATTTATTGTCTGGGTTTAAGGATGGTGGTATCACATGCATACGTGCACACGTGACACTAAACACTGTGAAATGTATGTTATTACTTCTCAGTCATACCATATACAACTCTAGAGAAAAGTGCTGCGTCTCTTAATATAAAAATAGTTTTAATCCTCTCGGGTTAAAAACCATTGAACATGCATTTCTGGTGCGATCTTGGATCCCTGCACTACTCCCCCCCCCCCATTACTTTCCAATTAAAATAGACATGGCAAGGTAAAGACTGAGAGAGAACTGTAGCAATTGCTGCATGATCATATACAACTGTATCGTTAGGGCTGCATGTTAAGAACTCATAATGTAAGATAAAGATGTTTTCAGGTCTGTTGATTTAATATGCATTGCTAATCTCAATGCTAATAAAAGAAACGAGAATTAATCTGTGTGCAGCAGCATGCAATTAATGAAAAGAAATATGCATGCGAGATTCATTATATAAAGAGTGAGAAATTTCTCAGCATAGCCCAGTTGTGGTTCCTACTATAGTGGTACTCACTCTAGTATTGATGTAGTGTTTTCTTTTCTATCGTGATTTTACGAAAGCTACTTTGATGATTCTGTCATTGGTAGAATGCAGGTTCTATCAATAATTAGGGGGAAATAATAGCATTAAGATTAAAAAAAAAGCACATTTGAGAGTTTCTGCTTCTAAAGCAATGAGAATAATTGCAGTTTTGAAAACCATTTGTATGCATGTGTGTCTCTGTGTGTGAAATACCACTTTTGGGTGTCCATTCTCTTGGAATTTCAGCTCATCTCATTGGGTTGGTCTTAATCATTGATGGTGGCTATTTGCCAGAGCAATGGAGGGATGAGCGTATTATTAATACGTTCAGTTAGGACCTCAAATGCTAACCTTATTTTGTTTCAGGTTATTTCACCACAATTTTGTCCTATGCAGATTTAGATGGTCGCTCAGCTTCTTTATTAATTAGGTTGACTGTGTGTTTAGATGGATAGGATCCAGAAAAGTGAAAATGAACAGGTATCTTTGTTGGGCATTTAGCTGTCATAGGAAGATGGAGGTTAAGGCTGTCTGATATGGGTAGGTGAACGCTTGTCAAATGTGGCTTGCCTTTGCTGCTGCGACTATCTTTGTCTACAGTAATCTTTCTTGCCCACATTTCAATTATTATCCAAGTAGTTTCAGTTTGAGTAAATGAAAGTTCATTTAAGTACTAGTGGTATTAAGAGCAAAGGTGATTGTGTCTTAAATGCAGAAACACAATTTTCTAATCATTTTTCATTCTGTATGTGTACATTAAAAAGTGATAAGAGGCTTGGACGATGGATACTGGAAAGCATCCAACCCAACAAGAAGTCTTCTGGCAGCTTCTGACAGTTCAGAGTCGATATGTAGTCATTCTCCGGCCCCAAATTAATGTAAACATGCTGTTTTCTTATAGTCCCATCCAAAGCTCACCCCCCTACACACACACACACACACACACACACACACACACACACACACACACACACACACACAGTGAGTTTATTGCATATGTGTGAGTGACATTGGTTTGGCCTGACTTTCACTAGGAGATCTTGGCCATTGTATAGCAGAAATAGAATTAATGAAAGACAAGGCGGTCCTCGCCTCTAGAACTTCAAGTCCATGGAAAGATCCAGGAAAATACATGGGCATACAGGCTGGAAGGAAGGACCCAAATCCAGCCTTGTTGCTACTCAAGTAATGTGCATAGCAGGTAACACACTCAAAGCAGAAGGGCCTCCCTCTCCACATGGTAACTGTTACCGGCCTTTGCCATGAGCAGGTTTGGAATCGGGCGTGTGTCTATGTCGCTGGTGTCTTTGATAATGAACTCTTGATTTCTTACTAGGAGTCAAATGTAATGTGCTTCCTTGTCGCACATTACAATTTCCCTCTTGCTTTCTTTCTAGTTGCTAGCTATGTCTTCCTTCTGGTCTCTGGAGAAAAGGAAGAAAACACCAAGGAACTTTTGATGCTACCCCTCCTGGATCCCTTCATCCTGATCTGAAGGAGATTTTATACATAGTATAATGACTGGGGTTCTTTATTTCAGTTAATTTGTGCCTCACTCTGAACTAGTGTGCTTGTCAAGCCCTAAGGCAGTGAAGAAACCATGTGGGGAGGAGTAATATGTGAACTTGGATTTTATATTCCAAGGCCTTTGTCAGAAATCAATGGCCTTATTCCTCCTCTATTATAGTATGCATGGTTTAATAAAGAAACTGCATTTTAAAACAAATTGTGTTCTGATTTTCGCTCAGTAAATAGAAGCAAATCCTGTTCACTATGGCCTTATGCAGGAAGCATTGAGTACTACCCAAATTTAAGGGTTCTCATGGTTTATCCAGTAGATGGTTTACTTACAGCATATTGTTAAAATGAATACCTTGCCAGTGTGATTAAAGGAATTTAGGTTAATAGATGTTGATGCCACTGGGATCTCACCATCATTATCTCCTGTGGATACTGTGTTTTTTCTGAAATATTACTGAGATCCTGTCTTAAATTTTTTATCAGTCTACGGAAAATCTGTATATACCATGTAATCTTTGTGGTATGGTTTGCTAGATAATCCACAACATTACAAAATAATTGTTGATTTTATAAAACATCATTTCAATTTTTATTTGATGTTTTAGTATATTTTGTACTTGATTTATATGCACATTTTCCATATATATATTTCTTTTTATTATTGTCTGACTTATTCATTATTATCTGATACTTAACTTGAGTTTAAGATTGTTTTGTTGAGAGCCAGGCACTTGAGAGGATCTCTGTGAGTTCAGGACTAACCTGATCTACAAAGTGAGTTCCAGGTCAGCTAGGACTGTTACACAGTGAAACTCTGTCTTGAAAAAATAAAACAGCAACAACAGATTGTCTTGTTTAGGCTGGGTGTGGTGGCTCAATCCTTTAACCAGTATTCCAGAGGCAAAGGCAGTTGGATCTTTGTGAGTTTGAGGCCAGTCTGGTCTACATAGCAAGTTCTAGGCCAGCCAAACTATGTTTCAAAACAAGAACACAAAAGAAATGGTCTTATCTAAATACCAGTAACTTCAATGTTCAGCTTTTACAATTTCTTTATTTCTTACTAGTCATGGTTGCTCGATTAAAAAAAAAAACAAAACAAAAAAAAAAAACCAAACAAAACAAATCCCTGAATCTCACCATTTACAGCTACCATATAAAACCTTGCTTCACACTGAAGCTCTCTGGGCAAAGTCTCTTTGGGCTTTTGCAAAATTAAACTCTTATGCACCCCCACCCCCTTCTGTCATCTAGGACAGCACGTCTCTGAAGGACTAAGGAGAGCAAAGAGTGTGTGAGTTCTCGACTCTGGGAACTCTGGCACGAGTGTTTACTTCCTTTCCTGTTCCTTTATGTCCTGGGCTGTGTTCAGAACCTCCGACTCCCTCTGCCTTACTGATCAGAGAGGCTGACCTGCTGAAATGATAACCTTGGGTGACCTGGTACGTAGCCTTCAACACGCTTTGCGATTTTCAGTTCTGTCTTTGCTTCTCCTTTTTTCTTGTGGTCTTTTCTCAGATAGACAGGGGCCAGGTCATCATGTAAAGAAGGAGCCAACGAGAACTGAAAATACTTCATGGCTGCTCGGTTGTGCTCCCCAGAGGGAGAACGCGGGCCGGTACAGCGTGAGCCTCTGAGAGGCAGGACTCAGCTCCCTTGGGGCCTTGGTTCAAGCAGTTCAGTGGGACAGGTCACCAGAGCAGGACGCAGGGGGCAAGCTCAGGGCTCCGTGTGCATCCTTGGCCCGTACCCTGACCTTGTGAAACTTTCTCTGGGACCCCTCAGGAGTCTGTCACCTGGAGGTCCCGGCCCCATCCTTGTCTTTAATATGCAGTGGATGCTTCCTGCTGCTTGCATGTTACTGGAGCTGCTGACCTAGAGGAGCCTGAAAGGGGGGGGGGGAGCTATCTAAAACAGTTCTAAATCAAATTTAAAAACAACAAAACATTTTAATATCTGGAGCTGGAAGGGAGATGCTTGGAGCTGGCACACGGCATCTAGTGACTGAAGAAAAACTGACTGTTGGCCAGGGCTGGACACAAGCTGAACTCCCTGAGAGCAACCTAGACTGTCTCTCTCCTGTCCGGGTTCCCAGTGAAGTCAGGGGGGACTGTCCTGGCAGGGCCGTGTGGCTGTGCTGGGATCCATATAAACAGCAAAAGTCCCGGCCCAGGGCTATAAAAAGATATTTTTTTAATTTTTTTACGGTGTATTTGTTGTTTCAGAGCAGGCTGTGAGTTGTGTTTAACTTTTATTCCTATGCACTTCAAAAGCAGGGTTCCGTCTGCCCAAGTGCTTAAGCCCTCTCAGATGTTTTTATTGTGTAACGCTTTCTCCAGATTCTTCTTTTAATGCATGTTTTCCCCCCTCCTCCCTCGCACTCTGTTAAAAGATCAGTTTGTGTGAATCTTGACACTGTGATTCTGTTTCGTGGTTTTAATTTGAATGTGGATTGTTGTAACTGGGGGCAATGTGATTAATGGCACTGGGTTGTTTGTCACTAAAACACATGATATGTTACAGTCTAGGCGAGATGCGTCAGAAACCGGGCTTGCTTATATTTTACTGAACTTTGTTCACTTTCGAATTCCGCACATCGTTTGAATTCGTCCTAGTCTTGGAGATGCGTATCTCTTGTGGCGCAAGTATTTAAATGACGAATGAAATGCGGGCCGTCGTGTCTTTAACTTGTGCTTGTGTGCATGTGCACACATAGATCCACACCTCCCTGTGTGAACATGCGGAAAAAAATACTAGTAACCCAGCAGTCAGTGTGCGGAAGAGCCTGGACGTTTTTGTAGCGATTAGAAGTTCATCCTCTTTTGCTTACATATTTTTAAACGCTTGTGCTGGTGGGTTATGTCAGTGTTTCTGACACGTCAGAGTCCTCTTGGCGATGGGGGCCTCAGTTGAGGACGTTGCTTCATCACGTTGACCTGTAGCCGAGGCTGTGGCACATTCTCTTGACTGGTGACTGATGTGGGAGGGCCCAGCTCACTGTGGGTACTTGCGCCCCTGGGTTTTAGTCCTGTAGGCTGGCACAGCCATGAGGAATAAGCCAGTCAAGCCAGCGAGCACCTGTAGTCTGTGCATCAGGTTCCTGCCTCTGGATTCCTGCCTTGAGGTCCTGCCATGACTTCCCGGGATGGTAGATGGTAAGCTGTAGGCTGAAATACACTCTGTTCCTCAAGTTGTTCTTGTTTGTGGGATTTTATCACGGCATCAGCAGCCCCGTAAAGACAGTGCTTGTTCATATAGTAAGTGATGGTCCTGCCTGCCTTGCATGCCGTTGTCTGCTGTGAGTCACCCACTCCAGTCCTGAGTCAGTGATAGTGTGCTTGCCACAGTGGTCCCTCCAAGTCATGCTCAAAAGCTGTGTCAGGAAGGTGACATGACTGGCATGACAGGGAAGCCAGTGCCCTGGAAACCGTGTGTGCATGTGTGCGTGTGCACGCGTGTACACGTGTGTAGGTACATGTGGGCTAGCACATGTGGCGTATGCACAAAATGAACAGGGCTGTGCCTGTGGAGCTACGCTGACAGATACTCTGTACCCAGGCACTTACTTAGAAATATCTACCTTGCTGTTAGTGGTTCTGAAACATTTTTTTCAGCTGTTTTTCACATGACATGGCCTCTGGTCTTTTCCTGTTCCGGCTGCCCTGTGGTGGACCAGCTTTAAGTGGGTCTGTTTGAAGGGCTTAGGACACGGTGCCATGGGTAGTCTCATAGGTACTAATACCTCTAGCTTCTAGGGCCATTTCTCTTGGTGCCTACAGCCCATGACCTGACACCCCATGGGTTCACACTGGGCGTGCCTCAAACCGACCGGATGCTTTTAATCAGGTCTTTCCTGTTTCTGTTGATCAACCAATTTCAAATACTAGACATCACTTGTATTCTAGTCAGTTTCATTGTATAAGGACTGGCTTATTCCAGCTTGTCGTGGACTTCCTTCCTTCCTTCCTTCCTTCCTTCCTTCCTTCCTTCCTTCCTTCCTGTCGTTCTTTCAACTTGATTTAAATTTTATCACTCAACGTATTAGCAATTTCTTTCAGCTTTGGGCCATCTCTAGACATTGATGTGATTCCTTCAAAGGTTTTTGTTCAATTAAAACAAATGTATCAAAGTGTCTACCCTGTGCTGCTAGTCTTGTGCTCCCTGCTAGAGATAACGAGATGAGTAGAACGTAATCATTCCTTCGGGGAGCTCACATCCACGGGGAATAATAGACGTGCAATTACCTAACTATTATGTGGTATGGTAATTGCTATAATAGAGTTGTGTGTGAAGTGCCCTGAGACCTAAGGTTGGTTGAAAACCATAGAAAAGGTAACTCGGTCTATGCTGGCATAGATCGTGCATTTCCAGTCACGGCAGACTTAAGAGGCCTAACTGCTGCCTATCAAAGTTTGCCTTTTCTCCCCATTTTGTTTCATTCTTAGCCAAAGACACAACAGAAGGCTTGTCAAATATTTTCCTGAAATGATCTGCACTTTCCAAATGGACCCAGAAGCCTGGCAGGTCATGCCTAAAGGAACGGAGGATTATTGAGACTTGTTTGTGTTAAAGTCATCGTGGTTCATCATAATCAGAATTTTTAAGTCCAGGGCAATTTCACCTGTCACCAATCTTCTGGTAACAATCCTGTTCTCGATGGTTTTGTAACATTGCTCAGAGCTGTTTCATGATGGCACCCGGTTTTGCTGTCTCGGTGTGTAATCTGTCTAGATCTGGAAACTCAAGTTGTACGCTATTCTCAAACTCCAAATTCCTCTTAACTCCTGCCAGATTGAAAATTATTATTCTTGTCTTACGTGTTTTCTGCTTTTGCCCCCTTAGCTGGTCGTCGTCTTCTTTGCAAGTGTGAATTCATGTGAAGCTTCCATACTTCCCTTTCATCCTGCATTTCATTTATTATCTTTCTCGTTTGGATCATTGGCCATGGGTTGTGCGCTCTCTCTCTCTCTCTCTCTCTCTCTCTCTCTCTCTCTCTCTCTCTCTCTCTCTCTCTCTCTCCCTCTCCCTCTCCCTCTCCTCTCCCCCTCTCTCTCCCTCTCTCTCTCCCTCTCCCTCTCTCCCTTTCTTTCTCTCTCTCTCTCTCCTCTCTCTCTCTCCCCCTCCCTCCCTCTCCCTCTCCCTCTCCCTCTCCCTCTCCTCTCCCTCTCTTCTCCCTCTCCCTCTCTCCTCTCTCTGCCTCTGCCTCTCCTTCTCTCTCTCTCTCTCTCTCTCTCTCTCTCTCTCTCTCTCTCTCTCTCTCTCTGATATTGAAAACCTTTATAAAACTTAAGGTACATACCATGTTTGTGTTTTTGTGACTGGGTTACCTCACTCAGGATGGTTTCTTCTGGTACCATCCATTTGCCTGTGAATTTCAAGATTGCATTGTTACCCCCGCCCTTCAGTAGTACTCATGTAAATGTACCACATTTTCTCCATCCATTCTTCAGTTGAAGGGTACCTAGGTTGTTTCCAGGTTCTGGCTATTACAAATAATGCTGCTGTGAACATAGTTGAACAGATGTCCTTGTTGTAGGAATGTGCATCTTTTGGGTACATGCCTAAGAGTGGAATTGCTGGATCTTGGATTCCCATTTTCCTGAGAAACCACTGTGCTGATCTCCAAATGGCTGTGCAAGTTTGCACTCCCACCAACAGCGGAGGAGTGTTCCCCTTTCTCCACATCCTCCCCAGCATAAACTGTCTTTGGTGTTTCTTGATTTTAGCCCTTCTGACAGGAGTAAGATGGTATCTCAGAGTTGTTTTGATTTGCATTTCCCTGATGCCTAAGGATGTTGAGCACTTTCTTAAGTGTCTTTCAGCTATTTTAGATTCCTCTGTTGGGAATTTTCTCTTTAGTCTGTATTAGACATAGAACAAAGGATTCCCAGCCTATAACCCATACCTCCAGAGAAGCTAGGAAACAAGGAGGACCCTAAGCGAGACATACATGGTCACCTGAACAAATTGGGTGCTCTGGGGGTGAGGGAACTCTGGGGTAGGAGGAAGAGAGGGGAGGAGAACATGAGGGAGCAGGAAGATTGAGTCAGGGGAGGACAGAGGAGAGCAAGAAAAGAGATACCATAATAGAGGGAGCCATTATAGGTTTAAAGAGAAATCAGGCACTAGGGAAATGTCCAGAGATCTACAACAATGACCCCAACTAACAATCTAAGCAATAGTGGAGAGGCTACCTTAAATGCTCTTCCTCTATAATGAGATTGACAACTATCTTAGAGTCTTTATCTAGTAATTGATGGAAGCAGAAGCAGAGATTCACAGGTAAGCACTGAGCTGAACCCCTGGAGTCCAGTTGTAGAAGGGAGGAGTGATAAGAAAAGGGGTCAAGACCAGGCTACAGAAACCCACAGACAGGGGACCTGAACAAGTGGGAGCACAAGGAGCCCAGTTGTAAGGCTGGGGAACCAGCATAGGACGGAACCAGGCCCCCTGACTGTGGTGTCAGTTAGGAGGCCTGCACAGTCTACGGGGCCTCTGGTGGTTGAACCAGTATTTATCCCCAGTGCAGGAATGGACTTTGGAAGCCCATTCCCCCATGGAGGGAAACTCTCCCAGCCTAGACACATGGGGGAGGGCTAGGTCCTGCCCCAAATGATGTGACAGACTTTGATGATCCCCCATGGAAGGCCTCACTCTCCCTGGGGAGTGGATAGGGTTGGTGGGGGGCAGGAAAGGATGGGAGGAAGAGGCAACTGGGATTGATATGTAAAATAAGATTGTTTCTAATTTAAATTTTAAAATATCCTCACCAAAAAAAAAAAAAAAAAAAAAAAATAGTTAAGGTAGGTGACCGTTTTTTAGTGTTGTGGTCTCTAGGGTAACATAGGAGATGCTTCTTCTTAATGAGTCACAATCAAATTCACACACTTAGGTTCATCCTTGTCTTCTATCTTTCCTTGCTACAAAAACATCAAATGAGTAAGAAATACACTTACCCTACCTGAAGGTGTTCTGAAAACGCCTGGCTCTCACTACTGTGGCTCTGTCTTTGCATTTGCCACCAAGACTGAACAAGTCTTACTTTTGGCCATCAACCATACTTACATAGGCAGTAGCTTTCATTTTCAACAACTTTGGCGGGGGTGGGGGTATTATTACTGATGACCCGCCCTCCTCTTTATTGATTGTTGTCCTGATTAGAGTTAATATTGCTGTGTTAAAACATCATGACCAAAGCAACCTGGAGAGGGAAGGCTTATTTCCGCTTATGTTTCCAGGTAATAGTAGTCCATCACTGAGGGAGGGCAGGGCAGGGCAGGAACTCGGACAGGGCAAGCGCCTAGAGGCAGGAGCCAATGCAGAGGCCTCGGAGGAGTGCAGGCTGGGTATTGGCTTATGCCCCATGGTTTTGCTCATCCTCCTGTCTTATAGAATCCAGGACTGCCAGCCCAGGGGTGGCTTGTTGACCCACAATGGGCTGGGTCCTCCCTCATCAATCTTTATTTTCTAAGTTGAGGTGGCCTCCTTTCAAATAACTTTGGCTGTGGATTTTAAAGATACTGAGTTCTTAGGTGTTTAAAGTGGGACTTTTAAAATATGGAACATTTATATTGTTGATATTAATGTGTGGCCTTGGGGTTATGGCTTGACAATGATGTCTTTGTGTGACTCGGGCCAACCAGTCACGCACGGGGTTCAAGCTCTCTCAGCACATGTTCCGTCATCCCTGGGTACATACGGCATTCGATTCCTGTCTTATCTTCATTTCTCTCGAATTTCATTCAAAGCTATTTTGAGGTATTTTGCCCACAAAAGCACTTGTCCCCTTCACATGTACACACAGGCTCTCCTTTTAAGGTAATATATGTTTGATTTTCTCAGTTGAAATCCCAAGTGTCCCACTCATTAACCTTGCGTTCAAAATCATGGGCTTGAACTAAATGTAGAGGTGACACTCTGTATGTACCTCAAGTTCTTACTGCCTTGCCCTCCCACCAAAGACAGATTTGTAGATGTCCTGGGTATGCGCCTTTACACATGCAGTCAGTGTTAGAACCTTGGATTTTGACATGGGATTTCTCAGTAAGTGTTGTGTGTGTGTGTGTGTGTGTGTGTGAGTGTGTGTGTGTGTGTGTGTGTGTGTGTGTGTGTGTGTGTGTGTGTGTCCTATTACTTCATTTTATGATCATCCGTTATTGTAAAGGGGAAGTGTTCAGGCTAACGGGAAGCCCATGACTAGTATGCTTAAAGACAATAGTCCAGAACTGGGTATGCCTGTGTCGGGCAGATTTTTCATTCCTTCTCTATCATTGTTCTCACTCATCTAGAATAAAAAGAGTATGAAAACAGGTCCCTGCCTCGTACAGCTTTGAGAAAATTCGGCATTGTGGGACTCCGCAGGAACCCTGATCCGTTTCTTCTAGTAGAGTTGTTGATTTTTGTTGTTTGCTGTGCTTGCATCGTCTAGTAAAGCTGAGATGGTAGGTGTAGCGTCCTTTGACTCACTTTTATTCTGAGTATGCTCTTCTCGGGAAACTGCACTTGACCATGAAGGTCTTCACCTCGGGTGGTTTCAATCTCGTCTTCTCTTTCCTGGTGCTGATTGCACACTGTGCCCCTCTCTTCACATGGCCCTCTGTCCTCAAGTGCTCTATGACACGACACACTTACATTTAAGCTAATTAAAATTAATTTCATTTTGAGGGTCCTACTTGCCTCTCGAGATAATGAGGTGTGTTCTACAGCATTAAAGATGAAAGTTGGCAATTACTATGTAATGGCAGTACCCAGTGTGATGAAATCTCTGAAGTGCCCCATGTGTCCTGGTGACTAATCTTATTTTAATGTATAGTAATTGTGTGAGAGTGGAAGTAGATTTTAGTGTTCCATTCATCCGACTTCAGTTCCAGGACTGCTTGTCCTGAGTTGTCTGGAGCGGAGTGATCCTGTCACGATTTCCCCTTCATCGTGGCAATTTCCAAGCACAAAGAAAAAGCTTCCTTTGAGAAGTAACGATATGGACTACTGCTCTGCTTTGGAAAGAGGCAGACTCCAAATAAATGCAAAAGGAAGAGAGGAAACAGACAAGAATTATTCTTAGAGTATATGAAAGCAAGAGACTGTTTATACTCACCTGTGAAGGAGGAACAACATGATATTCATTTATTAATTATTAATTATGGTGGAAAGAAGTCTGGACCACAGAGACGGAGGGGCAAACCCTGGAATAAAAATGACTCGAGGCTATGAGAGATACAGGCTGTAGGAGAAAGTTACCAAGAGATGAGGCAGGCTTAATTCCAAGTCAAAGCTTGGTTTATTTTCAGAGCATTGGCTTCTTGGGAGTCGTAAGGACCCGATTGCCATTACCCACAGCCCTCAGCACTCCCTAGCCTTTACTTCTACAACTTGGAACTCTCACTACTTAGAACTCAAGTTAGCACAGCAGTGTGGGACGTTGTAGGCTTAAATTGTGAGTATAATCATTTAAAAATAACAAAAGACAGTTGATGTTTATGAACACAGCATATTCTAAATTTTTCGTTTATCCTCATGGTCCTGTAAGATGAAGTACTTTATTCTTGTTTTCACCTTTTGGAGGGAAACTGAGCCTTGGGATGATTAATTAAGGTCCCTTGTGATGCCTTGTGACAAAGCTTGGCTTTGCACCCAGGTAGTGAGGCGTGAGAAGCCCTGTCAGTTTGTCTTTCCTCCATCTTTCCATCCATGAGGACTAGCCTGCAGGACAGGCCTGGCTCCACATCCCATGAATACATCACTTATTTTTATAGGAAAATCATTTATTAAATTCTGGGAGGAAAATGGAACCTTTGGAAAGTTAACAAAATGTATCCCTAAACTGAGAGCCATCTGTATTTATGTGTAATTTGCAGTGCACGTTCCTTTATTTAATTAGATAATTCAGATCATGATGTAAATTAGTGTGTGTATGCCATTAAACATTAATGTCACTTCCCTGAAGTCTGGAAGTGAAGTCTGTCTAGACTGTTTCTTTGGCATTCAGTGTTTTGTGTTTTGTGCCTAAACGTGGTCCTGGCTACACTTCTATCATCAGTCTGACAGAAAGTGCGACCTGGCAAGAAAGCTAAACTCTCCTTAAGCGTTGAAGTAGCATTTCTAGAGAGGGCAGTGAAAACAGAGAGCGTGCGCAGACTCAGGCCCGGGAGAGCATGCGCAGAATCAGGCCCTGGAGAGCATGCGCAGAATCAGGCCCGGAGTATTCCAATTGTGCCTAGGTTAGATGGTGCTGGCACGTGAGGTCCCGTTGGGTCCAGAATGAAATCGCAGTTAGTGTGAAACAAAATTAATGTGCTTCTTTTGAGTAATCAAGGCTTATGACCAGATTGCACTGCTAGTTTTAAGCATTTTCTGTGCTCTATGAATGTATATTAATCTATAGCCAGATACATCTCTTATTAGTATTCTCATATGGTAGGTAAGTTAAAGTTTTTCATACACACACGCGCACACGCACACAGATACACAGACATGCACAGACACCACACATGCGCACACACACACACACACACACACACAGACATGCACAGACACACAGACACACACATGCACACAGACACACACACAGACATGCACAGACACACAGACACACAGGCACACACACACACAGACATGCACAGACACACAGACACACATGCACACACACACAAATGCACACAGACACACAGACACACAGGCACACACACGCACACAGACATGCACACACACGCACACACACACAAATGCACACTCATGCACCCACATGCACACACACTGTTGCAGGAGCAATCACAGGCCTGGCCAGATGCAGTGCACTTGCACACTATTGAAGAACTTACTTTCATCAAGTGAGTGACAGCTGCCCCACCCACCCCCCTCCCACCTTCAATCAGAAACTTTCTGATCTGGCTCTTCTGGTTTAATTGTGTTGGTCAGTGGCGATTTTGAGCAAAATTCACCCCACACTAGCTTTTTAATCGGGCCATCGGATTTTCTTGAATACTGCTTTGCTTTTCCTATCCTATCACCAGGCTGCAAAACTGGCTGCTAATAAACACTTAGATCTTAGAATGCCCAGTGTGATTGTCACAGGGCTTGTGAGGGTTCTAGGAGTCAGCCCTGGCGTCTACAGAAATGCACTTGCATCGTTCCTGGAAGCAGGAAGCCTCCTCACAACCCCTCTTCAGGTGTCGGGACCATGTGAAGAACCCATGGGGAGGCTCCTCCCAAGAGCACAGGGCAGTGCTCCTGTGAAGTGCTCAGCACAGGCTGCATGGAGGCTGCCTGCATTGCCGTATCAGGAGGGGGACGATGCATTGGGATCTGCTTCAGGGAAATCTGTGTAACATTAGCAGTTGAGAATTGAGAGATGCCTTGCTGGGATGCGGTAGAAACGTAAAAGTGAGATTCAAATAACTGTATTAATTAATAAACCACCACCACCTTTGGCCAAACAGCGAGTTGCTTCTGTGACCAGAAATGACTTGGGGGCAAATTCTGCATCCTACCATTTGAGAACTCTAAAAATAGTATTTTATAACAAAATTTAACTCGCTGAATAGTATCCATTGATTTCTAATTATGTGTAAAACTTTGTTACACATGTTCCAATATGGAGATGGACTTAATACTTTAAATAAATTATTAATTTATACATAAATTGCATTAAATATGTTAAGCTTTCCAGTGACTTTCAGTCTACTCTGGAAGATGCTGTATACGTTTAGCTAACTGTGCTACTTAGAGACACAGTGGTTTAAATGTGTAAGAGTCCAGACGGGAATGGCCACAGAAGTCACAGCAGAGGAGCTGACAGAAGCAGGAGGGTGAGACACGGGGACCGGGTCCAGGGGAACAAGAACTCAGTTGCATTTGTGGGACGCACCTGTGAGGGCAAAGCAGAAAGCAGTTTGAGTGGCAAAATGGAGCCTGGTTGTGGAGAACTGTAAACGCTGCTACGACAGGTGCTTTTGAAACTTTACACTCATGTTTTTGAGCTGTGTGCTGATACAATTCTAGGTAGCTTTTAAGTAGTTTTTGTTAGATCCTTGCCACAGCTAGTGTGAAAGCCAACTGGTGTTGGAGATGGGAGAGAAGAGATTGCAAGAGAGTGCAGTGACTGATGGGGGGCGCAGTGACAGGAGGGGGGCGCAGTGACGGGGAGGCGCAGTGACGGAGGCGCAGTGACGGGGGGCGCAGTGACGGGGGGGGCGCAGTGACGGGGGCGCAGTGACTGATGGGGGGCGCAGTGACGGGGGGCAGTGACGGGGGCGCAGTGACGGGGGGCGCAGTGACGGGGGGCGCAGTGACGGGGGCGCAGTGACGGGGGGCGCAGTGACGGGGGCGCAATGACGGGGGGCGCAGTGACGGGGGCGCAGTGACGGGAGCGCAGTGACGGGGGCGCAGTGACGGGGCGCAGTGACGAGAGCGCAGTGAGCGGGGGCGCAGTGACGGGGCGCAGTGTGACGGGGGCGCAGTGACGGGGCGCAGTGACGAGGGCGCAGTGACGGGGGGCGCAGTGACGGGGGCGCAGTGACGGGGGCGCAGTGACGGGGGGCGCAGTGACGGGGGCGCAGTGACGGGGGCGCAGTGACGGGGGCGCAGTACGGGGGCGCAGTGACGGGGGGCAGTGGCGGGGCGCAGTGACTGGGGGGCGCAGTGACGGGGGCGCAGTGACTGTGGGCGCAGTGACGGGGGCGCAGTGACGGGGGCGCAGTGACGGGGGGCGCAGTGACGGGGGCGCAGTGACGGGGGGCAGTGACGGGGGGGCGCAGTGACGGGGGGGCAGTGACGGGGCGCAGTGACTGGGGGGCAGTGACGGGGGGCGCAGTGACGTGGGGGGCAGTGACGGGGGTGCAGTGACGGGGCGCAGTGACGGGGGGCGCAGTGACGGGGGGGCAGTGACGGGGGCGCAGTGACGGGGGCGCAGTGACGGGGGGCAGTGACGGGGGCGCAGTGACGGGGGCGCAGTGACGGGGGGGCGCAGTGACGGGGGCGCCTGTCTGGCTGTTAGGACTGGACACTGAAGATGATGTTGTAACCTTGTTTAAATAACACAGGCACCAGAACATGTATTGAAATAATGGATGAGTGTGAAGTGGGCAGCTGGGTGCCAGTTGTTAGTGATGTTTAAAGCTCTGTTTTATAGGACACAGGCTAAGGTCCACCCCCCTTGGGGGCTGCAAGGGCTATGCTAGTTTTACTTTATTTTCTTGGGATATATGTACATTGTAAAAATCTTTCCAGACTTTAAAATATGTTGGATTCTACTTTGAACATATGAAGACCATGGAGATTATGTGATCGTTCTATGTTCTTCTTAGTTTTGAGTTCTCATTGCCAATTCCCATTCTCTCATCTTTGAAAATGAGACAATCAGGAAAAAGGTAATTTAAAGTAAGACTCTTACTCCTTCTCAAATAAAACCCAAAATGCCTACATGTTGATAGACAATGAGCGTATGTAGTTGTAATGTATATTTGGGCTTTCAGACAGCTTCATGCGTTTAAAACTGCTGGTATGGTCTCAGTGTATCAGTACTTACTATGTTACAAGTTCAGTGTGATAATATCTAGAAACACCTTTAAATTTCTTTAAAAGCAATAATTATAAACTCATTGCATGTTAATATAAACAGTGTTTGAATGGAAATTAATATTCAAGAACAGATATATAGATGATGACACATCCGTTTTAGTCACAGAGGAAGGTGTGATTCTCATACCTGCGTCTATCATAAATCTATTGTTATATAGTTCAGACTGGAGCATATGGAGAAAATCCAGACTCACATAGCTGCGCACCTCCAGAACAGGGTGTCTGAGCAATGGCCTTTGGATATCTGTTGGTTTGCTCTGGCACTCCACTGAAATCCATCAATTGGTAGACTCTAGAATGCCAGTCGCCATGTGGATGCGCATCAGCTTGCCTCAGTTCCCCCACATCTGCCTGGTTCCCCCACATCTGCCTCAGTCTCCCCAATCTGCTTCAGATCCCCCACATCTGCCTCGGTTCCCCCACATCTGCCTCGGTTCCCCCACATCTGCCTCAGATCCACATTTGCCTTGGTCCCCCCACATCTGCCTCAGTCTCCCCACATCTGCCTCAGATCCCCCACATCTGCCTCAGATCCCCCACATCTGCCTCAGATCCCCCACATCTGCCTCAGTCTCACCACATCTGCCTCAGTTCCCCCACATCTGCCTCAGATCCCCACATCTGCCTCAGTTCCCCCACATCTGCCTCAGTCTCCCCACATCTGCCTCAGTCCCCCACATCTGCCTCAGATCCCCCACATCTGCCTCGGTTCCCCTACATCTGCCTCAGATCCCTCACATCTGCCTCGGTCCCCCCATATCTGCCTCAGATCCACATCTGCCTCAGATCCCCCACATCTGCCTCAGATCCCCCACATCTGCCCCAGTCCCCCACATCTGCCTCGGTCCCCCCACATCTGCCTCAGGTCCCCCACATCTGCCTCAGTCTCTCCTCATCTGCCTCGGTACCCCCACATCTGCCTCAGATCCCCCACATCTGCCTCAGATCCCCCACACCTGCCGTAACTAATTTGTCCCAGTGCATTTTAAGAATTCTGTGCAAGGCTCTGTAGCCTCACATGTCCATCATTGGAAGGTCTTGAGTCTTTGGCTTTTCCAAGCGCTGACATGTGGCATCATAATTACGTTTCTGTTACTGTTCCCATCAGTCTCTTCATTGAGAAGCTGTTCAATGCACAATAGCAGAAACAACTCTTCCAAAACTCTGGCTTTTGCTTGAAAATAAATTTTGTCCTCCACAATGAATAATACCGTTGTTTATTTTCCATGAAGTAACATAAATCGTAGTCTGAATCCATTAAAATTTCAGGTAAAAATGGAAAGGAAAAAAGCAGGTGGTTTAACTTACAACTCCAACAGTTGCACCGTTTATGCATGAAGCAGTTGTCTGTCTGTGTCCGTGTGTTGTGGCAGGTTTTTCCTCCCCGCTGGCCTCCGGGTCCTGCTGCCAAGGTCCCGCCGCCACGTGAGCCCCAAATAAAACTCAGAGACTCTGTATTTGATACAATCCTGTTGTCCAGTTACCATTATTGTTTATGGGCTAGCTCTTTCTTAATGATTAACCCATTTCTACTTATCTAAGTATTTCCACGTGGTCATCTTATCCGGGAGCCGCATCTTCTTTCTCTCAGGTCTCCATCTTGACTCCTCCCCACTTCCTCTTTTCTCCTTGTCTCCTAGCCCCGCCTATCTAGTTTCCTGTTGGCCAACGGGGCTTTATTAATAAACCATTATGAGAAACATATTTACAGAATAGCATCTCCCATCGTCAGTATGTCCCAAGAATTCTTGCTGCATGCTACCCTTTACCTTATCTGGAATGTGCAAAAAGATGCCTTTGGCTTAATTTAATAAGACTGGCAATTTTTGCTTCCTGATTCAGATACTCTTAGACTAAAATGACTTCTTCCCCCCCCCCACACACACACACACTTCTTTCTGAAAGTGTGTGACACCCAGGGATGCATGAATACAGGCTGCTACCTCAACCGTACTCATGTTGTCACCCACAGTACTTAGATCAACTTTGCAGAGAAAGTGAAAATGTCAACACTGAGAGCAGCCTACAATGTCCTAGTCTAGCTATAAGCATAGTTTTGGGGTTCTGGGCCTCCTGGAATGGGGTCAAAGGCTAGATTTTGAGAGCTGCTGCTTGATGTTAGCAAGCATACTGGGCACCTTTTGTCCTAAGTATGTGTTTACTTCCATGTAACATATTTTCTGTCTTGTTACTGAGCCAACAATTGGTCAGATGGCCGGAACTGATGCCTCCTCTGTACTGTTTGTTGCATGACTGAGGAAGGCCCTGTTGGTGTCTGCCCAGAGCCCCGTATGTCAGTCTGCCAGCATCTTAGATGCTTTGCTTGGGGTCTGTGATCTCACTGCTGCTGCCTCCATAGCCAGGGCACCTTGGCTAGGCTGATAGCCCTGGGAGCTAAACATCTGTTCCCAGCAAAGTGAGGAAGAGCAGACAGGTAGAGACGCCCCATGTCCTCACCGCTGTGTCCATCCCGTGCTGTCAGGGCCCCTGCGGGATAAACACCCACCCCCAGCGTTTCTGGTGTGGTGGCTTTCCTCTGCCAGTTATATTTTGCCCTCACATACTTACCTCACTCTGGGTCTAGTGTCTCCTGCATTTATTCCTCAGACTTTTGTACTGGGGAGTCCAAAACAGAAGGCAGATAGATGCCTTTAATCTCAGGAGGCAGAGGCGGGCAGATCTCTGTGAGCTCCAAGGACATCAGGGCTACTCAGAGAAACCCTGTAGGATGAGGAGGAGGGGGGGAGGAGGAGGAGAAGGAACAGGAGGAGGGGGAGGAGGAGGAGGAGAAGGAGAGGGAGGAGGAGGGGAAGGGGAGGATAAGGAGGAGGAGGGCAGGGAGAGGAGGGACGGGAGGAGGAGGAGGAGGAGGAGGAGGAGGAGAAGGAACAGGAGGAGGGGGAGGAGGGGGAGGAGGAGGGGAAGGGGGAGGATAAGGAGGAGGAGGGCAGGGAGAGGAGGGACGGGAGGAGGAGGAGGAGGAGGGAGAGAGGAGGGACGGGAGGAGGAGGAGGAGGAGGAGGGGGAGGAGGAGGAGAAGGAACAGGAGGAGGGGGAGGAGGAGGAGGAGAAGGAGAGGGAGGAGGAGGGGAAGGGGAGGATAAGGAGGAGGAGGGCAGGGAGAGGAGGGACGGGAGGAGGAGGAGGAGGAGGCGGCAGCTGTTAGCTTGCACAGTTCCCTTGAGCTCTTCTAGCCTGCCCTTTGGTTTGGTTAACTGTTGTACCCAGCATTTTCTTCTCTTGATGGATTTTTAGTAACTTTGGGTATATTTACTAGTTCATCTTTTTCAGTCTATGTGATTAATTAGCCATCTGTCCAGGACTTGATAGAGTATTTGCTGAATATTCCAGGATTGTGAATGCTGAAGGCTTGGCAGATTGAGCCTGGAGAGAACTCAGGTGTGGGTAGGCGTCTAACAGAATTACTAACGGGTAAGAATAGCAGACAGGGCCTTTTCACTCAGACAAGACCACCCCAGGTCGTGTTCCTTGGGGTTCTGTAGTTTTGTTATTGTTACTCTGCCAGACAATAGAACCACGTATGTCCTATCTTCATGTGTGCTGTTAGCTGTGACTGTTGATGTCATGTGACGTGCCCATTGTCCCTGTGATTCAGTGTCCCACACCCATCCCATTGTCCCCAGCTCGTGATCTTTGAGGGTCCTCCCTCCTTGTTTAGGGTGTCATTCTCCTCGTGTTAATATCTGTTCAACCTGTGGGGTCATTTCTTAAACATGCATGCTCAGTCACATTGCACACTTCATTTACCCCATAGCCCTAGAGCTCTCCCCTCCCCCTCCCTCCCTCCCCCTCCCCCTCCCTCCTCCCTTCCTCCCTCCCTCCCTCTCTCTCTGTCTCTATCTGTCTGTCTCTCCCTCCCCCCCCTCTCTCTCTCTCTCTCTCTCTCTCTCTCTCTCTCTCTCTCTCTCTCTCTCTCTCTCTCTCTCTCGGAGGCAGTATCCATGTAGCAAAAGGAAAAAAAAAAGTCTTGTTTGCAGTCAGGAAAAAAATCCTAAATCTGTTATCTGTTTGGCTTTACAGAATTCTTAGTATTTCATCATTAAAAAGCAGGCTAGTAGAATGTAAAAGAATCAAAAGAAATTACTAGTCAAAAAGACAGGTTATCCTGGGACTGGTGGCATAAGCTTGTAATCCCAGCTCTTTAAGGAAAATGAGGCGGAGTCTCAAAACTTCAAGGCTAGTCATTCTGGGTAACTTAGCAAAACTTTGTGTCAGGAAAACCCTAACCGTCTGGGGACAGCTCAATGGTAGACTGTCATGTGTGAGGCTCTAGGTTTCGTCCCCAATACAAACAGTAAGACTGGGGTTGTGTAGACCGAGGAGAGTGAAACACGTTTGAAGCCATCCTCTGCCCATCTCGTCTCCTATGCCTTGGACATTTCCTTCCTGTGCTGGGAGCTCTGCCTGTAAGAGATCGCTGCTCAGGGTATTTGTGCACGATTTTAACGTTTTCATTAAGAATTAGGACCCATGCCTGGCCGTGGTGGTGGCGCACGTCTTTAATCCCACTCGGGAGGCAGAGGCAGGCAGTTCTCTGAGGGTTCGAGGCCAGCCTGATCTACAGAGTGAGTTCATGACAGGCTCCAAAGCTGGAGAAAAACCCTTCCTGGAGAAAGCCCTCCGTCTCTGCACCCCGACCCAAAAGAAGAAAAAGCACTCAAGACCCATTGTAACTCAAGTTCCTCAAACTGTCTTGCTAATGGGTCTCCGATCCCCACTTAAGCTCTTTGAAAGGAGTTATTTGGACCTTTTTAATCGATTAAGCCTTTGCTAAGAGAACAGGGAGTTAATCTGACTTCGTTGTCACAGGTGATGAGAACAGCCCTCCTCACTTTCTGCCATGGTCTCTGGCAGTTGCCTGTCGGGGTCCACGTTTGGTAAAGGTGAGCACAGCCCCTGCTGTACTGGTGCAGCCCTGCATGAGGTGTAAGCGACCCCTGTGTCCGTATTGGTGATGTGTGGCCATCACTCTTGTCAGTTCTAAGTGTTCGCCAGATCTAGAGTGGCGTTGCCAATACCGCAGTAGCTCCTCGCCACGTGTGACAGTTTACATTTAAAGGGTCCCATTTTGCATCCCCACTACCAGCATCTCCAGGGTGACTGCATTTGCTGTTGGTTGTTCCCATACAGAGAAGCATAGCCAAAGAATGTTTCATCGTCCCAGTCTCTCCCAGACGCCTCAGTCGGAAAGGCAGCACTGACTTGCAGATTAGCCTTCCATAGGAACAGTTTTGAGATTGGGGACACCTGAATATCCCTCTTTAAATTCACTCGACCCATCCTTTGGAGAGCAGCAACTGTTAGAGAGTATATAGCCTTTTAACTTAATATGAGAGCACTTAGCATCTCTTTGCTTGCAAATTACACAACAGCCTTCTGTCATTGGCTTAAGTCATAGGCACTGCTTTGCGCGCCTAATCTATAGTCCTTATGGTCAAAATCACGTCTATGGCATACCATGGATGTTAATAGTTTCTAATTAGTTGTCACCAATTTTGCTCATCAGGTCCCGGGGTCATAACAGTCAACAAAACAGACTTAAAAAAAGGAAGTCTTTCTTATACTGCTGATGGAAGACCTAGACTATCGTTACAGAGATTAAAAACAAAACAAAACCCAAACAACAACAAAAACCCAAGTATTCGTCTTATCTCTTGTAGGATCATGGAGATATCACTCCGTATGACTGTCTAGTATGAACAGAGCGCGTGTACTTCTATAAAAGATTTCTCTCCTCGATAAAGGGAGACGACATAGATTTATCTACTACAGCTTTTATATATATAAAATCTTTTATACAGATTTTTTTGGCAATATGGTGGGGGTTTGAGCATCATTAGCCTTCTAAGAGCCTTAAAGGGAACATCAGTCCATGCTGGTGCATCCAAAATGGGATCCATGGGAACAGTAAAATATTAATACATCATGCCATGTGAAGAACACTGAAAAAGAACAGTATCTTTCTTTGATTTTTTTTTTTATTCACTAGTACTGTTGATTGAGTTCCTGTCGTTTTTGTCTTACCTTTTTTGAGCCTTGTGTATTTCTGAATATGAAAAATAAACATATAGCTTTTCTTTGATGGCGATGACTGCCTGAGTTGGATTTCCGGTGTGTCCCCTGAGTTTCCAGTGGATAGTTTTCTTCTTTATGCTTGGCAGTATGCAGCTGTATTTATTCCTTCTGGTAGATTTATAGGCTTTATACTTGGTGTTACTTTTAAAGGATTTTGTCTTTTGTATTCAGATGAATAATAGCTTTCTAAATAACCCTTGTTTTGTATAGACTAAATACATTAAAAGTATTGACTGGGTTAGTTGCCTGAGAAATGTTTTATAAGTAGTGCTACTTGGGGCATATATACGTGCGTGCGTGCGTGCGTGCGTGCGTGTGTGCGTGCGTGCGTGTATGTGTATGAGAGAGGGGGGCACCCTTTCTTCCAGCCCCTCCACCCGCTGTGACTTATATGGTAATATAGTTCTTTATTGGCTCATCACTTCTGGTCAGTGATCACCCTATCTCAGAGGCATTTGAACCTAAAAGTATTTTGAGTGTACAATGTTAGATCAATCCGTATTGTGTCTTGGTGTTTGTATGGATAAATTGAAAATGATAGTAGTCCTGACCTCTGGAGTTAGGTAGCTGGCTTAGCAGGTAGAACGCTTGTTGTTCTTGCAGAGAACCCAGGTTCTGTTCCCAGTGCCCATTTGGCCGCTAACCACCTTCTCTAAGTCCACTCTTATGGGACCTGATGCCCTCCTCCAGCCTCTGCAGGCACCGTACACACACACACACACACACACACACACACACACACACACACACACACGGTGCACAGAGAAAACACCCGTGCACATTTATAATAAGTCTTTCAAAAATATTCCCTACCTCACTAGGTTGTCTTTGATGGGTGAATTAATCCTCATTAAACACTTAGAACATCAATAAGCATATCAGAACTAATGATTGATCATTGCAGCCATTGGTTTTCTGTGGTTACAGAAATCAATGAGAGCATTCTGTACATTCTCATTGGCTTGCGGAATTAACAGTAGAACAAACCACAGGTATTAGTTATTATGCGACGGTTGTATAGCTCACATTTTTGTGTTAGTAAAATTTGTAGTAATTTGGGTACACACACACACGGTTATTTTTGTTATTTTTAAGCAGTCATCGCTGGGTAACACTGCTGTCACTTTTGTCTCGCAGACTTATGGATGGGTTTCGAGCATATGGACAGTGTCTGGGTTTAGCTTGTAACAGATGCTCTTGGTGTCACACGCAGATCTCCTTTACTGGGCCAGTGCATCCATCCCCCAGCTGCTGTGGTGTTGGCTGCTAATGATGCACACCTGTACCCTTCTCCAGAGGACCACTCTTGGCTGACAGTAACTGCCCCAGCCAGATATCATTCTGAGGTTTTGTCCCAGACCCCTCCAGGTACCCAGGGGTGGCTCACAGCCAATAACTATGTAGAGATATTCTGCTGTCTGGACCGGATGCGATTCAATCCAGACTCTAAGAGCTCCTTGGAGGTTCGAGCTGGGGTGAGAGGTGTGAAGTCAGATCTCCACCAGGTGTCTTCCCCCGCCTAGCTGACCCGTTTCACCCCTGCTTCCTTCTCTCGACAGTATTCTTCCTATAACCCCGCGTACTAGCAGGGCGGCCAGGCTGTGCTGCTAGGGAACTCACCTCAGATGCAGGTAATCTCGGTTGCTCTGTTGTTTTATTGCCTTCCCCTCACTTAAGCAATGAATCTCACATCTCAGATATCTACGATCTAAATTTCCTTGCTCTTTAGTTTTTGTTTTCTTGGTTCTGTCCTTCCTAATGTGTATCAGCACTGGTCCTACCCCTCCTGTTCGCTTATTTAACCCTCTGTGGTCGAACACCCTTGATGCTTATGTGTCCCTTGGTTCGTCGTTACCTCGTAAGGGTGCTCGGTAGATGTTAGCTGCCTTCTCACATGTATTGGTTTTTAATTTCCATGCCTTGCTCTGGGCGAGCACCTTGGTACCGGTACATTTACAAACGGTTATTAGAGCCTCTAGATTTCCTATTTCTCATGGAAAATAGCAGCTGCTCAGTTTTACCCCATGATGTGTTGTCTCGACAGGGAAACCAGAGGCCAGGCTGTCTTCCACTTCCAGAATACGCCCACCGTGGTGGGCGCTGCTAATGTTACATCATTGAGTACAGAGTTGGGAAGACGTGCATGCGTGGCTTTTGCAAGTCTAGTCCGCCTTGTCAGGTCCCTCATATTTGACACAGTATGTCCCACATGGAAAGTAAATGTTGAGGGCAGGACTGAAGCACAGTCATGAAATCATTAGGATGGGGTGATGTGCCGTAGATTAGTGAACTACTCACCTAATTCTCGTTATATAACTAACTACATCCCTTTCGTTCACCGTGGATAGACACACAGAGAAGCCCATCATGTTCACAAAACGAAGAAATAAAACCAGTTACCATGTGAAACAAAACAACAAAGAAATAAAAGGAGTTCCTGGACAAGCTGTCTGCTAGCACACTTCAGTCAGAAATACCAAGAGCCACAGACTTGTCAGAGCACCTGCCTCATGGGCACCAAGAGCTCGCTTAATTGCCTTCTCTTTCCTCGTGAATAGTGAACCCGCGTGGATTTACACATATACAGAAGGCCAAGATTTTAGTGCTTCGCGAATTTCAGTATTTTGACATAAAAAGTTATTATGCTAATAACTCTGTATGTGGAGTTAAACAAGGCTGCTCAGATCTATGTCTCTGTCCAGTTTCTGTTGCTACAACAAAATACAGACCTGGCAATTTCTAGCGAAAAGAAATGTACTGTAGGCCTGGAGGCAGGGAAGCCCCAGGCTGAAGCTCTGCACGTAGTGAGGGCCGTACTGGGCCTCGTTGTGGCAGCAGACATCGGTGGTCAGAGAGACTGAGCAGGAAAGTGTGGCTGCCTGTTCTTCCTGTTATAAAGCCGTGTCCCATCACGGGGCCTCGTCCCTGTATCTCTAACCCTGATTACCTCCATAGGCTGAGCTCCAAGTAGCATCAACATAAAATGAAAGGTTTGCATTTCTATCGTGAACACTTGGGGGATATTTCAAGCATAGCATTCTTCTGTTGAACACTACCACCAAACTCACAGGATCGGGATAGTAAGAATCTGTACATGTCCGGGGCACACTGCTCCCCGAGAGTGGTTGCCGCTCTGCCTGTGGAGACTGTAGTTCCCTCGGGACTGACAAACAACGCCATTTCTCACGCATTCTGATGCAAACGCATGAAGAGCAGTTGAAGTGTCTGTGTTCTGTTTCACAGCTGAGTCTACCTATCAGCCATGACGCCTTTACTGGCATGTGTGTGACATTGAGGTTCCTGCTTGACTCTGTACCAGACTTTAGCACCCGCATTTGAAGACACATTGGTTTCCGGTGGGAATTGCTATCAGGGTGTTTTTAAGTGGATGAGAACTATTTGAAATAGAAATGTGTTTCCTTTGACAGGGGCTGACAATATCCGGAAATACTGGAGCCGATACTACCAAGGATCTCAAGGGGTAATATTCGTCTTAGACAGCGCCTCTTCAGAGGACGACCTAGAGACGGCTAGGAACGAGCTCCACTCAGCTCTTCAGCACCCACAGTTATGCACTTTACCCTTTTTAATATTGGCCAATCATCAAGACAAGCCAGCCGCCCGCTCAGTGCAAGAGGTAGGCACGCCTGATTAGCGCTCTGCTTCCGTCCTCTTGCCGCCGTGTTGGAATCTAGGAAGATGTACAACCATGGGTGTGAGGGACATGTGTTTTTGCCTTGAAAGCATCATTATGACGGGACACAGATGTCCATTATCATACTTATTATATACCCAACTCTGCTTGAAAAAACATAAATTGTTTTTTTTTTTTTTTTTTTTTTTTTTTAACTGGAAGTCATGCCTGGGTGCTTTTTATTTTGAAGAGGTAAAGGCCTAGGTAACAACATTTTAATTTCGCCCTCTAACTTGGTACCTTCTCTACCACCTTTCAGAGGGACACATTGCCCCTTTTACCAGACATTTCTTGGCCTCCAATGTCAGGTTCTTAGCCCTCTGAAATACTTGCTGTTGTCTTAGCTTGCAAGTTTCATGCCACCAAATATATTTTAATGTGGCTCTATTCTCCTCCTTGCATTTCTTACCTTGTTTCTTTCCTATGAAAGTTTGGCCTATTCTGGGTAAACGGTGTCACTCTGAGCCGAGGTTTCCGTTCCTAGCGCTAAAATAATAAGATGTAAACTATTGCAGCCAAACTTCCCGTTGTATTCCTTTGCACCTGTGCTTAACAGGGTGTATGTTTTCCTGTCCCTCAGACCACTGTAGTGATTAACAGGAATGAGCGGTGTTACCTTCCATCTGAGAAAGGAGATAAGGAAAAGCATAATGAGATTTAACTCCAACCTCCCTCATATTTAGTGTGGACCCATGGCGAATAGCTTTGTTCTTCTGTCTGACTTCTCAACAAATTGTCCTAAGTGCACAGGATTAATTGGGTGATTTATTCTAATTTTATAGCATTTTATTACTGGAGGAGGGCCTGCATACGAATAGATTTACTTATTTAATAAACAGTGAAACACAGATTTGTCACTCAGCCCACAGAGCTGTGTGTAGTTGCCTCCTTCAAGTACTACCGTGTCACTTTGTAGACATTGGAAAGTGTATTTGATAGCAAGTAAACAAAAATAGCACCTAGGTACTGGTGGCGCATGCCTTTAATCCCAGCATTTGGAAAGCAAGGCCAGCACTCTGAGTTCAAGGCCAGCCTGGTCTATAGAATGAGTTCCAGGACAGACGGGATTACACAGAGAAACCCTGTCTGAAAAAACTGACACCACACACACACACACACACACACACACACACACACACACACACACACACACACAGTGGGGAGGAGCCATTTAGATCTTCTCCATGCAGATGTCCTCACTGTGATTCTGGTCCCGTCCCCCCCCCACACACACCTGTTCTCAGCACTCTGGTCCATGTGTTAACTTCTTGCCTTGAGGCTTTCTACAGAAGGAATATACACGGAGGCAGTGATGGCTTGTTACCAGTGCTACGTTTGTTAATGCTGTGAGGTGCTTGCCTCAAAGTATGTCATTCTCACAGGTGATATGGAAACTTAAATGTTATTATACAGTACAGATAGATAATATAGTTATGTACACGTAAAAGGTATGTATGATATGCTAGTGTAATGTAGAGATAGGTAGATACAAGTACTAACCAAACCTTCAATCACTTGCATTGAGTTGGATGTAGCTGACAGAGACTTTTCTTTGGACTTTCAGAGAAGCTTTTTCTAGACATCAGAAAACCAAGAACATGTGTTTTAAAGATTTGTTTTCATTATTTTTCAGCTATGGGGCAAGAGGGTATGTGAACGTGGGTACAGGTGACCTCGAAGCCTACAGGCGTCAGATCCCTTGGGAACTGAGCCTGCTCCCTCTAGGAGAGCAGTGCCTGCTCTTAACCACGGGGCTCTCTCTTCAGCCCCTACAGAAATAGCATTTAAATTTAATAAATGACCCACAGCAACCCTCTCTGGCAGATAGAGACTTACATTGAAAAAATGGTTGCTTCTAGTAGTCCTTATGACATTAACTGGCTATTTCACCCTAAAAACAAACAAACAAACAAACAAAACAAACAAAAAATGACAGCTCACACACAAGCATTCCTTTGTGACTCAGTAACTGACGTCTGTAACTATGGAGCGGTCATAGATATTGTTTGACAACGAACGATCCCAAACTTGTACATACTAGAATTCATGAGAACCTCATCTCCCTTCCCACTTGTGTCTACTTTAAGTTAGTTTTCCTGGAATGTTTTGCTTGTGAATAGAATTTATTCAAGTTTGAAGATGTTTTTTAGGTAAAACACTTTGCCTTGTTGCTCTACCAACATGTACCATACAGGTGCATGTTAACAGCATTTACAGACATTTTCTAAGGAAGGGGGGAATTCCGAGGTAGACTCGAGGTTTGCAGACGCACAGTGCTTGCTAACCCTGGCTTCAGTCTGGCTGAGAGAAGAAAGGGAAGTATCCCATCTTTCTCTTGACGACAGAGGGGTTACTCTCAATCTTGTGTTTACATACTGCCCGGTTGAAAGAATCTCTGGAACGTCTTAAGAATCAAATCAATACCTTATTGTTAGCATAAAAACGGAGTTGTGAAACTGAATCTGCTGTAGTCCATAAACAATACTCTCAAACTGGTTGGGAACAGCAGGCCTGGTTAGAATATTAAAAGACAAACAGAGTCCCATGTTACATGTTTTAGACATGTATTTAGATGTTGCTGTAGACATGGCCATCTTTTTGCTATTCTTCCTTTGGTTTAAGATACCATATGAAATGTTTTGTTTGTCTGTGCCTACCAGTCTGTGTATAAGTTAAGTTGGTGATGCTTTTAAGTGTTAAAAAGATGGCATTTTACCTTGCAAAGTATCTGTGGCCTTTAAGGGAGAAATTCTACTCAAAAAAATCAAGGCGTGTGCCTTCAGTTTAACAAGAAACACTAACAATGTGACAGAGTTAAGAAAAAGCAGTGAGCTTTTCCTCTCTTCCTGAAAATTACTGTATTTTATGTTTCCTGGGGGAAGTGTGCCAGGATCTGTCCCGTCACTTGAGTAAAGTTTATTAAGAAAACTGTTAACTCAGATGTGGATGGACAGGGAGGAGAAAGGCGACTGGTCGCTGGGACTCCAAGGAGATAAAACTTATCAAGAAGTGGAATGTTTTAGCCCCATCTCGTGCTGTGCGTGTTGCTATCTGTATGGAGCGCAGAATTAAGATAGGGAGACAATGGTGAAAATTGCTCCATAACCCACAAGTGGGCAACGTGCCCGGCTATCGGTTGCCCTTTGAGAACAAGTGGGATCTTGTAGGTGGCATATCTTCCCTTCCTACAGGGTACCTGGTCATGATTTGTTCACCTCACCCAAGTTCAAGGTTTTTTAGCTTGAGAAGTATTGGCAGCGTACATTTTTTTTTTGTTTTTTGTTTTTTGTTTTTTGGTTTTTTTTTTTTTAACGAAGCCAAACAAAAACGCCATGGGAAGATGCTGGGCGAAAGAACATCCCCCATGCTGTTGGAAAGGCCAAGTGATTCTTGTAGCAGATGTTTGTTGTGCTTACTCTAGGGAGATGTGGTTACTGCCGTTGTCCAGGATAAATTCATATCAACTCCTTTTCTCTGTGGAAAACATACTAGAAAAGGCTGTGCTTATGCCAAGTGGCCCACTTGATAGATTAGGCGAAAATCTGGTCTAATTTAAATGGTAAAGCTATAAAATGAGAACTCTTAAGAGTAAATAGTTTGGCTTTTTATTTGCATTGTATTGTAATTGTATCTAATTTGTTTTACAACTCCCTTTGGAGAGCATACTTCAGTTCTGAAGTTACTAAGTAGATCAGGAATATTTTATGAGAAGTTAAGTTGATATAATACCCAATAAATGTAATCCTATTTTCCCTCTACACAGTTGCTGACTGCCATTCTTTTACTTCCTGGCTTTTAAAAAAATCTTATTTTCGTTTTATTGGCTTTACCAGGCCATATAAAATGACACCTTTTGTTAACATGAAAGAAACAGTCCTTATTTTTAGTAATTTCATTTGATTTGATGTTTATAGGTATCCTTAATCCAAAAGTGCCTAACTTTGTCAGAAATGCTACATTAAAAATGAATTATTGATTATTTTTGTAATTGTAAATATTAATTGAAAAAATATGAATTCCTTGAAGCAGGTTTTTGAAGCAGAATTTATAAGGCCTAGTGGCGTGATTAGTTTCATGCTTCATTAATTATAGCTTAGAAAAATCCAGGTTCTAAATTAGAGTGTCAATATTACATTTGAAATTTGTGATTACAGTGTCTGCTAATTTTTGATGCAGTGTGCATGGGGCTCAGTGTTATGTTGAAAATAATAGAGTAGAAATGTGAGAGCAGTCTTTACAAGTGCCTACGTAAATGCCAGCTTAGAGACTATATTTCTCGAGGATATGCACGTTCAAATTTCTCCAGCTGTGTATTAATCTTTAGGGTTTTCTTCAGGGTTTATCTTCTGGAAGAAGGGTATGTGTGTTTTTATGGTGTTTAACTATCACCGTAATCATAATTCCCATCTTTCCTTCTCTTTAACATATGTCACCAAATAATGTACCTTTACTTTGCATTTTTTTTATTTTGCTTGCTCCTGTTCAACTATTGGATAGTTCTCTTTAGGAGTTCTGTGAAGGGACAAGTAAACAAGGATTGTCTCGAAATGAGGACAGACCTTTTATTAGAGAGTGCCCAGCATTGCGAAAGTGCACAGAGCACCTGGTTTGACGGAATGTCATTTTCTGCGCACGGAGGAAAATGTTCTCACTGGGAAGTGCAGTACACGTAGTCTCCAGAGTCCGCGGTGTATCTTGACCTGTCTCTTGGCAGCATTTCTCAATACCGATTTGATTTCACATACAGCAGTGTGCATACCTATGGCGTGAACAGTTCAGAAACTCCCTTATGGGACATACTCTTATCCTAAAATGATATAAGAGATAGAGATAATTTTGTCCGTCTCTTACAGATGTACTCCACGCTGTTACAATTAAATTGTGGGAGGTAATGCAGGGTTTGGGAGTTCCTTCTCTGCTGAATGACTCAGTTATTTCTTAAAAATAGTTCTTGACCCGTAAGAAAAGCTGAGTTAGCAATCACTTCGTTAGTTGCAAAAGCATCGTCATACAAAGTACATTTTAGAGAGCAACGCTTCAGCTGAGAGTGCTGAAAGTGTAGCACACACACTCGCCGCCATTCAAGTTTCTGTATGCATCCCCGGACAGGAGAAGCTGGCTCCTTGGTTGTACTCTGTCCAGCTTTGTTACCCGTGATCTACCAGGTGATAAGACAGACTAATAAATTTCTCACTCCCTAACAAATCCGTTCCTTCAGAAAGGGACATTTTTACCCAGGAAATTGTAGATGGGGCAGGAAGGAAACATTACCAAAAATCAAACAAACACAAAACAAATCTCCTCTCCGTTTTCTCCCTGTCCTCAGTGCTGGCACGTCTTCGCCTCACGTAAAGCCGGAAACCCTGGAAAACTCTACAAAGACTATTTATTGCCACCGTGTCCAGACACTGCTGTGTCTTGTGCTCCCTCAGCCTGTGCAGAGGTCCATTCACCCTCAGCTTCCTGTGTCTGTGCCACCGTTTACCTTCTGCTGCCCCCGGTTGACCCTGCGTCTTCCTGCAAACCAGGAAGAGCCCACTCCCTCCTGGCCCACGAGGTCCTTGGGCGTACCGTTTTCTAACTTCCTAGAATCCAGTGAAGTCCTCAGATCTTACACGCTCAGTGCCTTGTAACTGCATTTCCCTTTCTCCTGCACACCTTAGCGCTCAGTATCCCCGCTTTCTCCGCAAGATGACAGGACGTCAGAACGCCTTCCTCAGTGCCCGCGGCCCCTCATGTAGGTCCCACTCCTGAGCCCCGATGCCACCCTGGTCTTCCTCAGACCGCAGTATTGAAATGGCTTGCCAGCTCCTGAAATGTGGAAGCCCCTTGAAGGACAGGGATTATGGCTTGTTTGTGTCTCTGTCCCATGTTGGGGTTTGAAAGAATGGTTGCCTGCGGGTCATCTCCCTCATGCCTGCTGCTGGGCTCCAACCTTGCTGTTTGTAGTTGCTGAGCACCATCTAGGCAGTGGGTCCTCAGCACTCTGCCCATGATAAGCTTTTTAGAGCTTGCAAAGAATTGATTTTATCTACTTTCACCTGTGTTAGTCAATTAGAGAGCTGTTTAGTAGTGTTCCTTTTTACTGTTTTCTTTCCAAAACCCTCATGGAAAGCAGCACATTTTTAAATAACTATCTATTTTAACCAGGATGAGCTTGTTTCAATTACAAGTATTGAAGCCTTTTTTTTTTATTATTATTTCTCATGTGAAGAGCAGTACATATGAAATTCTGAGGGAAAGGAGATAGTTTTAAAATCAGTACAATTTAATAAAAACAATCTTAGTCTTTAATAAAATCATTTCTTACATTGGTGAAAATTAGGACTTTTTGAAAAATTGTTTTTCTTATATGTTTATATAGTTTTAACTTAGAATCATAGCTGTGAAGTTAGAGACCTGTTTTATTAAACAGTGTTTGCTTTTTGTCTTTTCAAGGCAATATAGATTTAAGCAATTATAAAGATATGTTACCCTCCTACCTATATTTTACGTTTATATCATGTAAAACAGTATTTCATTAATTACTATTTATCAGAGGTAGTAAGTTATTTTTGAGACAGAAATTTATAGTGACATTTAGAGGGAGCACTTCCTATTTATTTACTTCATTTGCAAAAGAAAAATCAGTCACAGTCCATAGCTAACAAAGTTAATAAAACATTTGTTGAGTTAAATTAATTTGAAGATAGACACATAGTTAATGTCAGTAAGTTGCTTTGAAGATAAAAAGCACAATAAGCGTTAGTTATTATCATTATGATAATTATTATCATTATTATTATTACATAGTGTCTGCTTAGAAATGCCCTCAGTTTCTCTGGAATGGCTGAGCCTAATGAGAGAGGTTAATATGCTGGATTTTGTCCAGGACTAAGGATTTGAGCCTTCATACAGTAAAGATTTTTTTCCTTCATTAGATCAAGATGTTTTTGTTCTTTCTCTCCCGCCTCCCAATTTAGAAAACTTCCTTCAGATTTGGTAACCTGGGAGTTATTTTTAATAGTTTCTTTCCTTATATAACTTCTGAAAGCATTGTCTAGTTCTTTTTTTTTTTTTTTTTTTAAGAGTCTGGAAATTTCATGATTAATTTCTCTCCACAGATCTTGTCTCTTAGCTAACTATTTCTAAGTTGAAAAGGGCTCAACATTATAATTTTTATATTAAAAATTAGAGCATGAACCATGTGAATGAATTGTGGACATTTCAGTAGTCCTTATTATTTAAAAAATTTAGAGTCTTTCTTTGGGAAGTTGCAAAACCAGCTTCACCTATAACTACATAAGTTAGTCTCAGTGAGAATACCTTAAGGGGACTTCATTAGATTCTTTAGAATGGAACCCTTCAGAATTAAGACGAGATAAACACTGCAAAGGTCAGCATCAGAGGCCCAAAGAAGAGAAAATATTCAGACATTGTAGCAGGCACATACAGAAAAGTCAAATGGACTCCCAGCTTCCTAGTCAATAAGGCGTTAGTGACAAGTCTGAAGAAGACATTCCTTAATATGATTGCAAATTAAGTAGTAAAAGACCCCAAGAGAGTGAACAAAAGGGTGTCCGGAGCCACTGAATGACAATTGACACCATAAGGGCAGTTGAAGGACCAATTGCTGGAGTGATTGCGAAGCTATTAATGTTGTTCAGGAGACAGAGCACACCAGAAAGCTGGGACAATGCCTTCCGTTCAGCAATATCGCTTCAAAAGAATGGAGAGGAGGGAGGAGCCACTGACCCCGGGACCAATTTCCAGGCAGCTGCACAAACTATATACTGTAATTAAAGGCTCTGGCCAGTAATCACGGCAAAGCCAGACCACAGAAAGTCTGGGGAGCCGGCAAGCTTTATAATGAGGCTGGCCGGCAAACTTCACTGCGGCATGGAAAAAGCAGGTAACCAAACAGTCTGGCCATGACTGAAAACACTCCGCAAATATAAAGATCACGTGAGCATGGCCTCCTTAAGAACAAAAATATGAAATAAAAGAGACTCCTGGCCTTCAGCCTCTGTGACTTGGAGGGGGTGCTTTTTTACCTGAGTTACACCTGCTCGGACAAAAGCAGGTGCCCGCCGTGAGTGCAGCTGAGCCGAGGGCATTCTTGCTGTGCGCACAGACACTGGTAGAACTAATTAGTCTGCAGGACCTCATTTTCGGGTACTAGGATCTACACCCTCTCCCTTTCTTCTGTCTCAAGTAATGTCTCTTTCTGTGTCTGAGCCATTCATATACCAAACCACACGTTAAGGAAATTCAAACAAAGACATAATGCATGCTTTTAATACCGGTGTGAGGTTGTCCTATGAAGTCGGATGAAAATTAGCATCTCACTTTGAAAGACCCACATGGTTTTCATCTGGCTGGTTCCATCATGCTCTTTGATGTTTTGATACCGTGTTATCTCACAATAAAGTCACAAATACCTTCTTTATTAGAAACTGCAGTGTCTAAATTTGTAGGCATATAAATCTTTTACCCAGAAATTTTAGATGTTTCCTACTGCACAGTTGCAATGGGGGAGTTTTAAGGACTTTTGTTTTTCTTTAGGCGTGTAATTTAACAAGTTTGGGTGGTAGATTCAGCTGTGCTAAGCACAGTGGAGAGGATACCTCAGTTCATGTTGTACCAGAAATGAGGTCTTAGAACTACTGTATAGATAACTGTTGGACAGGACATGGTTCCATCAGATTTCTGGGATCACTTTCATAGATGTGAACTTAAGTCAACTGAGCCACAGGGGAAGAAAGATCTGTATACGAGCTGTGAAATAATTTAGAGGTTGCGTGGAAACGTGTAATTTTAACATTTAGAAATCATCAAATATTTATTTTTAAAGTTATGACTAATAATTTGTCAAGCCAAAACAGGGTTTTGTTAAGAGGAGGCAAGGTGGAAAATCTGGATAACTTGTGCACACTTCAGACAGAGGGACAAAAACAAAATGAGACCAACTTGCTAAGGAAGTCTTAGGGCAGCAGAGGGGACATTGCAATTCTTAGCTGCTCTTGGCCAGGCGTTGGTGGCGCACACCTTTAATGCCAGCACTCGGGAGGCAGAGGCAGGCGGATCTCCGTGAGTTCGAGGCCAGCCTGGTCTACAGAGTGAGTTCCAGGACAGGTTCCAAAGCAATACAGAGAAACCCTGTCTCGAAAATCAACAACAAAAATTCTTAGCTGTTCTGTAAAAGCATCGTGTTCTCTCACCAGGCGTTAGCATACCACATTAACAGAAGGATTGAATAGTCGCTACAGAATGCATAAAGACGAACCAGAAAAGGTCTGGAGATGGAGCTCTCACTCCTGTGCCCTTAGTTGTATCCTCAGTGTAAGAGCAAATGTTTGTAGCCTGACTTTTAAAACCGTGAAAACATACTCTTAATAAAGCACACCTTCCTCTCTTTCATATACAAAGATTTACATTTTAATTCTACAGTATTTTTATTTAAACTAGTACTTGCATATTTTGTTGGATAATTTTTTTCTGGTTGGCTAGTTGTTTTTTTAATTAAGATTTATTACTTTAATCTCATGTGTTTGAGTGGTTTGCTGTATGTATTATGAGCTCTGTGCATTTGCCTGGTGCCCACAGACAGAGGTCAGAAGAGGGTGTTAGATGCCCCGCCACAATGTGGGTGCTGGGAACTGAATCCATGCCCTGTGCTAGAGCAGAAAAGGTTAACCCCTGAGTCCTCTCCCAGCCACGAGTTTTGTTTTGTTTTAATTTTCTCTTTGTTTTCTCTCCTTCTCCCTTCTCTCTCTCTCTTCTCTCTCTCTCTCTCTCTCTCTCTCTCTCTCTCTCTCTCTCTCTCTCTCTCTCTCTCCCTCTCTCTCCCTCTCTCTCCCTCTCTCTCTCTTTCTCCTCTTCTCTTTTCTTCTTTGTTTTGTTTCTTTGAGACAGGGTTTCTCTGTGTAGGCTTGGCTGTCATGAAACTCACTCTTTAGACCAGGCTGGCCTAAAACTCCGAGAGATTCCCCTGCCTGCCTCTGCCACCCAGGTTCTAGGATTAAGGGAGTGTGCCACCCCCTGGCTGCTTCCTTATTGTGAAGTTTTTCTCTATCCTGTGAGGTTTTTTTCCTCTTTTGAGGTAGGAAAATGCAATCTTTTTATGATTCCAAATGTTACAGAATCCCTTTCATAATTGACATTAATTCAAGTAATGTAGATACAGAAAGGAAAGATTATTTGTACTTAATTTACACTAACTATGGCTATGAGTTCATGGACATAGTTTTTGATAAAACAGTCAATATGATTTTATAATTTTACAGCCTTATACATTAAAGTGAAGAACAACGATCCTAATAGTTTTTTATTAGTAGTAGTTGGTTGGCTTCACTCTAGGATGTGCCATATTACTTTTTTTTCTTGTATGTGAACATATAATTCTTTAGCTGTGGTAATGCTCAATGGGAAGAAAATATACTATTAAACATCATCAAAGCTGGGCATTAATGTTCATGCCTTTAACATCCACACCCAAGAGGTGGAGGCAGGTAGATCTCTGTGAGTTTATGGCCATCTTGGTCTATTAGTGAGTTCTAGGCCAGCCAGGATTATACATTGAGACCCCCAACTCAAAAGTAGCATATTTTTAAGTTATTAAAGAAAGAGATGATTATAATTCCTAGATTTATTTTCATTAGAGTTGATTTCAGAAAACTTCTGCAACTGAAGTTTATTTATAAATTTCTAAGTTTTAAAAAGTAATTGCATTTGAGGTAACAACCCATGCCTCTGTCAATTAAGTTCCTGTAGAAAATGTCTGTCTTTTTACTCGGATTTCCATGAAATATTATGTAATCTTTTTTTTAAAAAAAACCCACAAAATCTTGAGGACAGACAAGTACAGAGTTCTCAGCTTTCATCTACAACTCTCTTCAGTAAGGAAATGTTGGTTACCAAGTTCTGTCAAAAGGTTAAAAATACCAATCTCATGGAATTTTGCTTAACAACAAAATGAAATATGGACTTTACATTAATTATCTTAAAGGCTTGGATTCAGTGAGATACGGTCTGTTCGAGTTGTTAAGATTGGTCCCTGGTTACCAAGGCTTGGGTCTTAAGCTTATTGAGTCACATGAGTGACCTTAGACAAGCCTCTGAGTTTTCAGGAAAGACTCACGTGTGATTGTACGACGCTGTGACTCCCGGGCAGTCAGATTTCAGTTCTGACAGTTCTCAGGTATATAGATGTGTGCAGAAAATAACAGAAGAGCACACCTACCTGTCCGTCATGTAGACTTAGCAAACGATCACATTTACTGCATGCGCCTCAGATCTTTGCTGACCAGAGACGCCCATAAAGGGCGACTTGGAGGCTCATGCCTTTGCTCTCTGCTGCCTTTGTCCATCCTAACCTCATTAAAAGCTAGCACCGGGTTGAAGTTCTTACGTGTCTTACCGAGCTCACCGTGCCTTACTTCACTACCTAGAGATGTTTCTAAGGGCAAAGAATTTCAGTGACAGTTAGATAACAGCTGTGATGGAAAACGCAGACATTTAAATTCTTCCTCATGCTTTTTATCAAAACAAGTGAGTGATGTACTTTAGTCCGAAGGTATGAGTATGGAATATATACACTCACAGTGGCCTCTGTATTACAGGGCGTCACACTTCCTTCAAGTGTTTATATACCCACCCCTTACTGATGAAATTTAAGCTGTTTCTGAGTTTTTCCGTTCATGAACAGAGTTGCTTTGAATAGCTTTGACTGTGTGAACTTGTCTATACATGCCAGCTCTTCCCAAGTAGATTGCTTCTGTGAAGCTGAAGTTACTGGGACCTAGGATAAAGCATTGTGCCTGACGGATAGTCATCTTTGGGTTTGGAGAAGACTAATAATGAGACTCAGAAATCAGGCTCAGGGTTGAGGCCCTTCCTACCAAACAGGTGAGTATCTGCAGGCAGACCTTGAGTATGTCCATCTGTGAAATGGGATGGCCCTAGACCCTGCCTGTTGCGAGGAACAAGGCTTCGTGAAGGACAGCGCGCCGTGCCCCTGTGTTCCCTGCTCCTGACATGCCAGTCCTCTGCCCCAGGAGCTTTAACTCTGAACTGGACCTAGTGAGGGGCCGTGCCTCAGGGGTGTGCCTCAGGTTCGCCAACGGCAAACAGAAAGATGTCCAGGGCAGGCTTCCCTCCTACGTAGACTTCGAGTGATCTTAAAGACTACGTTCCAGATACAAGGAAGAAAGGCATTGCAACAAAGAACAGAGAAATGGAGACTTAACACACTTGTAATTTTTGTCGGAGTCCAACGACTCAGGCATACAATTAATAGTGTTCTCGTCAAAACCTTCTCTCTCTTTTTCACCGCGAGCTAATAAAATGTGCTTTTCTCAGAGGAAGAAACCGGGAAAAAGTAGCATGTTGTGATTTTTCTCACTTGTGAAATTTGATAGTAAGTTTTGTTGCAGACTAGACGGGTCATTCATTCTGCTGAGTTTCTACAGGCCACGTTGGCAGCTCTGTTATAGTATCTTATTCCCCAGCACTGTAAAATGTGTCCCTTTGAGAGGGTGAGAAATGGTGGTGGCCGTGGCAGAGGTGTGGGCCACCTGCAGAGGTTGGTGGCCTCCCTGAGGCCCAGCGAGAGCTGCCTTTCATGGCCTGTGATTGACAGCCTGCTTGTTTCTTTGAGGGCCCAAGAGGGTTCTGGGAGTGTTTTAGAGTGTGTGCGGCACCCGTTCTTTCAGATTCAAATAGAATTTCCTCCAGCATTAAAGGTGGACTGCTTTGTATTACTTTTATTGCTTTTCAAGTGTTTTTGGAAACATGGACGAGTCCTCCCAAAAACTGGATTTCCTGGAGTCTGCTTTTTTTTTTGAGGGGGGGTGGGGATTTTAGGAATTTAGAGTTTTTGAAAGTCTGAAATTAACAGCGATGAGACCCGATTAAAGCAAATTAGTTTGTTAAAACTGAAAACGGGGGGTGAGGGGAGAGCTCATCCTATCTCTATATTGCTGCTAATAAATCAGACCTGTGTGTAGTTAACAAAAATGAGGGTGTGCTTTTTCCCTTCATTCTCAGTTTCTTTTGATCATTGATCTGGGTGACCCCACGCTCGGGGGTTTTTCTTCATTTGACATGGACAGACGTTTGAAGTGTAGCTGTCCTTTGGGAACCCCGGGCAGTTCCACTTGACTAACCTGTGAGCTAATGAGCAGTAACGCAGGCCCACAGTGGCCATTTTGTGTGCTTAGACGCAGGATGGCTAGACAGAGTGTGACCGGCGGAAAAGCATGTCTGCGGAGAGAGGGGCGGCAGAGCGACCAAAGTCTGAGGAAGACTTGTTAGCCCACATTAGTATGCCTGATTTACTTCCCAACAGGTCAGGAAAGGCCAGCGGCAGGGTTGTCCTGAAATTGCAGAGTTGAAAACCCTGGCGTTGGAGAGCTTTCAGCTCTCCGAAACTCCACATTAATTCCATTAATTCCCGAGTTGGTTTTCACTCACCTCCAAATTGCAGCAAAGAGCACCGTCCCTTCCTCCCATCTTGCAACCGTTTTATAAAATAATTATGTGGCCCCCAAGTCTTCCGCTGCTACAGTTAGTTATTGGGCAGCCTGTCATGCTTGGCCTGTCTTGTAGCAAGCTTGGATTTGAAAGAAGCCACACCGCAGAAGGTTGCTGTACCCTCTGTTCTGTGTTCCACCCTTAATGAGGAGCCCACCGTCCCTTTGGAAATGGCCTGAGAGGGCATGTAGGAATTTGTACCTCCTTGTAGCTTTTGACTGCTCCCATCTACACCGAGAGTGCTGCTGTGTGGTTTGCTCGTCTTCCTTCTAGAAAATAGCAGATCAAGCCCAGTTAGAGTGTAAAATCCTCCTTCTTCTAGCTCATATTGAAGTATTTTGCATCTTACCATTATTTACACCGTTAGGCGAAAAAGAATAGAGTCCTAGCCTCATTTCTGTAATTATGGCCCTAACGGTGACCTTACATCTAAGCTTTTTCTCTGTCCTTATCCAGAAGGGCCTTGGAATCTTTATACTTCAAAAGAGAATCAAAACCTTACTACTGCTGATTATAGACACTGTTACTATCCCCCATAAGACTAGCCAGTGCAGCCCCTCTCCTGCTGAGGTTAAAGAGTACCTGGCAGGACAGGCTTTTGTTTGAATTCATTATGTACACACACGTGGACGATACTTGTCTGTATTTGTGTCTATGTGTGTATATGTATATATGTACATATGGGATGCAAAACACTGTGCGAGATAAATATAGAACCCAGTAAACCAGTCTGTCTCAGGCTAGTGTGGCCGTTTCATGGAGCGGCATGCCTAGTGCTTGTGTGAGTGGTACAATGTATGTAAGATAGAATATTTCCTTCGTGCCGCCACAGGGTGTCCGAAATAGACTGGCCTGCTCTTACAGTTCCAGTTTGGGGGTTTGGACCATCTGAAAGAGAATTCTGTGAGCGGATAAGCAGGTGCTAGATAGTGACCCATCTACAGAACACTAGATGGAACTTTCATTTTTTACCCATATGCCTACTTATCTGTGGCTTTTGAAAGGGGCTTCTGTTAGGAATACTGTGTGAGGGTGGGACCTTTAGCAGATCCCATGGCAGGTAAGAGACAGAGCATGGTGGTAGACAGATGGAGACCTGCAGACAAAACTTCTGTGCAAAGTTTATTGGTGAGGGATAAGGAGAGAGAGAAGAGGGGGTTGAGACAGAGGTAGACTGCGCTGCCTCACAGAAAACAACAGGAGAGAGAGAAAGGGGCAGAGCTTGCCTCTTCAAGGGTCAGAGAGTGCCTGCCAGGCAGAGGGGTGACTTGCTCTGCCGTGCTCCCAAGGGCAGGGCCAGGTCTGCCTCGAAGATGAAAACTACCCGGGCTCAGGATTTTAAACCCGCATTTGTGTTTTTAAACTTGTGTTACATATTTAATAAAAGCATGCATGTATTTATCTACTGACTGTCACCCTTTGATATTTACTGTGAACCTGTCTCTGTGAGAAGAGGTAGGCAGAAAGGCAAGAGCATCCCTTCCTGGGTCACCTACATGGGACAGGTAACTTTGCCTTGTGAGGAGCGCCATTAGAAATACCCTAAAGAGTACCAGGGTGACACAGCAGGAAGCATTCTTCACCACATCACCGCATTTCCTTCCCTGTGCTGAGAAGTCTGCTTTTATTTCCACAACTGTTTCATAATGAAGACCCTAAGATGCATAGAAATGGAGTGGTTAATTATGCAACATCCAACTACTCACCTCGCCTTGCCAGCCCAGGCCTTTGGATTTCAAATGATAGGCTTTCTAAAGCTTCAGCACAACAGTCTCGTATCATTGGACTTTTAAAAAACAAAAACATTTTATTAATTTGATTTCTGGGGCATAATTTAATTTTCTCTTTTGACTTTGAGGTCTTGAATCAAGTGTTTTCTCTTTGGATGTGTCTTGGTACTTGGACAGATCCCAGCCGCCAATTTACAGATGGGCCCTTCTTTTTTATAAACCGGCTCAATGGAAACGAGTGTAATATATTGAAGAAACTAAGCCAAATGAGTTTTATATACTGTGAAACAGAGTGGCTATTGTGTTCCAGTGCTGCGGGGAAGTCTGCAGATTTGGGCTTAACTCACTGTTCTGTCCATTTTTGTTTTTAGAAATAACACAAGACTGCATTGGAGAGCCAGTGACACCTCAAGCCATTGCTGTAAACAGCCGCTTCCTCCTTGAGTGCCCTGGCAGTAACCCGCCCTCCAGCAGCTCTGACTCATTCACTCCTGTGTTCATTCATCAATTTAACAAATTCTAGACAGTGAAGGCAAAGTGTAGAAGGGTCTCTGAGGTTTGAAGCAACAGCCTAAGAAAAAGTATAGAGACAAAACCACAGGCCGAACTATAACCAAATAACTACCATGGTTAAAAGGTAACGTTTGCATCCTGGGGCGCTGTATTAGATAGCCCCCGGACTCCCAGGTGGCATGGTGAAGGAAAGATGGGCTGGACCGTAGAGCAGCTGACCAACTTTCCTGTAGGATGTGCCCAGCTCACTGGCTGAAGAACGGCATTGCAAAATATCTCTTAGCTCACAGCAGAATTTTCAGTCTGGATTTCATGCCACGGTTGATTTCTTTTGGGCCTATAGTGACTCCATATCTTCTTTCCAAAAACTGTTGCTTTTTTTTTTTTTCAAGGCTGTTTTCTGCTCCAAGAGAGCAAGTATTCACTGGGCAGAATTTTTGTTTTGGTTATTGCTGTATTCTGGGTGTCACGAATACTCTGTCAACGAAGTGGGTGCTCATTAATCAGTTGTTTAAGAACTCCATCCACTGCCTGTGATGGATCACAGTGAGCTGTGTCTAGTGAGGAGAGCCAACTAATGCAGAGTGGACCCTGTCATGCAGGGCTCCAGCTGGGGACGTCTCATTGAGATAACATAGCACTTCCATATATGTGTATATATGTACATAATCTATATATACATGTGGATTATATACCATAGTACTTCACTGTTGTTAATTACTGGTCTCTTACCTTTGTGTAGTCTAAATTTTTTTTCAATATTTTGGATTTCAGATGAGCATTTTCCTATTTTACTCTTGAATTTCAAATGTTTAATATTTTACTTTAATACATGACCTACCTATTTCTTGGCATGCTTGCATTCATAGAACTTCTGACCCCACCCACTTCAGAAATGGAAGCACACACGTATTGGGAGAACAGGGCAATTTTAAGGCAATCCAACTGAAGCTCTAGAAGCACCAGACACGGCTGGGTCATTCAGGCAGACGTGTGGTGACCGTCAAAATGAATGGCATTTGCTAAGCTGCTTCTACTCCCCCGCACGGCCGGAGAGCCTCCCTTGTTGTTTGACAGAGTACATGCTACATTCTGAGTACTTCATTCTGAGAACACAGTGAAAACAGATCTGCACGTCATTGCGTGGAATGGGGGGGGGGGCCTCGCATGTGCCTGTGCGTGCGTGTGCATCTGTGTAACTGTATTTCAATCAATAGGTCTTAGATGTTTATCACAATGCAGTCTAAATTTCCAAGCCGTGGAGAACTCACTTGACTATAATACTGATACTTGGGAGGCAAATAATAATCTAAAGTTAATTTTATGCATTTTCAGTGATCACTTTCATATTGCATAAGGAGCTCAAGTGGGGCTGGAGAGAAGGCTCAGCTTCTAAGAGCACTTGTTGCTCTGGCAGAGGACGGGCTTGCGTTCCCAGCACCCACACAGATGCTCACAACCATCTGTAGCTCCAGTTCCGGGGGATCTAATGACCTTCTCTGACCTTCACAGGTACCAGACACACAGTGAACAGACATACATGCAGGAAAACATTTGTACCCATAAAAACAAATCTTACAAAGGGAGCTCAAACGATTGGAAGCTGTTGAGGAGCAAACCCAAGGTGGGACCTCACACATGTCTGTTGCTCTGGCGTCATCGCCGTAGGGCAGTGTGTGGGACCTCACACATGTCTGTTGCTCTGGCGTCATCGCTGTAGGGCAGTGGTTCTCAACCTTCCTAGTGCTGCGCCCTTTAATACAGTCCCTCAAGGTGTGGTGACCCCAACCATGAAATTATTCTCACTGCTGCTTCATAACTTAATTTTGATAGTTATGAATCGTAATGTAAATGTCTGGTATGCAGCCCGCCCAAAGGGGCTCGCAATCCACAGGTTGAGAAGCACCGTTTTAGAACGTCCACCAAATCCCAGCCCTCTGTTTGTGAGGATCACAGCTCTCAAGTGGACAGATAATGAATGGATGCTAGAGTGTGTGCCAGGGACTGACCAGGCTTCCTCATTCTATATCAGGTCACATTTGAGCTACCTGGTTTGCCCTCCGAGTGTCCATGCCTGTCAGGCTCTAGAGCAGACCCTGCTCCAGGCTTCTGGCTGAGTGTTGGGACATTTCCTGTTGGAGTTTAGCTATGGAGAAATCACCTTAGAAGCAAGCACATTTTCTGGACCAGACTTCCATGAGTATTTTCCGTGCAAAAGTAGAGCCCTTCTCAGTGGTGATCAAGAGAACACTTAGGCGTCCTTCTTGACAGCGAGGAGCTGTGTCAGTGACATCAAAGCATAAGCTGCGATGGCCTGCCACACATCCTTTACTCATGCTTCGTGTGTCTGCATGCAAATGTACCTGTGATGTTTGCTCCCGTTAAGGGGGAGAGTCCGATGCTATAAGACTTCTGAAAGGGTATGAATCTTGTCTTCCAAGCAAAGACACTTAGAAGTTATGATGAGTGGCACTGCAGGAAAAGAGCAACGTACGTTGTGATGATAAAACTTAGAGCTTCATTCGTGTTGATGGAAGATTTGACAGAACAAAGAGCCAGCCACCTGAAAATCCTCCGGAGGAGGGTTAGACCCAAGGCATAAGGATCCCTCTGAAACTGCCTTGTCAGTTAGAGGAACCTTCCGAGGCTCAGTGCCTGTGTAGCACAAGGACCGAAAGACGGTGACGTGGAGTTGAGGGGCATAAATCCTTCAAGGAAGAATGCAGTTGGTAGACTTTGCACCCTAGGTCATCTTGAGATGGACTGTGTTTATTCGTTTTCTCTGTGGAAATGGTCTCATAATTCTGGCACGTGAGCTGTACACATCATATGGTTTTACCTTTTATTTTTCTCTTTTACATGTGTGTGTGTGGTATTGGAAATTAAGCCCAAGGCCTCATGCATGCTAGGCTAGTAGGCAAGCATTCTACCATTGAGTAATACTCTTGGGAAACTGGTCCTTTTTTATTGTAAAATAAGGTATGCAGTTTGTGCTTGATCGGCTATTATGAATTCAGGAATGTGTCTATCTGTGCATGCTTTGCTTTTCTTTACTCAGGATTCCCGCACCGCCTTTGTAGCCATTGTGAATAGTGCTGCCTCTTAAGACCATGCGTCTTCGTCATTGAAGGGTCTGCAATTGCACAAGGATTCCAGAGCCAGATGTCCTAATTCCAGGAAGGTTTTGGATCTCACTTTATGTGTGGACAATATACTATGTAGAGCACTGCAAAGACATTCCTATGTGCAGTGCACTGCAGACCCAGATGATCTGGGCCGTACATGTATAGAGTCACTGCTTAGTGGGATTTTTAGCAGGAGTCCCAGCCCTCACCCATTAGCCATATGTAAGCAGCTAGAGACTGGGAGGGAGAGGAACGTGCGGAAATGTGTCTGACTTGGGATGTCTCGTTTTCCAGAATCCCTGCCAGGGGTTGGCAAGCCCAGAAAGGCAGAGGCTGGCACCAGTCCATCGTCTGTGGCCTACCCATCACACTCCTGTTCTAGAGGCGTGACCTAGATTCCCTAGCTGGGACCAGAAGGGTCTCATTGCCCTCAGATCTTTTCTGTTTCCCCATCTCCTCATCTCAAGCCTTGCTCAGCCATTAAGTTTAAAGAAAAAAAAAAAATGCTCCTAAGAATCGTGCCAGAAAGTGTCTTCCTGTCTCTGTGTCACGAGTGCAACCGTCCGTTGGCGTGTGGCCATGCCGCCTGGCGACCAGTCAGCTTCCTGTAGCAGATGGAGAGTTTTGCTGGTCCAGAAGACCCACAACTGGGTTGCTAGAGCAGATGCTCTGCAGTCCATCCCTGGGTGTGTTTTCCTCATCCGGCTGCTGCTCCAGTTTCTTCGCCTCATATGTAGAGCTGGCCAGAGCCCCACACCGTAGCTTCCAGGTGTCAAGTGTCTCTCCTGAAGCCATGCATGTTGACAAGTGTCCATCTCTTCGTGATATGAAAAGTCTCTTTGGACACAAGGCTGTGTGTAACTATGGAATGTGGATGGTGGCACGGAAAATCATAGGCCGTATAGGCTAGGAAATATTTTTAGTAGCATTTGCCAGAAGGTTGTTTGGCTAGTCTCCGGAGTGTTGACACTTTAATTGCTTTCTTTTTTTCTGCCTCTCAATAGCACAGTTTGGATTTGATTGTATTGTTGGTAGATGGTCAGCCCTACAGAAAAGTAGCACCTTTCAGGCTTACAAAGTGTACGAGGGAAAAGTTTCCCCTGTGGTTGGATACATATTCCTATTTTATTGCTGATAATTGAAGAAATGATTTCCAACTCAGTACTTAAAAATTTTAGAGGAAGTTTAATCTAGTGAAACTCCCGTTTTTCACGTGAGAATGTACCAGTGCTTCCAGCCTCTCAGCTCTGAAGCAGCTGTGTGAGGTCATGCCTGTGAGCTTGGGGAGGAAGCTGCACGGGGGCCCACACCCTATCTGCTTGCAGCCTGGGCGGTGGTATTGCTCCCATGTCTTACTGCAGTGATATTCCCAGCACCGTGTTCTTAATCAAAGGAAGGCCCATGCCTGTGGACTTTTCCCAGCACCCTGAAGATCCCATAACTCCCCCTCGTTTTTTCATTCTTTCCTTCTTCCCTGTGAAATATTAAAAAAGCAAAACCAGAACAAAGCATTAAAATGTGTTGGACATGCTGGGCTGAGGTGGCACGAACCTTTAATCCCAGCGCTTGGGTGGTAGAGGCAGGGGCGTCTTTATATGATGAGTTCGCCAGCCAGTTCTGCGGTGAGCTCCCAGGACAACCAAGGCTGCACAGAGAAAACATGTCTCGAAAGACAAAAACCAAAAGCGAAGTATCGAGCATATATACACGTAGTTTAAAGGCCGGTGTTAAAGCAGATGTCAGTGCCACCATCACATTATTAGGAAAAAGATCACCAGGCCAACGGATGTCTCAGCAGGTAAAGGCATTTGCTACCAGGCCTTAACCTGAGTTCAGTCTCCAGGAGACACACAGTACAATGACAGCCAGACAGTTGTTTTCCACGGCACACTATGGTACTTTGTACTCTCTCTCTCTCTCTCTCTCTCTCTCTCTCTCTCTCTCTCTCTCTCTCTCTCTCTCTCTCTCTCTCTCTCTCTCCCTCTCTCTCTCTCTCTCTTTCTCTCTCTCTCTCTCCCCCTCTCTCATTTGAACAGATCCTTTCTGCCCCCCCTCCACCTCCAAGTCATACATTATAAGAAATGTTCCACGCTTTAAGTGTTGTGGATGCTAATCATCAATATGAATTTCTCCCATCCAAGTACGAACCAGGCCTGACCCTGCTTCGCTTCTGAGATCAGACGAGATCAGGCACATTCAGGGCGGTATGGCCGTAGACCAACGTGGATTTCTAATTCTGTCCATCTTTATCTGTTACAGACTCATCCATGATTGTTTCTGGGACTGTGTGTGCTTCATTTTTTGTTGCTCTCTAATATTTTTATATTACAATGCATCTCTCCATTCTGGTGCTGATGGATATTAGGCGTTGTTTGGTTATTGTAAACACTGCTGCTAAGAACATTTTGGAGTAACTCTGACAAATTCATAATGCCATCCCTCAGTGAAATGCAGAGTTTGCAAAGCCAAGCCTGTTAGGAAGTTCTGAGACGCTTATCTGAAGAGGTAAGAGTTTCCTTTTGTGCACGTGTTGATACTTGGTATTAGTCACCTTTTAAATTTTTAACCAGCTCTTGTGTGATATTTTATGACTGATTTTTTTTGTTGTTGATAAATATAATAAGCTTGCATTTTATATTGACTTTTACAGCCAGTAAGCTTGCTAGATCCCCGTGATTTATTGAATATTTGTGTTAACGTCAAGTTGTAATTTCATTGCAAAGGGAAGCTTCCTTCTTTCTTGTCTTCCTACATTAATGGATTTCTCCAGGAGGGCTCACAGGAGTGTTAGCGATCAGGTCCTCCTTTCTCTTCGTAGCTGCTAAGAGCAGAGTAATCCTGTGGGATCTTAACTTCACAGATGTCTTTAGTCTAGTGGCAGGTAAGGAGTTGTTTCTTTATTTGTTGTTGTTATTTTACAATAGATGTTCTTTTGTGTTGTGAAGGAGAAATTTATATAATTATCGTGAGGATTATATGGTTCCCCTTACTAATAGTAACTTATTAATGTGATAGATTTTTTTATTGCCTAATATTTAATCACCTTTACATAGCATGAGCTGTGATGACTAAAGATAAACTGTCAGAAATTCTCTACCATTAATTAACAGAGTCTAATTAGAGAGACAAAGCGAATTTGAAGAAAAGTTAATAGACGCCACAAGGACAGATAGTAATTACTTGCTTCGTTGCTGGGGCGGTGAATTCAGTCATGGGCTATAGTGGGCTATGCCGGCTTCCCAAAGACAGTGTGATCAGGAAAAGGAAAAGTTCTTTGTAATTTGTTTTACCAGACTGAGAGCATTTTGAGACTCTGACAGACAACTTTAGGTGATTGTTGCCATGGGGTCCCGCTCCTCCTATGTCTTGTGGCCGTGCTTAACATTTTGCTAACACGGTGCTTGCCAGCAGTCTCTCTGTCCTCAGGAAATGTCTTATCACTACACGTTTTGTAGTCTGTTATCCCCATCCTGGTTTTGCTGATAATACTGTCTTGGAGTTGGAGTTGACTTTTCCTTATAAGTGACTTGACTCTCAGATGGACAAGATCATTATTTAAGAACTCCTTGATTCCACAGACCATCACGGGACCCTCCAGTTTGAGGAGCACAGGGCCAGGCTCCCTGTCAGCAATCACACAGGCTCTCAGGAAGCTTTCTGTCCACTTGGAAGCTAGAATTACATCATAACCGTGAGGCTCACAGTGGCCTTGTGCAAGAACTGATGAAAACCACACTTTTTTTTGCAGACACGATGGATTTGCCAGCTTCGGCAACGTTGCTGAAACATTTTCACAGTAGGCAATGGAGCAAGCATTGGAGGAACATGGGTGTCCCATCCCCCCCCACACACACACACACACTCACACTCACACACACACAGGTACACACACACTCACACACACACACACACACATGTACACACACACACACACACACTCAGCTACAATACAGATCAGCTTCATTTAAAGTACTGAGCATTCACTTGTCTTTCTGTCTGTTCAGTTCAGCTCTAAGGGATGTTTCAAATCCCTCTGCTTACACCCTGTGCTGTTTCACACCCGAATAACTCTCCAAGCTCCTACGGCCCCACACAACCTATCTGGTCCATGCTTTATCACATCTTTTTCTTGGCAGATCCGAGCTTAGAAATCAGTCTGTTTCTCCTCTGGTCTTTTTTGTGTCCAGATCCATTACCTCTGTGTCTGTACCCCACACACACACCATGCTTTTTTTTTTTAATAGCAGCCATGATAATTGGCACAGTACCCTGCTATCCTCATGAGAGATTTTTAGTGTACGTATCGTATTTCTGTGGCTATGTGACCAATCATATCATGACCAAAATGGTATCACAATTCCGCTCATTACTATTGAAGCCATTTCGTTTTACTTCTATTATTTATAGATGTGGTAGCCTTTACTCCTGGCTTCTTCCGTCCTAGCCTTTGCGGAAGTATTCAGTGCCGAAACAAGTCACATGCTGTGTTTCAGCGGGCTAGAATGCTTTTGGTAAAAGTTGTGGTCTAGCACCTCGGCTGTTCCTTGTAACTGTCCAAACCAGGGTGCTATTTTCTGTAGTTGGGAATTTAGAAATCCAACCAAACATGCTTTGGGATTATTGCTGTGACGAGACCTGGCACCGTGAATTGCTAACTTTGCTTAATTCCTTGGTTTAGTTTAGAAACTAGGAAGTATTGCCCAGGTTATCACCAGTCCACTGTATAAGTTACAAGAAGTCATAAAAACCATGAAAAGTGTTTGTCTGTGAATACATGTTAGTTGGTGTGGCGGTGCATGCCTCTAACCCTCACCCTGAAGACGGAGGGATGGAGGACTGCTCACACGGGAGGCTAGCCTGGCCTACATATCAAGACCCTGTGTCAGAAACAGAAACAGCATGTTTACTTTGTGTATTTAAGTTCCTCTTCCTCCCTGGGCTTCATGCTTTCTCTTCTCCCTTTTACATCGTTAAGTCAGCTGCCTATGGGCATTTTCTTCCTAAGAATGTACTTATTTTCAGGAGTGTGGGTGTTTTGCCTCCATGGCTGTCAGCGTACCACCTGCATTCAGGTTTGCTGAGGCCAGGAGAGGGCATTACTGCTCCTGGGAATGGAGGCACAGATGGTTGTTAGCTTCCATGTAGGTGCTGGGAACTGAACCTGGGTCCTCAGGAAGACTTTTTCCTAATTGCTAAACCTCCTGCCTACAGGAACTTAATTCCCATTTTTATGCAAAGCAAGCCCCAAGTTAGTTCAGAGGAATGAAAGTCAGCCCCTGCCCATGCTCAAATTGCTTTGCTTTTCTTTAACCCATTCTGCTTTCCTTTATTCTCCGCTTGTTGGGCGAGTTTGTGCATTTGTGTCTAAATGGCATGCTCTCTTGAAGTGTTTATTGCAGCTGACTCTGAGTAGAGAGGTCTAATTTTCTGCTTGTCTTGCCCACCCCCACCTCTGTTTCTCTGTCTCTCTGTCTCTGTCTCTGTCTCTCTCTCTCTCTCTCTCTCACACACACACACACACACACACACACACACACACACACACACGGTGCTGTCTGGAGAGTTTATAAAACACATCACAGTGGAAGTCAGCTGTCTCTGTCCATCAAAAACCTGACAAAACCCGCATCTCAGGCTGGAGAGTTGCCTCAGTAGGGGAACTGCTTCCTGTGAAAGCATGAAGACGAGCTCAGATCCCTAGCACACTCATAAAAAGACAGGTGTAAGAGCATACACTGTAACTCCAATGCTGGGAGAGGCAACAGACGTGCAAGTCTAGGCGCTCACTAGCCCGCCAGTCCAGCCAAATGGGAAGCTACAGGTTCAGCTGGAGGTCCTGAGTCAAAAGGGGTGCTCAGTGATTTAAAAAAAAAAAAAAAGACATCCTGATGCCAACTTCTGGCATAGCCATGCACCTGCATAGACGGACACATCCACACACATGTGCACACATCACACACGTCTTTTTTTTTAACATCTTGTAAGCAGTCATTTAAGCTGCTAGAAAATACATTGTTTTTATTGCCTGTGTGTCTTGAAAGCTTCCTATATTAATACTCCTCCCTAAAGTGCTAAAGCTCCGCTGATCAGAACAAGGGTATTTGCACTTTAAAAAATAAACAAACTAGGGAGCAGTTAGAGAACCCTTTTGAAAGTACCCTTGACTCCTGAAATTATAATCTGTTCCTGTGTTCACTAGGCCAGAGCCCTATGAGCCCGGTGGCCTGGTGTTGACGTTGAGGTGTGGTGCCTGAGCCCCAGTGACAAGAATTTATACTTATTTATAGCCTTCCTGTCCCAGCATTTGCCAGCTCTTTTGTTTTGTCCAAAGCCGTGGTTACAGCTGGCACTGAACATCCCAGTAAAGGCAGATGGAAATTTCAGGAACACCCTTATTCTGCATTTAAGAGCACAAGTTAAAATGTTTTGACCCTACTTAGCTCTGAGATGGACAGAATGTGAGTAGCTGAAAGGGATTTCACAACAGTTCATACACAAATGCCGCATGTTTTAAGCCAGTTCTCATCACACTGGGATGAAGGACCCGTCTTTCCCCTTAAAATGTCAGTTGTCATGTTCATTGTTACCCTGTATTTTGGGGGTGTGAGACTCGTGACCATCGGTGCTGATTCTCCTTTTCCATATGTAATACTTCTGGTCTGCAGAACACCGCTGAAATGCTATTCCTTTAAACTGTAGCATCGAGTTAGAGGACAATGGATGTCAGTACACGGATGGGACAAGCGGTAAGACCAGTTAAATACTGGCAGATCTGCATATGCTGTGACCCCATTCGCTTGCTAAGCACTTGGAGATAACGGAGTTCAGGCGGCATCCACTATGTCCTTTTGCCTCCTTACTCTTCGGGGAATGGACATAGCAGCAGTGACTGGCGGCGTCATCATTGTACACATGTGATACCTGAGATACATTTATTCTGTAATGTCAGCGAACTGGTTTCACTTATTTTATTAGAATCTGTGTATACATTGTCTCGGACATTCGCCAAAGCAATAATATTTGAACCGTGAAACAGCCTCACTGAGGGTTCATAAATGTGACCTCTCCCAGCCAATCATTTTCATATCATGCTTGTCCCTTCAGCAGCTTCCAAGATGATGTTTTCAACTCCCATGACACCCGAAGAATTTGCTAGGATGAGTGAGATCAGTTGTAGTCCTCTTTGCCAGAACACGGTACCACACCCTTGGCAGGTAGGCAGTATTGTCTTCATATGTTTGCAAGGTTACTCAGCGTTAGTCCTTTGTCCTCCTGAAAGGACCCAACCCAACCCGCTCAGTTCACAGGGACCAGCGCCCTGGGAAGAGGGGACTTGGGGTGCGTGGGCATGGCAGTGTGAGTACTCTCCTACTGCATAGGAGGCTGCACCAGCACAGTGGCACTTTGTGGTCCCTTTCAGGCAGATATTCTGACCTCAGGAGCTTTAGAACTTGAGGGAGCAGAGTTACGATAGGGAGCTTTCAAGACACGCAGGCAATCAACACAAGGGGGGTCTTAAAGAAGAGTAAACTCCCATGTGTTTTCTAGTAGCTTCAATGTCTGTTTACAAGATGTAAACAAAAAAAAAAATGACGTGCGTGTGATGTACGCACATGATTTTCGGTAGACCCCTTTAAGTGACGGCCTCTGGACGTCTTCTGAAGGAGGTGGGTACCACCGCAGTGGCCCTTGAGCTAAGGTATTATTTATTTCCCCACCCCTCTGGGAGTCTCCAGATTAGATGAGGCCCAGAACAGTCTGACCCCACCCAGCCACTGTGTCAGCAGCCTTCTGTGAGGTTACTCCCATTCTGAAGTGTAGTGTGTCCTGGCTGGTCGAGCTACACAGCCGGGTCCACACACTGAGGGCAGTGGCACAAGACCCGTTAAGACCCTGCAGTGTCTCTTCCTGCTCCGTGCAGTCACTTGGCCCGTAGCCAGTGGTCCCCTGGAAGACGTCCTGAGTTGCTGAGTTGAGACCGCTCCCAAAATAGAGACAGGGTGGTTTGAGGTCCTTGGTTCCTATAGCTCACTGGTTATGGGATAAACAGGACCAGTGGCGGGATCCCTGCTTCATGTAGGTAACTCGTCATCTGGCTGTCTGTGTGATTAATTCCCCTCCCTCCTCCATTATGTTGGAGCACATGTGTAATGAATTTTTGTTGAATAATGAAGGGCAACCAACTGGTAAACCTTTTCTGAAGCATTTTCATCCCTTGGAACAGAAAAACCCTCTTCCCTTCAGTAGCACTAAAAAAACCGTCAGATGCTATGCAGAAACCATGGTTCTACACAATCCTAGTTTGACAGCTTAGAGGACCAATTGCTATATAAACTCATTAGTGAGAAACAGGTGTAACATTCCTATATGTTGAATGAATTCCTACAAGGAACTACGTAAGGAAAGTAGCTCCCCTTCCCCCTTGGTTTTTTTTTTACTGTAATGGAAGGTGTTCTCTCATGAAAAAAGTTCTGCCCTGAAGCAAAAGTACACATCACATTTAAATACATTCTAATTCATTTCATTGTCGGTGTTCAGCCAAAGCACAATTAATCCTTGCACAACCACCCCTGAAACTAGCTAGTCAATTGAGCACCCGGCCCGCATAGCATGAGATGTGGAAGAAAGGCATTTAAAACTTAAAGTGCACCATTGAATCGACTGCAGTTCGGCGTCCTCGAAGCTCCTCCGGCCCTCATTGTCAAATAGCCACAGTGGCACTATGTATTTGCTACACAAACACCCAGCAGAGTGCAGGAGCTTTTCTCTTCCCTTTCTTTTGCTTTTTTAATTGGAGGGCATTGCTGGTGAAAAACAATTCTTTGATTTGTTCTCTTGACAGTAGAGAGACAGCCTGGTTATTTCTTCCCAGATAAATTAAGCCCCATTGTCAGACTTGACTCCTGAGAGGGAATGCCTTGTGAGAACCGGAACTTTCCGACTGTCTTGCTTACATAATCCCCTTTATGTTTCTCTGAAATATGAAAGTATGGAGGCTTGCACCGTTCTTTCCCTTTTCCCTTATTTTCAACAAAAGTAGCCATTCTGCCAGAATCCGAAATGGCAAAAGTAGCTTGAATCTAGATCTTTGAATATGCACAGTTCTTCACATCCCTCCCTTATTTTCTTAAAATACGACTTAATGTGACCGGTTTGCACATCTTTAACTATATATTTGCAAATTCCCCCCCCCACACCCTTTGAAATTTAAACTAGGCCACAGGTGAAGCCTCCTGTGCTCTTAGTGTTAAAAGTGCAGGAGACATTTACATTCAGAGACTGGCACAGACATTGGAGGAGCTAAGGGGGTCTTGGTGTGAGGGTTTCCTCTTTATAGCTAAAAGTGGCTGTAGAGAATGATTGTGTGTGTGTGTGTGTGTGTGTGTGTGTGTGTGTGTGTGTGGTCTGGGTCTGGGTCTGGGGGAAGGCAGAATATTCAGGTTGTACTTGTAGTCAGAATGTTGCTGTTTTATAAGGATGGTTTTTAAAACTTAGGAGATTGTTGCCTTCCAAATGCGAATGCCTATTTATACATGTAAATGCAGTTTTGAAAGGAATAAAACTTAGCAGTGCTGAGTATTTGGTGGCTAAATTCTAAAGTGAGCCCGGAAGGAGAAAGTCAGCAGAGTTAACATTCCATCCTAACACTGATTAGAACTCTCACAATAATGCATATCCAAGATTAGTTCCCCATTTCTTATGTTACGCACAAGGATACAGTAGTTTGTGTGCCTTCAAAGGACAGTATTGAAGTGTCTGTAAGAACCGCAGACACTTTACACCATGAGGAGTTCTGCAGTATTGAGACTGTCGGGGCCTTCCCATGTGTGTCTCTTGAATCATCCGTCAGCGGTGTGTGGTGGCCATGGACCATTTCAGCCCCTTCTTTCTCTTTCTCCGTTGCTCATCCTTCCTGATAATCATTCTGTAGCTTTTTAGTGGAGAAAACATACAAGAGCCCACAACTAGATACACACGAGAACATGGGTCTACCACATACGCGTTCATGACTATGTTCACAGTCATGTGGGGTGAAATCCTAATCTGGTGACTTGGGTGAGGCCCCCTGTGAGCTGCAGGACCTTCTGCCTGCTGGAAGAGTCCTCGCAGCAGCGTCCACTTGGCACCTGGCCTTAGGCAACCTCGGGAAAGTATGGACTCGCTAAGTTTGAAATGCTAAAGCTTTCCAGTCCCCTGGTTCGTTTACTACCTGGAGAGATCCGTTCATCATAGCTTTCTTGCTACACTGGTAGAACTGGTAGCTCTGTGGCAGTTGGTTGAATTTTCTGCAACAATGTTGCCTCTCAGTGTGCCAGGGAAAGGTGTTTCACACCAAGCGATAAACTGAGTTCAGCTCCAGCTCTCACATGGTAGAAGGAGTTGTCCTCTGTCGCCTGTACGTATATACGTACACTAAATCACCTAATTAAAAAAGCAAACTCAGAGGATTTTAAAAATTTCAACAGTTTCAAATCTAAATACTTACTGGAACTGGTTTTAACATACTTCCATAATTACTTAAAATTAAGAAAAAAGTTTTAAGCACCTGTTTTTATCCCCCTGGGAGATAGTAAAGGCAGAGTCAAGCAAAATTCATTTCATAGCCAAATCCAAATGCAGAATTTCCCAGGCTTTGGGAGATGGCTTTGCAAGTACAGTACTTGCTGCACGGACCTGAGGCCTCTCTCAGCAAGTTGGATGCATAAGAGCCACGTGCTGAGCTGTTGCTGAGCTGCTGCTGCTCCAGTGAGGTTGTCCAGAGGACTCTCTGGCCAGCCAGCCTAGGCTCAGTGAGAACCTTCCTCTGAAAACAAGGCAGAGAGTGACAGAGAAAGAGCCCAACATCAGCCTGTGGCCTCTACATGTCTGTAAAAGGATGAACACACACACACACACACACACACACACACACACACACACACACACGATTGCTTTGTGGGCCCATGCTGTCCGTTCCTAAAAGGCATCTTTGAAGAACTGTGCACATGGAATCAAGACTTGAATGCACTGCCATGTGTAACCCACAGCCACGGTGAACACGGTGATGGATGATAATGGCCCCATTTTCCTCCCTGCAATTTCAAGAGTATTCCTGATAGAGTCTAGAGTCGACACCTGCTCCTAAGTCCTTTACCTAATGAAAACGGGACACTCTCCGGGAAGAATGTGGGGCTCCAGATGCTTGTGTGGGCCTGGCTCACTTCACAGAAGCTCTTATCCCAAAGGAACAAATAAATAGACATATCCAAGTTTGTCTTTTGAACTCTGTGTCCGGAAACAGTCTGCGTAGCCGCCTCACCCCGCCCTGCTTCCTTCCAGTCTTTATCACCCGATTGCTTGACAAGCGTCCGGACAGAGGAGAGATGCTTTTCCCTTCCTTCTCGTATTAGCATTTCCTTGCTCTCTTGTATTTAAAAGTTTCTTAAAACAAAGATTATTTACTGAAGTCCAGAGAGTGCTGGCGTTGGGTAGTTTTTAAAGAGAAAGGGATAATTTTTAGACACTGAAACGCCGCATTAACACTTCATGTGGGCCTTTGCTTGCTGCCTCGTTCTCTTAGGCTCCGGAGCTATACTCCTGTTTTCTCTCCGTTCCTTCTTCTCTGCTTATTGGGTTGGGTGGCTTTGGCCCAGTTTAACAATGGGTGCTTTGAGTGATGAACTTCAGTGCATAATTTCCCAGTGAAATCACAGCAGAGTGATGAGATGACAAAAAGCTGACTTATTTTTAGGGACTAGAAATGGCGCTGTAACGTAGGACTTCATCCTTCTAATATTCCAACACAATTCTAGCTGATAATTTTGTGTGTTTGTGAATGGCGACGAGAAATTCCAAGTTGTGGCTTTTCCAGTGTTACTGGCTCATCCGTACGTAGTTTTATGAAATTGCACATTTTAATGAGATGCATGAATTATGAGTTCTTTTGAATAAAATACTGAAAATTCCCTTAAAAGTCGCTTCCATTGTAATTTTGCTACTGAAAATGAGCAGACTTCCCACTGCCGTATTTTAAAAAGTTTGTTAGGCTGACTTTCATACTCCAGGGTTACATATTATTCTTTATTGTTAAGGTATTTTTTGGCAATTGGAATGAATTCTCATTTTACTGTTTCTGGGAAACCTTTAATAAAAGAATGGTTATTTTGTTCCCTTTGAGAAGTTACTTTAGAAGAAACTTCTTTGATCTTATGAAGTAAAGATGGGCATAATTTGGTGACTGGTTTTCACTGGCCGTTGGGTGTTTACTGTCTGGATCATCACTATGGCACCTAGTCTGTGGGTTCCTAGTACACCTTCTTACGCACATCTAGGTAGACGTACAGTGTAGACTCTGTCATGAAGGAGAGTGGAAGAGCTGAGGCGTCTCCCAGTCAGTTATGGGGGTTTTCTGGAGTGTGTTCACAGGGTTCCTTTGCTCATGGATGATTGCCAAAGCATGAAGCCCCATGGGTACACCGCTTCTGTTGGCTTTCCATGCGTTTCAAAGTTTGTGCTACTCAAACCGACCTGCGTGCAGTGCAGAAGTTGCTCTGAGGCTTTTCAGTTGACTGTGATGCATCCGATGGGCTCCATGGTGAAAACCCCCAGGAGTCTGGCCGCTAGGAATAACTCAGCTGTTTGCCTTTTGTCTGTTACACTTAAGAGAGTATTAGAAATGACGAGCAAATTAGATTAAATTTAAAAGACTCTTGTGAGGGCAGTTTCTTTAAGTACTGGAAATGCTATTGTTTGAAAAGAGTAATTCATTTAGAATTTATTTAGATATATTGTAATCAAATTACAATAATTCAAGAGAGACATTGTTAGCTTACATTTTCCCCATAGTTCTTTAGTAATCATGTCTTTTGAAAGGAATGATTTCTTAGATTCTATAACTTACCGAAACATTCACAGATACATTGTAAACTATGCTATGCAATATAGTTAAAAGTCTCAGGTATGCAAGAGCCCCTCTCTCTACCTAATCTTGCACAGCAATAAGAATCCAAGATGTTAATAAAAGTCGGGCTTTGGTAGTGCACGCCTTTAATCCCAGCACTTGGGAGACAGAAGCTGGTAGATCTCTAAGTTCAGGGCCAGCCTGGTCTACAGAGCAAGTTCTAGGACAGCCAGGGCTACACAGAGAAATCCTGACTTGAAAACAACCAAAACAACAAAAATGCTAAAAAAGAGATAGCTAAGTTAACTCAGCTCTGCAATTCTGTTGAAACAGAATCTGAACTGAAATGACTTGCCTGTCACTTACAAGGGTGTCTGTTATCTGTTATATTGTTCTTTACTGTTAGCAGCCTCCAGGCTCCCTACGTGCTAATTTAGTCATGGGATTCCCTGAAGGACGTTTAGTGTAAATGCTTGAACATTGCTTCACCTTTGGGACAGTGAAGGTCCGTTTCCTTCTGCTTTTGAGACTCCAGATCGCCTCTGAATTAGCTCTTACACTTGGGGCTTACTTACTCCTGTGAAATTCTGCCCCGGCAGGCAGTTCTGGGTTAGTCTCTCTGTAGTGACTGTCCTTGGACAGTGTAGAATGACTTTTCCCTTTGGGCCTTCTTAAATCCCTCTCTGAAGCCATCTTTTCTGTCCAGTTGTCTTAATATTACTGCCATAGTCATTTTGTTTGGTGGCAGACATCCTTAATTACAAAATCATGGCGGTTTGAAGAATGCATTGCTTCTCTTTTTACATCCAGTCAAAAGAGCTTAGAGTTTGAAGACCTTCAGAAGTGAATGACAGTGTACTAATAATTCACCAGTATTCTTACTTCTCTCTGCTGGGCCTTTCTTTCTATCTCTAGGCTGACTTGAAACATCTCTGGCATAATAGAATATTGGCTTCACTGCTCCCTCAGCGGCTGCCAAAGACGACCTATGCTACATAGGACCTGAAGTAGCCCAGTTGTTGGCTTTTTATGGCACAAAACCTTCTTTTAGGAAATACAGTAATGCCTACCACAGTGAATGTTTTATACATAGTTTGGCTGTTTAAGACAACTCATACAGTAGATTTGACTTCGTGAGATTTATTAGTTCATTTAGTTTATGTCAAAGTTACAAAGCTCTAGGATCTATTAAACTTACTGCCATGTAAGCAAGATAATGAGTAGCTGGGGACAGCAATCTGTTCCCGTAGTTCCTAGAGTCCCAGCTCCTCAGTAGGTTGAAGCTTGAGCCCAGAACTTTGAGGCTGTTCTGAAGGACATAGGAAGAGCGTATCTCAAAATTTAAAGAAAAATGTCAGCCAAAACTTTATGTTTACAAGATTCTTAATTTCATTGTGACTTAATTTTGTAGTCAAGAAGAGCCTCTTAAAGGCAATTGTGTTGTCATTTCAAGGTGTTTGTCTTGGGGCTGGAGAGATGACTCAGTGGCTGAGTATGTACTTTTCTTGCAGAGGACCTGAGTTCTAGTTCCAGTACCCATGTCAGGAGGCTCACAGCCAGTGGCTACCACAGTTACAAGGGGGTCCAACTCCTCCGAGTTCTGTGACACCTGTACTCACAGGCACATACCCTATACCATAATTTACAAATCATAGAAATAAATCTCATCGAAACAAGTAAATAGGGTATCACGCAGACTATGGATTTAATGTGTATGAATTAACATCACATTACCCTCTATAGCACTCTGACTTCTCATTCTTCCAGTGTCTTCCCCACACTGTGTGAGATATTGGTACTAGCCCTCCAAGGCATACACATGCTTTGTTCACAAGTGCAGGTATCCATTCGAAGTGGGATAATGTAAAAATAATAATAATAGCCCGCAACGTCAGTATATACATCAGGGGTCATCTTGAGCTCATTTGTTCATGGTACCATGAACACACATTAAATAATTATGATCTTGCAGTACCACATGGGATATATTTAAATTTAGTTCAAGGTACATGTTACATTGCTAACACAAAAGCTGAATAAAATCCTGAATAGCTATGATCAGTGAATTAGAAGAAAATGTTAACTTAAATTTTCTGTGGCTCCGTAGTGAGAGGCATTTCATCTCACATCAGCTTTCTCGTGTAGCCTTGTGTGTCTAAGGACAATGACAGAGTCCTGGGGTTAGAAGAGCTCATTATGTTTGCTCCCCCTAACATTGCAGTTGTCATGAGCGTGGATCGAAGTATAAAGTCCCCTGACCGTTTCTTCAGGCATTTACACGTTAATGTGGGAGCCCGTGACTTCCGTTTCTCCATTTGAAGCCGAGAGCCATTCTGTTTGTTCTGTTTTCTTTTGTTTGTTTTTTAGCGTTTCTCTTCAACTTCCTAGACAGGAAGAGATTTCCCCACACACCATAACACAAGGTTCACTTAATGTCTATTTCTAGAGTTTTTGTGTCGCAAATAGACATGTGTGGTATATAAGATGCAGACATTAAAGACAACCTTTGGAGATTTCCACCACCTTACATATACACCTTTTATTTGAATGTTTTTGTGACAGGTGTAACTAAAAATCAAGCCGTGCAGACAAATAGAGAATATCACAATTGGGAAGAAAATAGATCGATTCTACCTTGAATGGTTTTAAACTAAAATCCCTTCTAAATGGCAAGTGGTAGAAATCAGTGTTTCTAAATTTTGTGACTCTTTCCTAACAACATTGCAAACTGTCATGAGCCAGTCTTGGAAAGATGTTCCAGCTCTCAAAGGTCTCGGCATCCTTCTGCATCAGGCTTCACAAAAGCGGATATAGACACATAGCCATCCTTCCCATCCGGAGCCTGTGTTTTTATATTCTTCTCTCGCCTCCTCGGTTGGACATAAAACACTTTATTGCAGTCTGAGGTATATGCACAGTGTTACTCTCAGTCTGTCACTTGAGGAGGAAGAAAGAAACGATAATGACCACAGTCAGCGTTGTCGGATGTTCCCCTAGGTGTAATGTGTTTGCACACTGTGGGACAGATTGCATAATCTCCCTCATTCGGCCCCGAAGACACTACAATGGCTGGTGTTGGAATGTTCTTTTTTATTTAGAGACGGGATGTTTCCCCTCTCCCCCCCCCATACCATTTGAAAATGTTAAACTCTAGATTTTGTATAGCAAAAATGCTAATCAGTAAAAAATGCCAGATTCGAGAGCTAGACACGGAGTTTGAATATTCTACAAATAAAATAGTTCTGCTCTGGGTTTTCTCTGCTGACAGCACAAATGAAACCAGAAGACAACACCTGGATGATGGGGCCCCACCCAGCCCCCGTGATCTATCTTGGCATTCCTGCTGGAGTTGTTAAGAAGTCTGGAATGTTAGAATAGCTAGCGAGCGGCGTTAAAATCGAGACGAGTTCTGTGCACACAGGCACTGCTGCATTCCCACCTGGCTGACGCTCACACATCCAACTGCGAAGTTTCTTGTTCCTGCTAGTTTGAGCCACCTTCATGTCTCTTGGCATTTCTTTTAATCAGGGGGACTGCGAGTAGGAAAACATGTCTTTGGGGTTTAAATGATGTCAGTAGTTGGCAATGGGAGAAAGGAATCTTAATCTGAGATGATCGCCAAGGCCTTGGCCCTCTCCTTTGATAGGGGGATTTCATCAGCCCATTCCCACTGGCTTGTCCCGGGCTTATCCTGTTTACTCCCTACACTATGGAAGCGGTCCTAAGCGACTTCCAAAGGGAAACCTTGCTACATTTACTTGAGAGCTGCACTGTGCTACACTCCAGCACAATGTGAGTTTGCTTCAAACTCTGGAGTCCTCTCGTGTATGGGCTGAGAAATTCAAAATTACCCCTTATTTATACAGCCTTTGGCAGTTTGGGGCAATGCGTTTTGTCACCTGTTTGCTGTCTTAAGAAGAGCTGGAAAGTTTATGAAGAAATAGAAAATATGACTTTGAGCCCTTGACATTTTAAAATAAATGTACATATTGTTAGTGACAGATTGCTAAACTTGGCTTTAGACACTTAGCTATGTTTCTTGCCAAAAGTAATCCAGATGTGCATAATTTATCCGGCTGCCATATGTGCACTGACATGTCTTTCTATAATCAACTGTCTGTTCAGTATGGTTACAGTTAAATGTTCTTTTTTATCAACAGTCTTTTGAAATAGTACTGACTTGATCACTTATTTTAAATTTAACAACTTCTCATCTAGTTCGCCTTTAAACCCCAGTGAGCAGGCATGTTAAGTTTCTAAAAAAAGACACTGACATCCAAATACCCCGGGCCCTTGCTTTTTAAGAGGAAGCCATGGGATGTGGTCCTCATCAGGGTCCCATTTTGATGACATTTTTTAGAGTGTAGGTTGGGAGATATACACACCCAATGCGATATTGTTGAAACAACAATAAAGTTTCTAACCACCCGTTTGTTTTGAAAAGGAAATAGGAACTGGAATGCTTAATATGGATCAAATAAGTATGTGGGAAAAGGACATTTTACTCTATTCATAATCCCTGTGCCTTGTAGCTGCCTGTGACCTTCACGTGGGTTATGGCACTGTGCTGATTGCCAGGTGTTATCTTTTTTTTTTTTTTAGCAAATGCGTGTTTTATTTTTCTGTGTTGCCAGTTTTAACATCTAAATATCTTGGAGAACCTCTGGCACATGCGGTGACGTTTCATTAGTGACTGTCCTATGCTTGAGAGGTCGTTTGCCTTGAAACCGTGTCCTTGTTTTTTTGTTCACGGTGACACTGAGCCACCATTAAGTCTAGACAGTGTGTTTGCCAACGCTGCGTCCTCGCTTATGTTTATCCACAGCTGCAATTAAGTTTTTCCCACTGTCCCCATCTGTGCAAGCTAGCTTGCGCAGCGACCTTGGCCGGTTCAAAATCTGTTCAGCCAAGCCGTTGTGTAGCGAGAGCTCCAAAGGCAGATGGCGGGGACCGATGACGGGGACTGATTGTCAGTGACTCTGGCTAATGGTAACCGGCCTGCCCATCCTACAGTGTGACTTTGAAGGCATATCTGGAAACTCGGTTCTGACAGCATAAAAACTAACTCAGTGTTGCGGTAAATGTCCAGGTAGTAAGAGTGATCCTGCTGTGGGTTTGGAGAAGTTAGGGGAGCAGGGACTAAGTGTGCGGTGTCTGTTGTCATTGCTCTAGCTGATATGCGGCTTTAATTTTCTAATCAGTTACCACTTTCCTTCGCATACTCCTGGAGAAAGTTCCGATCCCTCCTGCACACTAGAAAATCAGAGGCCTTTGCCTGGCTTCCTGCTTGAGGCAGCAGCTTGGCTCTGGTTTTGAAAAGTTAAAGACAAATTTGGGTTTGAAGGAAGAACAGAGCAGGTCTGATATATAGCGTGGCCCGTAACTGGTATTTTCCTCCCTTGTGGTTAATTGTCAATTTGAAGCCTTTTGTGAAGAACTTACAGTTCTTTTTCCAAATTTAAGATGTTTGAATTGACATCAGTCTTTTCTGATTAACAATGTATTCCTTTGCATATATAAAAAATGTAGCTGTGGCCGACATGCACATACATCCAGCCATGCAGGGTGACATTAGTGACTATGGTTGTTGCCATAACTGCTCTCAAAGTCTGTATGACTGTAGCTCATTGATTTTGAATTAATGGAATTTTTCCCACCCACTAGACTCGTCCAGTTATAAACATTGTACATACTTCTTTTACTTTCAGCAATGTACTCTGCCATTTGATCTCCTAGTAACTCCATTATCATCATTTCACAAAAATAAGCTATGCAGGGGTCGTTACAGGAGAAGACACCATGCTGTGGTCCTGGAAACATTTCTGTTTGATTGTCCACGGTAATGTCGCACCTGCTCCGTTTAATCTAGGCCCCAGTCATTCTACCTGGGTTACCCACGAGGACAAGGGCCCCTTTCACTGGGACAGCCTCATTCTCACAGCAGTTTACAGAGGTCCAGAAACAGACAGAGGCAGTCCTTTCGCTTAAGAAGTTCCGCCTTGAATGTCCTGAGTGGCCCTGGCTGTTTTCCTTAATTGTTAGATGGACTCCCTTTCTGTGGAGGGCTTCCAAGCTCGCCAAGTTTTCCAAATCAGTCTTTTTCTTCTTTCTTTCTTTCTTTCTTTCTTTCTTTCTTTCTTTCTTTCTCTTTCTTCCTTCCTTCCTTCCTTCCCATTTTGATAATTTAGTTATTCTTATTTTATGTACATTAGTGTTTCGCCTGCATGTATGTCTGTGTGAATGTGTCAGCACTAAGAGCTACAGACACGTTAGCTGCCATGTCTGTAGATGCTGGGAATTGAACCCCAGGCCTCTGGAAGAGCAGTCGGTGCTCTTAACCACTAAGCCATCTCTCCAGCACCCGCCCCTGCCAATTTCTTCAATTATGTTTTCTGTTTCCCATTGATTACTACCTATCACCATCTTAGCATTTAACCACAGCAGATCAAAGCTCACCGTGCTTCCTAGTGTACTTACACACTCTGCCTCCTCTCCTGCCCTTCTCTACCGTTTGATAAGATGGCAAGACTGTAAGTTAGAGTCTACCTGCGCTCGGACGTGGCTCTCACACTCGGTGGGTTCAGGACAGCAGGTGTGGGTGTGCAGGGTGGAGGGGTGCACAGGTGTGAGTGCAGAGGCCGGATGTGGACACACCCTCCCGAGTGCCAGCACAGGCCGCCCTAACCCACGCCCAGCTTTTACGTGTGTGCTGGAGATCCGAGTTCGAATCCCGATGCTCGTACAGCACTTGACCCACGCAATCGTTTACTGCCTAGCGCCCTATCGAAGATGGGGTGTCCCCCACCCATGAAGTGCTGGCGTCCTTGTAGACCGGTTAGTTCTATTACAATACCAAGTAGTAGGTATTTGCGGGGCTGAATGTGTGGCGTGCAGGACAGAGCATAGCGGCTGGTAAGTTGTAGTGAGCATCTACATGGCTGAAACTTAAGAGCTGGAAGTAAGACATCTTCTCAGGGGAACCGGCATGCACGAGCGTGGGCGTCCCATGGTGCAATTCTCCCTCGTCCACTCGGCTCGCATCCTCCCGCCAGGCGCTGCGCTTTCCACTGCAGACTGGAAGCTTGGCTGGTGCTCCACGGAGAAAAGCCAGTTGTTGGTGGCTCTGAGTATTCAATGAGACCCTTGAGTTTTCTTCGCGCACATGCGAGCTTTTGCCACACAGGGACTAGACCTTGTTGCTGTATAAGGAATCTTATTTACGGGGTACGTAGGTCCGCCTTGCAGATGTCTTCGTGCTAAGATCTCGCTTTACGTGTAATGGAATGAACCTAAGGGAACGGGCGCATCAGCACCTCGCAGAAGCTACCGCGGGGAGGGGGGGGCTGCAAAGCGCAGCAAGGCAGCTGCCATTGTGAGGCGCGCCCTCCGTCCCGTGCCAACTAACACGCGCGCATGGTTCGGCCTTACGGAATGAGCAGAAGCTCTCAAGCAAGAGTCACGACTGAAAGCTTTGTGGCCGTGTTCCTCTTCAGTGCGATGCAATTGCTGAAGAAAGTTGCTAAGGAGGGAGGCTTTCCCTACCATGAAGCGCAAACAGGAGCATACATTGTCAGTGTTGGTAACAGCGACACCCAGGAAGCACAGCTTGCCCAAGGGAGGGAGACAAATATTTCGATGTGTAGCAAATGCTGTCCCAACAGTGAAGGAAGTGCCTGCTTTCTGTCCAGTGTGAAGTCACCCGTCCCGACAAAAGGAGCAGCTCAGTGAGCGCAGCCAAGTTCCCATCCCCGTGTTACTTGCCGCTTTCAGATGGAGTTTGCAGTGGAGCTGAGCATTTAGAAGGAACTCTCTCCTCCTAACAGGCCTTCCTCTACGACCCTGCCCCCATCTCTGGTGTAGAAACTCTCTGTGAGGATGTGACAGACCTTGTGCATTAATAAATCTATTAATAAATCTATTTAGGTAAGTGTTAAACGAATTAAGCCAGTCTCAGGCAATTACTGTGTGTTTTCTCTATTTGTGGTTCTGGATTTTATGTAAAAATCAGATATGACATGAAAGTCAGTAAAAAACAGTCAGGGAAATGCAGGGCTAATGGACTGGGAGGGATATGCTCAACATACAATATATATCTGTGTGAATTTAAATAATGTGGACAATAATGTCAAAAAGTTAACGCATCAATCAGGCCAGAGGAAAAAGCAGTCACCTGTGCTTCACTATCTGTTACTCCGTTTTAGTAGTAGCTTTTCTGTTTTATTCTTTGCACTTTAAGATAATGATATAAAAGTCTACAAAGTAAAAAAAAAAAAAAATCTACTTTATAATCTGTATAGTCAAGTCATAATTTGTGTGACTTACCCTAATATGGGATTTCTCCATTTCAGCACAGAAATTTCTGTTTGCTTCTCCAAACAGAAAAAAGTTCTGTTTGGTCAGCGCCTTGTGTATTACAGGAGAGGAGCTGCTTAGATGCATCCCTGGCTTCAGTCCACTATATGCCTTCTGCACCGCCTAAGTCGTAGTAATCAGACGTGCACCCCAGTATTACCAAATGACCGTAGGGTCAGATCTGCACCCTCACCCCCACCCACATTTGAGATTTACTGGAAGACAAAGTTCCCTGATCTTCTTCTCTCACTGTAACTAGAATTTTTACAAGTATGTGTATAAAACTGTTATTCTGAATTTTCTGTCATCCGAACACGTTATATTTTATATTACCTATTGAAATTTACACCTTTAGTCCGTTGCTTAATTTTTTTCCAAACAGCATTATAAGTGACCTTTAGGCCTGTACGTTTTAGTTAGGGTTTTATTTATTTACTCGTGGGGCAGTGTTGTGGGGGGATGTGCATGACCATGCTTAGGTCCCATAGTGCGTGTGTGGCCAAAGGACAGCTTGGTTTCCTCCTTCTGTGGTGTTGGCCCCTGGAATCGAACTCAGTTCATTAATCAGACTTCGGTGCAACCATCCTGCTGGCCTCTTAATAGAACTTTTTTTCTTTTAGTGTAGACTCTGTGTTGACTAAGTTGTCTGTCTACCTTTTCTGTTAGTAGACGGAAGCTTATGCGTCATATGAGACTAGGTAAGACGCAAACCTCCAAGTCCCCCGTAAGGAAGTATGAAGTCTCTTTGGCTCACAGAGAGTCCTTCCACCTCCTGCCTTGCACTCCATGTCACTAGTCCTAAAGAAGGCGTCGAGCTGTGAAATCATGCAGACATGGATATGTCCCTATCACAAGGCGTCGAGCTGTGAAGTCATGCAGACGTGGATATGTCCATGTCACAGCTTTGGAAGTTAGGGCAGCACATACTCTAAAAGTACCCTCAGAAAGAAAGACGTAGCCTGTCAGCATTGCTGTGATGCTAGAAGGCTTGTATTTACACCTTCTAACAGAGCTGGGTGGTGGTGCACGCCTTTAATCCCAGCAGTCAGGAGGCAGAGGCCAGTGGATCTCTGCGAGTTCAAGGCCAGCCTGGTCCTCACAGCTAGTTCCAGGCCAGGCTCCAACTCTGTCTCTGAAGAAAGAAAATGTAGCAGAGACATCATTTTATTGATACTAGCTAGTGAGAAGCAGTAAAACACTGTGACTCACATTCCTCACTCCTCATCTCACCCCGCGCTGTCCAAATATTATTCAAGCACCAAATTGGAGCCATATTGTTCATTTAAGTTTTCTGATAACCACATTAAAATAAAAGGCAGAACTAAAACTACTATTCCATAACATTTACATTAACTGCAGTTAAAAATACTGAGCTAGCTGTGTGTGATCTTTTTCTCAATCTAAGGCTCTGAGATGGCATGTGCATGTGTCTTACGCTCTCGGCGTGTCTGGGTTTTAAGTGCTAAGGAGTCAGCTCTAACTAGTGGCTGTGTGGTGGCCAGCACAGCTTCAGGCCACGCGTGAAGGAAACCAGGACAAGATGTGCTCTCATGGCAAAGAAGTTACCACTGAATATGCTAGGAATAGCTCCCTTTATAGCAAACACGTTCTAATTGTCTTCAACTTTCCTCTTTGTTTTTTGGGTTTTTTTTTAATTTTTTATTTTATTTTTTATAGCAGTAGAGGAAACTGCTCAAACTCCTATACTTTGTCTTTAGCTTATCAGAGCTTTTTAATCTTTTGATCATCACTCCTGTCACAGTCACTGTTTACTATTCAACTCAACGTCTCACATAGTATGACCAAACTTTTGCACTCAACAGATGTTTGAGTACTTTGCACATTTCCCCCTCCCATTTAGCCACGCTTTTTCTTTTTATTTGTAGTCCAAAAATATTAAATGGAAAATTCCAAAAGCGAAGAATTTATAAGCTGCAGATAGCCACTTGGGGACACCTGATAAAGCCCATGCCATCCTGCTCCGTCTCCCAGGACTGACTTCAGTCATTCAGTGTGTCTGTCTTGTGTCTGTTCCCTGCCTGCACATCACTTAGTCATGTGTTGCCAAACCTCATTGTCAGCTTGCTAGATTAAGAGTCACCTAGGAGGCATGCACAGCTCTAGCACCTGTGAAGCTGTGGCCGGAGAGCTTTGACTGAGAGGGAATGATGTCTTCTCGGTGTGGGCGGTGGCCTCAGACTGAACAAAAAGGAAGAGGAGAAGGTGAGAGGCACCTGCATTGATGCCTGTGTGCTCTGTGGTTGCCGACCCAGCGTGGCGCCTGCTGCTCCCTTCCTGCCTGGGTGGTCTGTATCCTAGTCCTGGCCAAAAGCAGCCAACTCACGCCTCCATCGGCCTCCCCCCTCCCTCCCTCCCTCCATCCCTATCTCCATCCCTCCCTCCCTCCATCCCGCCCTCCCTCAACCAACTCACGCCTCCATCGGCCTCCCTCCCTCCCTCCCTCCCATCTCCATCCCTCCCTCCCTCCCTCCCCCTCCCTCCCTCCCTCCCTCCATCCCTCCCTATCTCCATCCCTCCCTCCCTCAACCAACTCACGCCTCCATCGGCCTCCCTCCCTCCCTCCATCCCGCCCTCCCACCTTCCCTATCTCCATCCCTCCCTCCCTCCATCTCTCCCTCCCTCCATCTCTCTCTCCCTCCCTCTCTTCCTCCCTCCCTCCCTCTCTCCCTCCCTCCATCTCTCTCTCCCTCCATCCTTCCCTCCCTCCTGCCCTCCCTCCCTCCCTCCCTCCCTTCCTCCCTCCAGCCCTCCCTCCCTCCCTTCTTACCATTGCTTTTGCTAGGTATTTTTTCACAGAAAGAAGAAAAAGTAACTTACACTGTAGCCATCTAGGTCATTGGGTAGAATGTTGTGATGTCATGCTTGTTTGTTATTTATCAAGAGTTATCCTTACTAGTAGTTATGTTTCATCTGTTTCTAATTTACAGGCTTATCATAGATGTGTGTTCAGAAAACACAGTCTTATATAGGTTTCAGTGAGCTCCAGGGTTTCAGACACACGCAGAGGGTCTTCGAATGGCTCCTCGTGGATAACGGGTGACGAGTGTACGTGCCAGGCACTGTTCTCAGGTCTTCTTTCAGTAACGCGTGTGTAGTGATGAAAATTGCCCACTTTCCAAAGGAGGAAACTAAGACACAGAGTGACCAGGCCACGTGCCCGAGGAGGGCGATGAGGTATGAATTGAAGAGCGCTGACTGCTCAGCTCTGTCCTACAGTTCTGCCTTCCCTTTCGGCCACCCTCCCTTCTAATCACAGCCCCTCCCTGCCCCTGTCCCCTGGTTATATGTGATACGCCTCAAGACCTATTATTCCCCAACAACCATCTCTTCTACCAGGACAGTAATTTCTGTTGTTTTGAGTCTGTAATTTCTGTCTGTCTATTTCTTTGAGATGGAGGGAAATACAGAGGGTCGTCGGTCACCCTTTACTTCTCTGCCTCTTAAAGGACGGTCCCGCTATGTGTGTTTCTGGGTCATATCAGAGTAATGCATTCTTCTCCCGACATGCCATCTGCACAGTCAGGTTGGACAAGGGGAAATGGGCCAGACTTGTGTGCGCACATATCTGCGCATGTGAGGCGGAATGCTACCTCTGAATTTCTTACTGAAGTCAAGAGAAAGAAATGTATTATATAAGCCCGACTCATTTCACAGAATAGGCAAGATAAATGGGAAAACCAACGTCTCTGTGACCCTCTGAAATTCCACTCATGCCCTAAGAAAAATGTTAAAAATGATGTGGTCAGAGCCTAAGGAGAACAGTGGAAGGAGAGATTGCTAATTTAAAAAAAGCTGGCTAACACCCTAGCCACCTCTAATGGCCATATAAATATTAATAAAGCTTTAAACACCTTCCAAATTAGCTTTATTTTTAAACCAAAAGTGCAAGACATGGAAGTGGTAATTTGCCTTAGTCCAGCAGATATAAAATTAATTGAGATAAAAACAAGAAGTAACAGGCAAGCCCTTCGGGTGAAAAAATAATGAGTTGTTCTAACTCATTTAGACAGTCGCAAGTGAAACATCACGGGACATGAGTTCACAATATTGAGTTAGGAGTCTGTCATTACACATCAGCACCCCTCTGTTCCAGAATCAGTAGGAAAAGCAGTTACATCCAGAATCTTGCCTGTCTGCTTCTGACTGTAGCCTGTGAGGCAGCTGACCCCTCCCCGGCCGTAGACCCCTCCGCCTCCTGGGGCAGGGATGCTGCTTGTTGGTGGAGAGAGTGTGGGTATGGTGAACACAGGTCTGCCATGCATTTCCCAACAGTTTGGCAACACCGAGGAAACCAAACTACAGGATCTTCACATTTCCTAAGGAATTCCTGTCAAGCCACTGGCACGCCAGCCCCTCCCACGGCCCTTGTGGACATTCACCAGTCACGCTTAGCCGACACGCTGCACCTCTGTGAATCCCACCCAGCGCACAGCATTTGTTATCAGCTGTTACATTTTGACCTAGTTTTATTGGTGTTTTGTTTGTTTGTTTGTTTTCAATTCCTAGCATCTTGGGCTTTGGGTAGGAGGAATTTCTTTCTGAAGTTTGGCATAATGAGACCTAAGGAGGTTAGCATTTGTGAATGAAGCCATGCCACTTCCTGAAGCTGATGGTAGACGTCCTGGGCCTCGCTGGCTCTGCTGCGGGGCCTGTGTTCCTGTGTTGCCCTGTGTCCTCCTAGCTGTTTCCTTTACTGATTTCCTGGGGAGGAAATGGGGACTCCCCATCCTCATTACTGCACCCAGCTCCTTTTCTCTATAGCCTTCTGGCTTGACATTTTCCCCAGGAGACTCTATGGTACCAGCTGTTCGAATTGATACTCACTACCATCACAGCTCCAGTGCTGTGAGCTTAGCCTGCATTCCTTTCCTGAGAACTCAGCTTGAAGAGCAACTATGTAATTGCTTCTGTTGTTTGAGTCGAAGTTAGGACAAGCATTAAATTACCACCACCATATACATCCTCTGTAGAAACCATGTAACTGAATTCAAGGAGCCAAATAACTGGTGTAGACCCTTTGGGAAATCACACACACAATTTATTCTCGGTATTCTGGGTGGCTAAACAAAGCAACAGCCAACAGTTTAAAACACAGCATCAAACAAGCAAACAAAACAGCCTGAGGAGTCGGTGTAAAGTAGGGCTGTGCAGCGTTCCTTTTAAAGCGCTGCTACTCCCTCATTGCCCCATGCAAGTATGTTCCCAGCCCTGATAGGTTTCATTTTCAATGGGAAACGGTGGATAGTTTTTTAGGAACCACAGAGAAAACATCTCTTTCCTTGGGATTTGCTCTGGGAGTATCAGACAGGGAAGGCTGTGACGTCCAACGGTGTAGCAGTTGGAGAAGGACAGCAACGGTGGCCTGTCCTTTGCTCTCCTTCTAAGGAGCCCTCATTATTTCACCGGCTGACACTCATAAGGCCCTGCTCCTACTTCAGACTGAATATAAATCTCTACTGAAATTTGGTTGCCTTAAAACAATAAGTTCTGTTGTCTTTTGGAAGAGTCAAGCTATCCATTTCTTTAAACAATAAAACAAAGAAACACTGCTGTCTACCAGTTCCATTGCTATGGCATCTTTTGGTATGTGTGTCTGTTAGTACACGTCTTGAAGCTCATCTCTGCATGCTTGTTCATTACTGTTCCCGTCAGCATGAAAACCAGCTCAGTCTTAAGTGTTTATTGTGAGCTTGCTGTATGTGTGGCCTGGTTTGCCAAGGGGACTGACAGGAAATACAATCATGTGTCCAAGGATATTCCACTAGTAAGAGGCGGGAACTCAGGTTCAGAAGCAAGTATAGTGTGCTGTACAGTGCAGGATCTTTACACACACAACACACACACACACACACACACCACAGGCACGCATGCAGGCACGCACACACACTCTCACACACAAGCACACACACAAGCACACACACTCTCACACATACACACACACACACAAGCACACACACTCTCACATGCGCACACACGGGCACACATACGCACATACACACACACACGCGCACACACTCACATACCCTCTTCAAGAGACCAATTGGCGTCCAGTATCTCTTCCCACCTCACTGTATCTGGTAAGTCATTTGTGAAATGAAAGACGTAGTTGGATAACTGTAGATAACATCTTTATTCTGAATTGTCTCAAAAAAAAAAAAAAAAAATCCTAGAAGAATCTTGACTGTGCCACAAGGAAATGGTAAGTATTTGAGGGGATCAGCATGCTTATGCTGAGCTGAACACTGTAACGAGAATATTTTCCCGCCTGCCGCCTGGTCCCAACACTGCGCCATCCAGCCACAAATGACACACAGAGACACTGTATTTGATACAATGCTGTTGGCCTGTTACTTGTTTCTTATCAGCTAGCTCTGTCTTAATGATTAACCCATTTCTACTGATCTAAGTATTTCCACGTGGTCTCATTTTACCGGACAACGGGCCAGACCTCTGCTCTCTCTAGTCTCTCTTTGCTGACTCCTCCTTCTACTTCCTCTTTCCTCCCTGTCTCCTGGTCCCTCTTGTCTTCCTTTCCTATTGGCCAACAGTGTTTTATTCACTAACCAATACAAGAAACATATTTACAGAATGACATCTCCCATCAGAACAGCTCACAGCATACTCATGGATTGAAAATTTTAGCATTGTACATTTCTGTGTGTCAAGCAGAATGAAGGATGTGAGCCAGGTATTGTGGTTTTTATCCCTTGGCCCACCCGTTTGTGCATAATGAACACAATTATCCCATCATCATCATCAACAACAGTGTTTCCCTCTGTAGCCCTGACTGGCCAGGAACTCACTATGTAGTACAGTCGTGGCTTGAATTTATGGTAATCCTCCTGCCTCAGTATTCCAAGTGCATTATAGGTATGAGCCCCATGCCCACTTTATATCTTTTTATAGACAAACATAGAATTAATAACCACACCAGTGTCCTGTTACTGTCTCTTCATCGTGAGCGAGACAGGATGGTTAAGCAGCTTGCCAGTGCCAGGTTATCCGTTGCACATGGATGTGAGCTCAGACTTGGAACCAACACTAGAGCTTTGCACCCTTTCCAGATGGCCACATAACTCCCTCTACGGGAGAAGCATAGAGGTGGTGAATGTGGGCAGAGCCTGCTCATCCACTAACGTGGCACTTTCCGTGAGTAGCCAGGGTTATTCCGTGGCTGGCTAATCTGAAGATGAGCAAAGCTTAGTCCCTGCACTCACGGAGCCCACAGCTATGAGAGGAAGAAGACACCGGTTTCAGTAATGCAGCATGAGTGCAACAGTAATGGTGAGAGGGAGAGCCTTGGGATTTGAGGGAGTAGCCTCCGATCTGAGCATTGAAGGATGAATGGGAGCTTGGCCATCAAGGAACAAGAAAAATCTAGTAATGACAAAAAGAAACTGCAGACAAATATATATCCACTGGGAGGGAGGGAGATAGGTGGCAGTGGAAAGGCATGGAGGAGTGACATAGTGCCCTGTGGATGAGCCTTAGATGCGGGTAAAGCAAAGGAAACCATCTGCCACCTACCATCGGGAAGATCCCGGAGATCCGTCCATTGCCTTAGATCCGGCACACGGGCATGACCAGTGCTGGTGCCTGCCTGTGCCGGTGTGCACTCAGGACATCTGGGCTAGTGGCCTTCCCCACACTGGACGCCCATGGCCGTGACCGGTGCCTGCCTGTGCCCGTGTGCACTCAGGACATCTGGGCTAGTGGCCTTCCCCACACTGGACGCCCATGGCCGTGACCGGTGCCTGCCTGTGCCCGTGTGCACTCAGGACATCTGGGCTAGTGGCCTTCCCCACACTGGACGCCACACTTACTCTCCCCGCTCACGCTGGTCTTTGGAAGGAAGTTGGGTGCACAGGGCTGTGTTTACAGAGCACAGAGACCCATGCTAAACTTCCTAAAGGGCGCAGTGTCTACATGGATCATGCGGACCCCTCTTGCTTGGCCTTGGATGTTTTGTTGTCATTGTTGTTGTGGTTTTAGCAGTAGACTCCTGGATATTTATTCTATACTTTGGGCTGCAATCCAACACTTGTTATTTTGTTGCTCGATTACTTAGTTTTGTCCATGGGACTTCTTTCCACTTGGCTTCTATGTCCCTAGAATGTGCCATCGTTTTTGCGGGGTCTCAGCTTGTGTGCTTGGGTTTGTTTGGTTTTTGGCTTTGCACTTCCCAATTCTGCAGCACTACAAGATGCTCTGTGTTTATTTTGTGTAGTCCCTGCATCATCTCTGGTCTTAGCATCGTTCGTACCTCAGAAGAGCCCTGGGTTCTTTCACTGGACACTAGAATTAGAAACCATGCTCTTGGCGCTAAGCACATTCATTGCTGAGATACTGTTGCTTTTAGACCCCTCAGCTGACAGGACAAAGATCTACGTATGTGCCTATAATCCATATGTACATATGTGGATTATCTTTCTATAAATATTTTCGTATGCAATCCTCTGTTTATAATAGGCAATTCGAGTGTGTTCTGGTGTCGTTAGCCCTGGTTCGTTCCCATATGGATCGTGCTACTCTTACATCCCCCTGTCTGTGGCGTCTCGTGCTGGCAGTGAGAGCCCTGCTCCGCCCGCCTGCCCTCCGCCCGCAGCCGTTTAATGTACTTGCATACAGCATATACGTGAGTTATATAACTAACACATACACACATGTGAGCCCATGTCTGTGTGGAGCAAGAATTATTATCCACTTCCCTTTGCCTCAGTCTTACAGACAGCTCGAGAGAGAGATGGGCCAGCTCTTCATCCTCTGGGATTCTTTGGTGATTCTGTCTTACCTGTTCTATTACATTTGGATGCTCTTGCCATTTTCTGCTTTCCATGTTAGGATTCCCCGGGCTCTCGGGTTGCTTTTTAAAGTATTCATGAATCCATATTTAATCTTTGTGCTGCAAGGTTATTCGTGGGTCCTAAAATGTACATAGTGTATATATTCTTAACAGATTGTATCTAAAGAAACAAAACAGTAACCTCCAGGTTTAATCTACTAAGCTTCCCCACCCTGTATCCATGGAAACCATTGACTCGTTGCTTCTGAGTTTTCTGGGGATGCAATATGTGGGAATTATTCATTATGTAGTCTTATGTGGATTTTTTTCTTACTAAATATATATTGTAGGTGTACACATGACTTTTTATGGTTTGATAGGTATTTCTTTTTTAGCATTGAATAATATTTATGTGTTTATGCCAGTGTTCGGTCAGCCCTTCTATTAAAGGACATCTTGGGTGCTTCTGGCTTTTTTTGTTAGTTTGTTTTTTGGGGTTTTTTTTTTTTTTTTGCAATTCTTTTTTTAATCATTGATATTTTATTTTATGTGTATCAGAAATTTGCCTGTATGTATGTCTGTGTACCACAAGCAGGCCTGTTTTTTGTGGAGGCCAGAAAATGGCACTGGACCTCCTGGGACTATACATACAGATGGTTGAGAGCCGCCATATAGGTGCTAGGAATTGAACGAGGTCTTCGCCACTGTGTCATCTTCCCAGCCCTCTTTTTACAGCTCCTTATAAAGTTGCTGTAAATGTTTGTATGTAGGCTCTTGTATGGACATAAAAATTCCTGACAGCCTAGTAAATGTCACTTCTGAGTCACATGCTAAAAAAGAAACTGCCAAGCCAGGGTTGGTATGGTGGCTCTTATCTTTTCTTATCCACAACAGAAAGAGGTAGAAACGTGAGGGTAGCCTGGGCTACTTAGTAAGTTCTAAGCTTTAGCATAAGGTTTAATCATAAGATCCTGCTCCAAGAAAATAAGGACGAAGGAAGCAAGAAAAGAAGAAACTGGCCAGCTCTTGTCACAACGCAGTGCGTCTTACGTTACTACCTCTGGCAAAAGGGACACCGGTGCCCGCACCTTCTCCAGCAACCAGCATCGATGGTCTTGTGGATTTCAGCTTTTTCAGTAGGTATATAGTCAGATTTCTTATTTTAGCTTGGAAGTGTTTTGTGCCATGGTGCTTGGCACCAGGTACTGAGCTAGCTGCCCGTTTGGTGAGGAGTATGTTTCAATCTTTTTGCCGTTTTGGTTTTTTTTTTGTTTTTGTTTTTTCATTTTTAAATTGGGTTGTTTACTATTTTAGGGTCTGTAATTTGTTTGTGCTACATGTGTTCTTTTGTGTGCATCAGTTCTGTAGTTAAATTGTTAAAGCAACAGAACATGAACAAAATAGCTCTCTGTTGTAGATGTGAAGGTTTATTTTGAATTTTAGACTCAAAGCCTTACAACTTGGTATTCAACTCCAATACCAGCACTGAGAAAGCAGAGGCAGAAGGACCAAAATGTTATGGCCAGTCTCGGCTACATTGCAAGACTCTGTCTAAAGTAAAAACACACAAACAAAAAGAGTTATAATAATTCAGACTCAAACTCCAACTTCACTAAGCTTCATTAGTCTTGTGACTTCGAGGGTCCCTTATCATCATAGAGGACTCATTTTCTTCAGTTTTCAGATGAGAATAACATCTACTGAGTATGTGTGTGAATTTATTGAAAATAACAGAATTAACCAGAGACCCAACAAATGCTAGACAGTTCACTGTGTATGACATAGGACATTCTCAGTGATGGTGACACAAACTTCCATTGATGGAGAATTGACTTATTCAGTACGTATCTATCAGGTATCTGTTTTGTGTCAGGTATGGGGACACGTCCACAAATCTCTGTCACAGGATTTGTAGAAATCTGTAAACAGAATTATGATGTTACATTCATCAAAATCTCTTAGGGAGGAAAGCACCAGAAGCAGAGTCTAAGTCGGTAGGCCCTCCTAAGGGCTCGAACAAGAGGCTTTAAGAGCTAAGAAGGCAGACTTAGGGTTCAGGAGACCCTGGAAAGAAGAGCTGTCTCAGTGGCAGACGAGGAGCGTGGAGGTTGCTCTGTGACTTGGGGAAGATGGAGGACACAGGTAAGCTGGTTGGCCTTCTCTGATTGAGGGACAGCAGGCTGACTTATTAACAATACTAATCAACAATAGTATTGATAATACTCACTCGTCTCCTAGAAAATCAAGTTCTAAATATGCGTGATACCTCTAGTTGGACTTTCTCTTTAACTCATAAGCCTGAAACCCCAGCACAAATACCTGAAAGGTAGCCATTTAAATCGCATAGGAAACCTTCTAGACGAACGTCCTATTCTCATTAGTCACCCACAGTTGTAAGTGTTGTACTGCTGGGCGCTTTAAGAGACAGCTCAGTGTTCCCTCCTGACTGTTAAAGGTAGAGTGCGTAGCTTTGATCAATGGTATGATTGGCCCGACAGCAGAAGGAGCTGCACAATTTCTTCTCCAATTGTAAGTCAAACAGAGCTGAGAGATAATTCCCCCGTGGATTTATAAGTAAGAGTTAAATCCCTTCCCGTGTAATGTAGCACCAGATCGCAGTAAACAGACTATGATTTCAGCGCTAGACACAGCCTTGAGGCAGGAGAAATTACACTGTCATACAGACGATATGTGGCGGCTGCTATTTTGGTGCCTGAGCTCTTCCTTGTCACATAGTTGAAGGCTATCCAGATGAGGAAGAGCGTTAACCAGTGCAAGGAGGAAATCCCCTGCTCTGGGCTAGAGAGATGTATGAGCGGGGAGTAGCACGTAAATAAGGGGTCCGTTCCCTAAGCCCACTTTTCTATGCACTCGTATTGGAAACAAGTCGTTCAGAAGGAGAAACACAGGGTAAAGCTTAAAGAATGCTTCGTTTCACCCATGATTCGTGTAATTGAATTTTAATAGTTTCCAGGTACAAAAATCAACCTCAGAAATATAAATATATGCATATATTTATACTGATACAAATATGCGTAGACAACACACACACACGCACACGCACGCACAATCAAGCAGAATATACCATAGAAATGATTAGATTACAAGAAGTCATCCATATTTTCACTAGTGTGAGGATTTTGTGGGTTGTTTTAGCGTGGTTATTTATCCTCCTTATACGTCTCCAGACAGGGGAAAACAACAGCAGGAAAGTGTGGGTACACTGAGCCTGTCACAGGACCACATGGGCTGAGATTCCCTTTATCGCCTGTCCTCCAGAAGCTCCTACTCTGTTTGGGGCTCCTAACTCTGGTCTCAGCTTAGTGGCCGTCTAGCAGTCCCCCAAAGAGTCTGCTTCATTTCCCCGTTGGATCGTCACCTTAGTGCTAGTTTGTGGTTCTTTTGGGGAAGACTAGGTGAAAGGAAGCTGGTAGGATGTGATAAAAATCACAGTGTGACGAATGGTAATTGGGTGTGGAATGTCATCAGAACAGGTAGGAGACACCACAAGCAGCTAAAAAGCAAGGCCTATGAACTAGTAGGGACAGACATAGGAAAAATCATTCCAGGCTAACTTGAAAAGACATTATATAAGTCAACGTACCTTTACATTTTATATTATATACGTTATGTCACCTGCTTATTACATACGTAATAAATAAGACATACAAACTCCCATGAATTCAAGATCACCCGACTTAACGTGGGACGTCTCCACACCATTGCCATGGACTTCGGTAACGGGACCCTCTGACATGCAGGATAGCTGCTTGCATCCCAGCGACACGTCTGAGGACACCATGCAGAGTCACCTTGCAGTGCTACCTGGCCGCAGCCGCCCACCGTGCAGCTGTGCTGTCCCCAGTACTCTGCTTCCCCAGTGCAGGTGGCCGGCCCCCCTTCTTGATATTTTTGTACTAAGCCGTTTGAACGCTGTTCCACGGCTTTGGCTGCTTTAGTCTTGAGCCCTGTAGCCACCGTGACAGCAGAAGACTCTGCATATGTAGCAGGAAGGAAGGAGGCCACACAGGCGGTAGGCCGCTAGACGGACTGAAGTCAGCACACTGGGCTCACCTCACTCCTCGACTCTCTCGATGTTTAACCGTTCCTCGTTCCTGCAAGCACTGGCTGGTTCTGTTGAACGCAGGTATCAGCGGGCTGTATTCATGCGACATTAAAATCGCCATCTTCTCTCTTCAGAAACCCCTTATGCACCCGCTGCCTTTAGGACGGAATGTGTGATTGAATTTAGCCCGTCTCTAACAGGTCTTTCCAGATGCCCAGCCCCGAGAGGCTCACACGGAATCCTATCTACCTGAAGTCCTTGATGAAACCTAGGGCAAGAGAGCGCCCAGTCAAGGATGGCGACTCGAGCCTCGTAGTGCCAGCATTCCGATAAAATGACTTTGAGCTGGAGGCTGCCCTGGGTTGCAGGGTGGGTGCCAGTTCGGCGTGCAGACGAAATCCTGTCCCAAAAGCAGAGGCTGTGCGGCCTCCTGGGGCTGGCTGAGCACGCCTTCCAAACCCGTCCGTTCCCCTTACAGTGGCTCAGCTCCCTCCCTTCGCTCACCCATGATACCCTTTAACCACTTGTCTGAATTTACCCGGCTCTTTAAATCCCATTTTTAAAATTCAACCTAGAAACTAAAGGCAAGTTCGTCATTTCTATATATTTTTACTTTTAAAAAAATAAAATATAATTTCCCTCTTTTTCCTCTAACCCCCCATATCGCTTTCATATCCATAGCTTTTTATTCTTGTTATTTATCGCTACAGGGTGTGTGTGTGTACGTGTGTGGTGTGTGCTTGTGTACATGTGTGCGTGCATGAGTGTGTGTGGTAATTGCATAGCCAATTAGGGTGATCACATTACTTCATCTAGGGATAGATAGGGTCCATGCGATTCCCCCCAAGTGGTGTCGTCCTTGTTCAGGCCTTGCTTGCTACCACATTGTTGCGATTTCAGGCACAGTTTTCCTATATTATGTAGAAGATTGTCCTTCAGCGCAGTTCCTAGTCCTCTGGCCCTCGCAGTCTTTCTTCGCCCTCTTGTGCTGTGTTCCCTGAGCCTTGGGGATGAGGGCTGTGTTGCGGATGTATCGGATGTGGCTGGGCTCCCCCAGTCAGCTCTCTGCACTTTGACCTGTTGTAGTTTTCTGTAATGGTCCCAGTCTGCGGTGAAAAGACTTCCTTTGGTGAGGTCCAAGAGCTAGACTTATCTATTGCATAGGGACAAGTATTTCGAGTGCGTTTAGAAAGTATCTGGTTTAAGAAGGTGGCGGTAGTAGAGAGAGGGGCATGGCCTTGATAACTGCTGGCTGGCTAGCTTTTCAGTGCCAGGCTCGATCTCTCTTCTGTTGAACGGACTTAGTCTGATTAGATGGCATTGGCTGGCCCCGAGATATTAATGCCACTTTTGCATCTTGGGAGATACTTGCCATGCCTGGTCATTGTTGTGTTTTGTAGATTGCTCAACTGGATAGGATTATTATTAAGTTCTTTCCTCTTTGGGCAGCTTGCATAGATAGCACTTTAATGGAGTTGTGAAAGCGAGTCCTGAGGGGGTAGACCTTTGGATCAGATCCAGCCCAGTTCGCCCAGGTTCTGTGAAGTATATGGTGTCTCCAGCAATAGCACCGTCCTGCCCATAATGGGGGTCAGCAAACGACAGCAGCGGTTGCCTGCTTTGTTTGGGAGACTCTTGGACTTTCTTGACCAACTACTGGAAAGGAGGGTTCTTGTGCCTGGTGCTGGAGTTTTGGTTAGATAGTCTGTGGCATTGTGACCCATGGGGCACACTCTCATTTTAACTATATACATATGTGTTCTCGTATGTATTATATGTAATTTTAGATAAATATAAAAAATATGGTTTCATATGACTTTTCAAGTACCCTTGGTGTTATTGACCCCTGCTCCCCAACCTCCTTCTATACAGGCCTCCTTTACCTTTCCCCAGTTAAAGACCCCATTTCCCCCTCCAAATCACCTCTATACCGCTGTCTGCCCCCCCCCGCATCCCTCCTCCCACACCGTGGTCCTTTCTGCATATGACATATCTATGCAATACCCTTGCCATGTCCACCCCCTCTATCCCCCTGTGTGTCCCCTCTTACCATGCCCCTTTCCCGGTCTGCATCTCCCGCCAAATTCCAAAGAAGAAGGAAAACGTGCAATGCCTGACTTTTGTGTCTGCTCTATTTCACTTTGCACAATAATCCGCAAACAGCGTGATTTCACTGTTCCTTACAGCTGACTAAAACTCTACCGTGTATATATTCCCACACTCTCTGTCCGCTCCTGTGTTAATGGGCACCAGGCTCATTGGTTACATCGACTAGTATGAACACAGTGGAAATGGAGTCAGTAACTTCTTGCTAGCCATTCCAATATGGTCATTTCCTTCTCAAAAATCCCAGGCGCAGTCTACTGCCTCTGCTTTTACCCAAAATTCATCATATAATACCTGCTTTTATTCAAAATGTTAATATAGTTTTGCAATGGTTGTTATTTTTCAAGTGCTTTTATCATGTCTTTAATCCCATTGTGTCTTGCTGTCATTTTTTTTCATCATTCGTGGAATTTATTACATACTGTATTCAGTAAGGATATTGAGTTTAGTCATTATTTTGTGATCTGTTTATTCTTAGCTCACACAGAGACATGGAACTATGTAGAACCATCCCTTTTGTAAAGATGAGCTGTTGTTATACAGTAAACGCCCTCGCTTGAGAGAAGGAGTCCGTACAGGTAGTATAGGAGATCCAAACAAGGAAATGAAGGAGGTTGTTTTTATCCTGTTTTCCTTTAGGGCTCTTCCTATCCCATTTAAGGAATCAGACAAGAAATGGTGGTTACATTACATTGTCTCCTGACCGCTGAAAGGCTATAAAAAGTTCTCCTCTCTCTCTCTCTCTCTCTCTCTCTCTCTCTCTCTCTCTCTCTCTCTCTCTCTCTCTCTCTCTCTCTCTCTCTCTCTCTCTCCTTTATGGGCCCCTTGTAGCTCCCACCCTACATGTGGGACAGAAAGACCCAGCAGCCAGAAATACAATAACTGGCTCAAAGTAGTGTTTTTCCTTCTTGGTTCTTTCGTTACAATAAGATAATTTATTACCCTCTTATCGGAGATCTCTATGTGGTGTGTAAGTTAATCACCAACCTGTTATTTAAGCAATTTGTATTTGGTACTGGATATAGCAATACTTTTAACACCTGTAATAGATAAGCAGGAGGTAGATGCAGCCACGTTAAAAGGATTTTGGAATTCATGCTGGCAAGCTTGGGTAAAGATAATGGCGAGAAGAGCTGGGCACGTTGCTCAGCAGTGGTGCACCTGTTTAGCCCATGCAAGACCCTGGGCTCACTCTTTAGCACCGGAAACTTGAAGTGAGAAGGTCGTGACTGGTTCCTTCCAGCCCGGCCCTCCATGTCGGTTTCGTTATGCACGTGTCACTACGATTAATGGTAGCACAGTTATTAAAGATACTATTTGTGCTTCGTGTCTCGGGGGCTACTTTATAAGGCCTGTCTGTGTTGGGGTACAGTAAAACAAGCTTGGACTGCTGCCCAGCACCGCAGCCTCCAGGAACATTGCATAGCTTGTCGTGCAGCCTGAGCCTTGCACCACTAACCAGCCGTGCTCTCACCAGCGGGGCTTGCTGCGTTGTCCTGCCTGCAGAGACTCCAGATTGTTCTCTTAGCCCGAAATCTGGCTTGCTGACATCTTGGCCAGAGAAATGCATTAGAAAACAAACAGAACCAAAAATGGAATCTTAAATCCAGAATTGCCCGGAGTTTTAAAACTGGTTTAAAATTGAGAGAAACGGAAATTTGAAGTTCTCAAGTGTTTTTATATGATAAAGTATCACCCATGGAACACTGCCCTTTTCTATAATTACTATTCTCACTTATCGTTATCACGTTTAATAGTAGTAGTTAATAGCTTTATTTTGTTTGGTTTTGCTTTTCAGATAGGGTTTCTTTGTGTGGCCTTGGCTGTCCTAGAACTCACTCAGTAGACCAGGCTGGCCTCACACTCAGAGATCCACCTGCCTCTGCTTCCTGAGTGCTGGGATTAAAGTGTGCCACCACTGCCTGGCTTATAATATACTATTTCCAAGATTTGGTACTGGGTTCTTTATAAAGATTTTTGTCATCGCCATCATCATCATCATTATTGTTATTGTCCTTTTCTATTATTATTTATTCACTTACTATTTGAGACAGGAACTCATCATATCGCCTAGGTTGGTTTCAAACTCACTATATAGCCAAGGATGACTTGATCCTTTGTTCATTGAGTCAGTAAGTATCTCAACAGCAAACCCCAGGCTGGTCTTGGATTCTTGCCTATTCTGCTACCTCAGCCTTCACAGTACTGAGAATTGAGGTATTTTCCGTAGGCGCATGTGAACTCAGGGATGGTCTCTTTCAGTATGAAAGCTGTGTTTGAAAGGCATGCAAGTCCTGGCAGGAAATCTGTGTGTGAGAAAGTCTCTTACAGCCTGATAAGATTCACTCAGGAGCAGTAAATGGTGTGGGTGGAGGAGAGAGTGGTCCCTGGTGCAGTGGGAATGACAGTATATCATAATGCTGTGGTACGGAGAAACATTATTCTAAGTTCCAAGTGGCTGTTTTAAAAGTGAAAGTAACAGGCCAGTTGTATCCATGGTATTGAATTGCAGGAAACAAACATGGAATCTACTCAAGGTACCCACCAAAGCACCCTTGCCCTGGGAAGGAAGCCCTTGCTAGAGCTGAAGAAGATGTGTGTCTTCCATCACACCCTCTATCACTGGAGAGGGCCGTCCCGTCTGTCACCTCGCTCCTTAACTTGGAGCTTATATAGCAGCCTCCTTTTATCTGTGGCTTCACTTGGGACTGTTTTCAACAGACTTAGTAACTTGTGCTCAGGGTTGGTGTAAAACATTGATAACACACTAACTTTTACTATAGCATTGTGCTGTAGCATTTTACTGTGGTTATTATTGCTGTGCTTTATTCTTGTCTAACATGTTACCTTTGTTATACATCTCTGTGTGCTATAATTTCACTCTGATGCCGTGACAATCACTGACCTCTGTGAAACATTGTAACAAAGGGAAGGATTTATCTGGCTTCACTCCTGAGTCACACACAGCCCATTATTGAGGGAAGTCAGGACTAGAACCTGAAGCTGAAATCAGAGAGGAACCCTGCTCACCGGGGTTACTTAGATTCTGGTATAGCTCGGGACCACCTACAGATGGTGTTACCTAATGAATGGTCGGGGTTCTCCTATGTCAGCTAGCAATCAAGGAAGTCCCCACAAACACCTCTCTCATCTGAGAACTGTCAGAAATTCTCCCTCAGGGGACTCTAGGCTATGTCAAGTTGACAGTTAAGATCAATAGGGTAGTATATATAATAAGAAAGCAGTATATTCAAGGATTGGTGCTGTTCATGATTGTAGGCACCCACCAGGGTTCCTGCATTTGTAATTTGATCAATAAGAAAAAATATTACTGAAAAATGCATTACCAGGGTTACGATTACAGAATTCTCTCTTACGTCTCAGAGAATTGCAGAATGGCAGAGATTGTAGATTGACTACCATTCACTCAGACTTTCACAGAAGGTCAACCACATCCCAAATACTGTGCAAGCATGGAGGGTTAGAAGGGTAGCAAGACATCCATTCCCTAGCCCTGGGGAGTTAGTGATGTGTGAGTATAGTTTAGAAACTGGCCGGTATAAAGTGCTCAGATCCAAAGTTTAGATCCACCAGCCAAACAAATTCCTGTAACTGCAGTGTGTGTGTGTGTGTGTGCACACACACAGAGAGACAGAGACACAGAGAGAGAGACAGATAGAGACACACAGAGAGACAGACAGAGACACACAGACAGAGACAGAGAGAGACACACACAGAGAGACAGAGAGAGAGAGAGAGAGAGAGAGAGAGAGAGAGAGAGAGAGAGAGAGAGAGAGAGAGACTGCTCAAAGGGTGGCTTGTCAAGAGTGTTATAAGCCGCCGGTGATGGTGCACGTCTTCTATCCCAGGGGCAGAGGGTGGAGGTAGGCAGATCTCTGTGAGTTCAAGGCCAGCACAGTCTATAAAGTGAGTTCCAAAGCCGCACAGAGAAACACTGTCTTGAAAAAGTGTGTTATGGAAGAGCAAATTACTTCAGCCTGAGGAGATGAAGAGGCCTTCATGGAGAAGGCTACATCTGTTTTGGAGTCCCATTTTCCTGTTACCTCAGGGCAGGAATGCGTGGGAACATAGGTAACTCCCTTTGTATACCTGGAGCAGTGGCTTCTTAAGCTAATTTTTAAGCAGAGTCCATGGGAAGGAGATGTGAGGAAAGATGACCGAGTCACCGCTGCTGGCCTTGTTTGTCAGCCATGGAGCATCTGAGGTCCTCTCAGGGAAGTTAGAGGAGCAGAGGGAGACCCATGCATTCAGGAGTGCCAAGCAGAACACTGCACTCAGACAGGCTGCAAGACCGCAGCACCGTCTCTGCTAGGAAGAGACTCCCGCCGTGTGTAAGGTCAGCCGGACAGAAACCCTGCATTCATGTATCCCGAATGCCCATCGTTAAGGAAGAGCCGGGAACTGGTCTTCATGCATCTGGTCCCTGACTTCAGCTCCTCTACTGAACTCCATCTTTAATTGTAGAATCTTAGACCTAGGTGCTGCTGTGCTTCGACCATTCGCTCCCACACAGTTGCGTGTGAATGCCACATACGCACACGCAAATAAAAACAAGCAATAAAGGTGTGGAGCCCCTGCCTTTAACGGCAGCACTGGGGAACCAGAGCAGGCGGATCGGTGCCAGCCTGGTCTGCACGGTGACTTCCAGGCCAGCCTGGGATATGCAGTGGGACTCTGTCTCTGGGGAAATGTGAAGAAGAAACATGTCCTGAGGTGGTAGACTCATTCTGTCACCATAAGGTGCCTGCCGAGCAGCAAGAAGTCCTCACCAGGAGCCAGCACCCTGTCCGTGTCCTTTACAGAGTAGCCAACATGTTCTGTTGCAGCCACCGCCAGCAGACTGAGCAGGGATGCTCCTTGTTACCCATGGTCCCAAGTATGTCTCTTTAACAATGAAATGGACAAATGATTATCCCATTGAATGTCAAGAATATTTACATGACATACAGCATGCTGTATTAGATGGAACCCCGTGGGAGGGCTGTAGCTCTAATTACATTTGACAGAAAAAAAAAATGCTAATATCCTCTTGCCTTTAATTTGCAACTGTAAGAACGCATCCTTTGACCGTTTTGGCTTATTTACTGACTTTGCTTATTCACGCACGTCTTTTAAGCCCCTTCTTTGTCGTCTGTTTCCTCCCTCTGGATCACTGAGGGTTGCCTGGTTAAGAGTTCACGGGGCTGAACTTCGGGTTGCTTTTTTCCAAGTATTGCTCAGTGGATGCTCCCTGTTCAACTTTAAACTCTTGAAATAGATGATCCAGGGCTGAAATACATTCTTAGAGATGGGTTGAACAGTTCTCTAGTCAATGAATGGAGCCCGTACCTCTCTTGATGAAGAGGACTTGGTTCTCAAAGAAGCATGTGATTGCAATAATATTTTAATAGCCAGTTCATACTTGTCACACACTGCACTCATAGTCACTCAAACCCTGTAGCCTTGAGCAAGCCGACTAACCCATGCTGTCCTCAGTCCTTCCAGGCATGACAGTAAGGGTCACACCTGCCTCCTGTTTATGGTAATTATGGATAATATGATGTTAAATTAAATTTATTGGCACTGTTGTACTTGAAATTCAAGGTGACCCGGTTGTTGTGCAGATGTAGTTTTAAGAAAGACAAAAGAACCATTGACAAGAAAGCAATCTGTATCCAAAGCGTATTAAATGGCCTTCGGAAAAAATTTGGGTTTCCTGGGATTTCACATTCTTTGACCCTTACTACTTCTGTTTTAGCAATAAAAGCTTTAGTGTGACTACTCTATAAATAGATTTTCGATTTATATTGCCAGATAATACACAATTTGATGAGAGTGAAGACGGTTTCCCTGAGAGGCTAAGTTCACTGGTTTATGTATTGCCTTGCATGTGTCCGTTTTTCCTTAGCTTCCAAGATTCTTAGGCATATTACTTTCTCCAACAGAATGTTTTCTTGGCTAACTTCAGCAGAGGAGTGGCTGGGGCTGTTCTACACTCACAGGCATGGATGTAGTAGTAATCAGAATTAAAAACACCAAAACAGTCCAAAGTAGAATGCAGGTATAGCCATAGGAATTACACAGTGACGCCAAGCTGGGTTACTATGTTTGGCCTACATAGGGCAATCCCATCTCACTGCAGCTCATAGAACTTATTGATCTTTCCACTGCAGTGTTGGGACCACACAATACGTTATCTCCATAGCACCCAAAAGACTTCAGAAGCTATGACATATCCTTCAGAGGTAGGCCAGAGCAGGAGAGCAGTTAGGCATTCAGCAGGGCATGGGGGGCAATGCCCAACTCAGAGGATTTAAAACACATTGACAGGGAGTTACTAGCTGTTTTCTGACCACTCTCTTGCTACATGCTCTGTGAGAACTGTGGACATTGCCCCAAACTATTAACTGCTATTATTTCACAAAAGCTTGTTTGCAATCCTGTATGCTTTAACAAGCATGATTGATGCATGTTTAATACCTTAGGAAGAATGTACCATTGCTGCCAGTCATCTCAGTAGGTTGTTTGGGTGTTTGTTTGTTGTTGTTGTTGCTGTTGTTTGTTTGTTTTGTTTATTTAAGATTTATTTATTGTGGATATAGTGTTCTGTCTGCATGTATGCATGCAGGCCAGAAGAGGGCACCAGATCTCATTTTAGATGGTTTTGAGCTTCCATATGGTTGCTGGGAATTGAACTCAGGACCTCTGGAAGAATAGTCAGTGCTCTTAACCTCTGAGTCACCTCTCCAGCCCCCCATGGGTTTTTGTTGTTGTTGTTTTGGTTTGGTTTTACTTTTCCTGAAATTAATTAATTAATTCCATTGATGAATTTATTCTTTGTGTCTTCCACATCATGCATCTTGATACCAATCGTTCCCCTATCCTATTGTATCTACTCTTTGTCGCCACCCACCCTCAGCCTTTGCACCACCCTCTCCCCCAAAATAAAGTAAGTTTTAAGAGAAAAGTAAAAGGGGAGAAAAGAGAAAAGGGAAACTCTCGTCATGGAAGCTGTGGTCACACAGTGTGTTCTTTAAGCCATGTATCTTTACTGGCAAGTGTTTAATGCATGATGAAATTTAAAGATAAGCTAACACAGACTCAGGGTTTTGTCAGAGACCTGTGAGTCACATAAGCACAGGAGGGACTGCAGCTGACGCACGTTAAGTGAGTTGAGCATTTTCGGTGGCTGTGGTGGTAGGTTGCTATAGTCCCCATTGGGGTGACCCCTGCTGGAGAACAAGTTCAAGACTCATCTAAATAGCGTTTGTAACTGAGCCACAGTTCTGGTTTGAAAAAGAGTATGTGGGTTGTAGTTTCTACCACATAAGCATGCAATCACAGAGTTGATAATCCTTTTTGGGTTTTTCTTGTGAATATTAAGTATTATAAGTTTTTTTAATGATAAAGTTCTACTTATTTCTCATTTATTTAGCTTTTAAAGACGTTCTAAGAGCTAGAGACTAATAATAATAATAATAAAAAAAAAAAAACCAGAAAAAAAAACCAACCCTAGTGCCAGGCATGAGAACCCTTTCCAATTGTAGGTTGGAGTAGGGTCCAAGAGAGCTATTCCTGCTCTTCTTTTCCTCCCCAGGATTTGACAGTAATTCCTCATTGCTGAAGACACCACACACTTCAGACAGCACTTAAGACAATGCAGCTGGATCCGATCCAAATGCCTCCTCCCTGAGGACTAGCTAGCTTTCATAATACCACAAAATTCTAAGCAAGCTGCCAAGGGAAGAAACCATCCAATACTCCTGCCCAGCTGTGTTGCCTACACACCACAACATTGACCAATCACGGCAAGGTATCTCCAGAGGTGCAATAGTAGCTTGCATCTTGGGGATAGCTAACAGCTGTCTAAGTGGACTTACGGTCCACTCAATAGGAGAGAATTCATGCCTAGTACTGCAAGCCTAGACAACTGCTCATGGCTTGTTAAGCCAGGGTACCTAGAGGAGAGCCTACTACTGCCACACATTCCTAAACCAGTGTAATTTCTAACTGCATTCTTAATAGTTATCCTTATGGCCACAGATAAATGTAGCTTTCCTCATCAAAGAAATTTCTTTTTGCAGAAGATGAAGGCCATGACAGAAAGCTACATCCTGTCAAAATGGAAGAAAAACAAAACAAAACCAAACTGATTTGGGTTACCCAGCCCCAATAGATACATCTAATGCACAGCCTTCATACATAAGGCTCAGGGAACCTCTGGTAAGAGGGGAAGGAAAGATTGTTAAGAGCCAGAGGAGCAGATAATTGTGCCTTCTATATAAGACAGGGAAGCTGCAACCATGAAATCTCAACAATGTGGCAGCCACAAGACCTGAACAGTGACAAGAGTTGACATTCCAGCTTGGATGGGGTAGTTTCGCAAGTGCCCCATCTAGATGAAAAGCCACAAGCAGTTTGTAACTCTTGAGAGAGTGACCCTCACATTGGTTATTCAGTCCCAAGTGATCAGCCTTAAAAGCATAGAGAGGGAAAAGTGAAAGAAAGAGTGGAGTTGGAAGGAGCTGCGTGGACGAAGGAGACACTGAAGGGTGAGCATAATCAAAATACTTTGTACGGAATTCTCAAAGATTTAGCTGACGTTACTTTTTAGTAATGAATTTTATAGCTCTCAAATGAGAGTGTTTTTCCTAGCACGTATTTTTCATATGGTTTTGTGGCACTCTGGCGTCCTTGAGCGTGCCAGTTGACGGAGCTATGCATAAGGGTGACGATCTTCCTTAAAAAATGCATATACCTTCTTGGTGTAGTTTATTCTGCTCTGCCATAACATTGATGTGCTGTCTTCGCTTTTATGTGTTAATCCCTTGGGTCTTTCTTTCTCAAAAGTGAGGCTTCCCACCCATCAGCGTTGCTGTACTGTCTCTACACATGTCACAGGATGAAACAATGGCGGGCGTATTCGATTGGTGTCTAGTTGTTTTTCTGTTGCCGTGATGAAGCATCATGATGAAGCCAACTTATAAAACACAGTGTTAGGTTTGATGTAAGCCAGCCTCCAATTATATGATTTCTTTTATGAGTTGCCTTGGTCGTGGTGTCTCTTCACAGCAATAGAACAGTGACTCAGACAGTAAGGTATCAATAGAAATGTGATGGGAAGGTTAACCCATCACCTCCTCCCTCTTACCATGGATATGCAACCCTAGATACCTCTACCGGTTGCTCTCCTGTAGCCTCTGGCATCTCAGGATTCACTGTGGTCACAGAGGACACTTGCACATGCTTTGCAAATATAAGACATATAGGAAATCTCTAGAGAATTAAATGTCTTAAGCATGCAGTGTCCGGCTTGCTCATTCATCGTGCGTTAATATGACGGAAGTCTTTGGTGTATCTCTCGTGTGTTTATGAATTAGAAATGAGACACGGCCTTATGAGAATGACAATCTCTCCAAACTTGACAGCGGTCTGAGCATCCCACCTCTGCCATGTAAGGGTGTGTGTATGTAAGTGTTTGCAAATAAGGTTAGTGTGGTAGTTAAGCCAAAAAAGGTGTTTATAAGTATTGGTTATCATTTAATCTCACATGTAAATTCATAGATATGATCTTTTATTTTTGATATTTACATCTTTATTTATTTTTAAAAAACTTCAAGTTACATTTATTTTTATTTATTATATATGTCGGTGCAGAGGTCAAAAGGCAACTTTCAGGAGTCCGGTACCCTTCTTCCACATGTGGGATTGTAAGGATTGAAGTCAGCTCATCAGGCTTGACAGCAAATGCTCCACTCATCAGTCACCTTTGCTATTGCCATTTTGACAGAACTTTGCATGCAGAGGCCAGGGGTTAGCACTGGGGCCCTCAGTCTCTCCCCACCTATTTATGTGTTCAAATGAGCAATAGTCTGTTTACAAATAAGCAGACCTCCAATCACTAAAAGTGCCAAATCTATCAGCTGTTTGAAATCTAAATAGAAAGAAAAGCAAGGCACCTTTGATCTGTGAGTTGAAAACAAACATTCTTGTATAATGACAGATTCATTTCCCTTTTGTTCCCAAAACACGTGCGCATCGAAGTTATCTGGGAACACATACTATTTAGTCAGACAAGCATACGTAAATTATGAAGGGAGCAAGTGTCTTCGGAAAGACTTCTTTGGAGACAAGTAAACTGCAAATGTGAAACTCTGACCCCACTCCAGCCTGCGTTCTGAGACAGGCTAATAAGCATTGCTGCTCACCTATTCGCCTACACTGGCTGGCTGGGGATTTTCTGCCCCGCCCTCCTGGCTTTTCCAGAGGGCGCTCACTGGAGATAAAAACTCATTTTCTCCTGCTTTCATGGGAGGTGCTTTACTGAGTCTCCATTTCCTAGACCCCTACGTAGTCTACTGCTTAATAATCCAGCTGCCTATAATGCATTTCTTTCTTTTTTTATGAGTTTGTAAGGATTTACACCTTAGCTTTGATGCACAGCCTTCTCCTTTTGAAATATCTCTGTTAGACAGCAGACGTATTTACAGTTTGCCATTGAGATGAGGTTAACCTCCGTTCAACTTGGAACATTTGAGTTGTCAACTGGGAAACCCACTGCCAGCCCATCACAATGAGTATAGATGAGAACACACTTTTCAATTAATGTCCTGTTATTTAGTCTAGACTGCTAAGCACCAGCTGTATCTGCCCTGCAGATAAGCTGATTAGGTCCAGGGAGTGTTGTGTCTTCATTATGCTATTACTACCGTGTGTGGTGTTCGGACCAAACAGCATTTTCCTAATGTCGCAAGCAAGGCAAAGGAAACACAACCTTTTTCAAAACAGCGGCAATTTCATACACTCACATGAGAGCTTCTTACAAAATGTTTATATTATAGCCAAGAAGCAGTGGGAAGAAATTACAGGTTTTTAAATATGTTTTTAAGTAGAGTGATGTGACCTTGAGTCGCAGATAAGAGAAACAGCTAATTCAGCGTAGCTAAATACAAAGAATTTTAAGCTCTATCCGTTGTGTCCCATGTCACGTGTGTGTTTGCCTCACCTTTCGTTCTTGTCTGGATGCTCGCTGTCCTGGACAATGCATATGTACCGTTTGCGTGTCTGTATTTTACGTATGTGTAAAATCTAACACTTAAGTGAAGGTGTTAGGTGCCCACACACGTTTCCAGTTGCTGATATCCTTAAATCTAGAGTTTAACTCAGTCTGTGTTTCTAAAAAAGATGGAAGGAAATCTTTCCACCATTTCATTCATGCGTTTACTAACTTCCATTGTTTGAGCGCCATTCTTCATGGAGATCTACGTACACTCCTTTAGCTTGGGAAGTATGTCTCCGTCCAATTTTTATAAACTACAAAAGAAAAATCCTTCTTGAAGTTTAAAGTGTTCCCTTTAATGTTCAGTAATTTCTTTTGTTTTGTTTTTGTTTTTTGACATAAGGTTTCTCTGTGTAACAGTCCTGGCTGCCCTGTGCTCCCTCTGTATCCCAGGCTGGCCTCGGAACTCACAGAGATCCCCCTGCCTCTGCCTCCCGAGTGTTGGAATTAATGGTGTGAGCTATGTTTAGTGACTTTTACAGTTAATACTACAGAGGTGCGTGTTAAAAAGCTTTTAACTTTTGCCCGGGATCGTTTCTGGTTCTTGTGTCCATTTCTCTTACTTTTCGTGGCTTAGTAGGTTCTGGCATTTAAGGCACTAGAACTTCACCCACCTGGAAATGGCCCGTTCCAGCAAACAGAAAAAGTTCTTTAACAGGCATTGATATTCCCTCCCCGTGATTTTATTTCTAGGCTCTAATTGTAAACGATGTGAAACAAGAGAACATATTCTTCCTTACATACAAGGAATTCTTTGTGTAAGTCAAAAGGCAAAAATGAAATCAGAGGCCAGTGATACAGCTCAGTGTGTAAGGGTACTTGCCACTAAGCCCGAGGACCTAACATTGATCTTTGGAACTCATGTGGGAAGAGAGAACTAACTCAGGCAAGTTGCCCTTAACCTTTGGGTGCACATATTTAATATTTACTAAAAATAAATAAAATGTTTTCACCTTTGTGTGTTTGTATTTATTTACATTTGCAAAAATGATTTACATTTCAAAGTGCACATAAAAATCATTGTGGATATATAATCTAACATTTAATAAGACAGTGAATTAATTTGTCATGGCAAATGCCTTTACATTGTTTGAGTTGTTTTAAAAATTATAATAAGTATAATTGATTCTGAAATAATTAGGTTTTTGTTTTGGAGATTTGTTTTGTTTGTTTGTTTTAAGAAAAAAATTTACTGAAGAAAAAAATAACAGGGTAGTGGCACATGCCTTAAACTCGGCACTGGGGAGGCAGAGGCAGTTGGATCTCTGTGTGTTGGAAACTAGCTTGGTCTACAGAGTGTGCTCCGGAACAGCCAGGGCCACACAAAGAACCCCTATCTTGAAAAAACAAACAACAGCACCTCACTATGTAGCCCTGGCTGTCCTAGCACTCACTCTGTGGACCAGGCTGGCCTCGAACTCACAGAGATCCACCTGCCTCTGCCTCCTGAGTGCTGGAATTACATACCTGGCTTATAATTGTTTTTTTATTGGCCTGGAAATGGAGACCTGTGTGTCATCTCTTGCACCTACCTGCTTCTTCAACATCCCAAGAGCTGTAGGAGGTGCTTGTCATTTAGCCTTTATGAAGCATGGATTTAAAGGGGAAAGGTACCCAACGAGGGTGCTCCCTCAGAGGCCATAGTACATCCGGGTTCCAGTGCAGAAAATCAAGTGTTGCCTTCAGTGAGTGCTGGAATAATGGAAATTGGACTAATGTATCATCTGAGAGTTTAGTTTTGTTTTGTTCTTTTAATTTTAAATCTAAAGTGTTCTGACATTTACAGGTGCCAAAAAATTAGACTCTACAGTAATTTGCTTGCTGAATTTTATTTGGTATTTTTTAAAATGTTGCAAATAGTAAGTGCTTACTTTGCAGCATAATTTGCATCGGGCATATATTGGTTAATTGGTTTTGGTCTTGTATATTTCTCTTTTTAGGTAGCCAGGGACACTTACTTCTGTTATTTGTTTTCGGGTAGTTTTCTTTTTATTATTTTTCTTTCTTTTCTTTTGTTTAAAGACAGGGTCTCACTATGAAGTCCTGGTGTCCTGGAACTCACCATGTTAGCCTCGAACTCACAGAGATTCTTGTTGCTGGCATCAAAGGTGTGCACCACTATGCCCCGCCCTCAAGTAATTTGATTTGGCTTGGCATCTAATGGATCCATGTTTCCTTCCTTAAATATTGAAATTATTTTTAAAGGGAAAATGCAGTGAATATGATACAAGCAAAATGAGAAACGTATTCAGGATAGACATCCTGGGTGTTGTTCAGGAGACTTTACCGTCCGTTTCTAGTTTTGAATACTTAGTGAGGGCACCGGTTCCTGGACGCTGGCTTCCCAGAGGAGTGCAAATTCCATTTGATTCATCTTAGTTGTATTCTTCAAAAGAGTCGTGTTTTTCTGTTGTTACAGTCATTGTGACCAAATCAATCACAAATACATTTCTTTTATTTTGTCATTGCCTAAGGAGAATGCTGCAAGGGCACATATTTCACATTTTAAAATCATGGACTTCTGTAATTAATTTTGGAATAAAATAGATCGTCTTCCTATCATCCTCTAGTCCTGTAGGGAAATTTGATTACTGCGTCTGTACCATTCTCCTCCAGACAGTCCCTTATTTGATATTGTGACTAATCACTGAAGATTGAAGTCGTAATGTCTTATCATTGTGCATTTACAGAACTGGGCCTGATTTTGTAGTGTGCTAGCTCAGATGGACCAGGCATAGGATTCAGCACGTTTCCATACTTGAAACACAGTTTTTTAAGTTAACTGACAATTGAAGTCATTGAAACTTCCTTCATTTAGTATACATTGCTCACCATCAATTTTGACCGGAAGTTTGTTGTTTGGGTTTAGTTAGTTTGTTTGTTTGTTTGTTTGTTTGTTTGTTTGTTTGTTTGAGACAGGGTTTCTCTGTGTAGCTTTGGAGCCTGTCCTGGAACTCGCTCTGTAGACCAGGCTGGCCTCGAACTCACAGAGATCCGCCTGCCTCTGCCTCCCGAGTGCTGGGATTAAAGGCGTGCACCACCAACGCCCAGCGTTTTGTTTTAAGAATTAAAGAATTACATATTCTCAAACTTGCTATAATATCAGTGTTTTAGATGAAATAATTCAAAAATACTTCTTTATAATTACTTTTATAGTATTTCATGTCTACCAAATTGTTCAGCAAGGTATTTTTGCTTATTAGGCCTGCCTTCAGTGTACACTTATTTCTAAACATATTTATACTTTGGATTTCATGCTAAACACTATTTTTTTTTAATGAATTTTTTTTCTTTTTCCTTCTGCCTTGTGGTAAAACAGGGTATCTCCACTATAAACAGCTCATCAGTGTACCCTTTTATTCTAATATCAGTTATAAGGTTCATGTCGCTAAGCATTAGATGGTGAGAGACTATGAGGTCTTTTGTGTGGGCATTGTTCTTATTTACCATTAACTTACTTTAACAAGACACACACAGATCTTACAGCTTTATAGTTCCCTAACTGCTTTCTATGCAATGATGGAGTCAAATTAATTACCAATAAAATGGAAAAATCCACCAGTTTTAGTGGATTTAGTGAAAACAAGACACCTTTTTGTTCATTTAATTTATTTTTATTTCATGTGCACTGGTGTTTTGCCTGCATTTATGTCTGTGTGGGGGTATTGGATTCCCTGGAACTGGAGTTAGACAGGTGTGAGCTGCCATGTGGGTGCTGGGAATTGAACCCAGGTCCTCTGGAAGAGCAGTCAGTGTGCTTAAACTGAGCCATCTCTCCAGCCACCCCACCCCCCTTTCTTGATTCTTCAGGCAGAGTTGCTAGTCTGGAGTCTGCTCTCTTCCTGTCTCAGTTCCTGAGCGTCCCAATCACAGGCGTGTGCCACCACGGCTACTTTGCAATTTTCCTTGTGGTGCCTTTCCTTTTGTGAAGATATTTAAGGGAATGTGCAGTGCAAGAAAGCCTAGGCTAGAACCCATAACCATCACTCAGTAAAACAGGACTATCTTAATCCAGCGGCTGTGCAGCCCTTAGACCACAGTGTTAATGGAGTGTTACTTAGCTCGCAAGGATTCGTTGTTGAGGCATTGGCTCCAGTCTCTCACTGGATGCCTCTGCAGGTTACGGCCCCTCCAGAATAAGAATACAGTTCAGTTTATCTAGCAAAACATTAGGCGGATTTTCAATTCAGCCCAAAGGAAACGGAGAGCTTAGTCTTAGAAAAACAAACCAACACGAAAACAAAAAATTTACCATCTTCTTAAAGCTTCATTCTGACTCCCAAACTCAAGCAGTTCCTTCTTCATCTTGGCTGTGAGATGTTAACTGTCCTCATGCCTGGCCCTTAATGTGCCAACAAAATCGATGCGGCAGAAGAGATAATAAATGGGCAGAAGTGTTGTTAGACATAAACGTGTTTTAAAAGCCTGGGGGTGCCTTTAAATTTGGTGTGTTGTTAAGGAAGATTCAGGGCTTGGTCACCTGGGGCATCTCAGGAGAGGCGTTCTCTGTTACCTAAGAAACCGCTCTCTGTCTCAGTAATGTCAAGCACGTGCACAATAAAACAGGGGGGGGGGGCTTTGTTTGTTTTGTATTGTTTTTCAATACAGGCTTTCTCTGTGTAGCCCTGGCTGTCTAGAACTCAATGTGTAGACCAGACTGGCCTTGAACTCAGAGATCAGCCCACCTTTACCTCCCAAGTGCTGGGGTCAAAGGTGTCTGCCACCATCACCTGGCTTATAAATAGACTATTTTCAAGATTCAGTACTGGATTCCTATTAAAGATCTACTGCTTATTTTTATGTGTGTAGTGTTTTGCCTGCATGCATGCAAGTATACCAAGTGCATGCCTGATGCCTCTGGAGTTCATAAGAGGGATTGCAGTTACAGATGGTTAGCAGACTCCATATGCATGCTGGGAACTGAACTCAGATTCTCTGCAAGAGCCATAAGGAAATGTTGAGCGGCCTCTCCAGCCCTTGGTAGCAGGCTCCTTATGGATATTATTATATTTAGACCTGCAGCTTGATGAAGTAGTTGCTCTTACTATCCCAATAATACAGCAGAGAAAATTATACAGCAGAGAAAAAAGTAACTGCAAAGAGATTGGATCCCACACTCTCTGGCTCTGGAGCCCAAATTCCGAAACAACATTAATGGATAGAATTCTGTTTGCCCCCACTCAGGGTCCAGAGAGAGACCCCGTGCTATTCTCCCTCAATGCCCCAAGTGCCAGCCAGGGTTGGCTGGTGTAGAGCAGTGAAGATCAGCAGGGTTGTTGGCACAAGCCTGAAGACATTGGAGCTGGCAGGTAGCTTAGTCAACATGCAATAGTGATGGTCTGAGTTCAGTCCCCAGAGCCCACGCTAAAGACAGCCCAGCATGGGGTATGGGTGTGTAGTCTAGATACCAGGGAGCGACCCTGTGCGGGAAAAGGGGGTGTGTGTGGGGAGGGTGGGTGAATGAGTAGTACATGAGGAAGAAGAATGAAGGTTGCCTGTGTGTAAACTCTCATAAACACACGCACAAACACACACACACACACACTCATATACACACACACACATACACACATACACACACACTCACACACATACTCATACACAGACACACTCATACACATACATACTCACACTCATACACAGACACACACACACGTACACACACATACACACACACTCATAACAGACACTCACATACTCCTACACACATATACACATACACACTCATACATAGACACACACATCTACACACACTCATACACAGACACTCATACGCACTCCTACACACACACACATACACACACAAGCACACAAACACACACACTCATACACAGACACACACACATACACACACACTCATACACAGACACACACATCCACACACACTCATACACACATACACTCACACTCATACACATACTCACACACACCATACATACACACACACTCACATACACTACACATACATGTATACACTCATACACAGACGCACACACACACTCATACACACACACATATACACAGACACACGCACACACATACACACACACACACTCATACACAGACACACACCACACACACACTCATACACAGACATACCCAAACAAACACACACTCATACACACACACCACACATACCACACACACTCATACACACTCTCATACAGACTTGCTCTCACACACACAATACACACACACACACACACACAAATCTAACTAACAGTTTATTGGGAACTTAGAAATGTTCATGCATTTAATTTTTAACTGTTTCTAATCTAAAAAGGAGGCTCCTGGTCTGGTCTCTTATAATGGTAAGGTGAATGGGCAAATTTTGAGTGAGAAAAGGAACCGTTACTCAGATTCATGAAGAGCTTTAGATGCACTGAGGTTTCTTAGGAGAGCTAACATTAGGGAGGTCTATAAAGTTACTGATACATGTGCCTACAGGGTAGAATGCAAATAATTTAGTTTTCGACTGAAGTCAGCCATGGAAGTTGGAATGATTTATCATATTTTAAATGGTAGGCTTTGCATTTGTGGTTAAAAGTAGGGTACCTTATCTAACTTAAATTCGAACCTTTAATCATAGCGCCGGAGAGGCTGAGGGAAGAACATTGTTTGACTTGGGGCCAGCCTGGGCTACAGGGTGAGAAGAGCTGTAAAAAGTGTTAGAGATTGTCATCGTTGTTTGGATGTGCAGTGTGGGGCTTACTCCCAGTCCTGGCGGGTGCAATGATGCAGGTGGTTGGAGGATCAAGGCTCTGCCTTCCTCCCTGCTTTATGCACTGGCAGTGTTGGGAGGTGATGCAGGTGAGGCCTTGTAGGAAGAAGGTGGTTAGGGCTACGCCTTTGAGGTGTCTCTTGTCTCTGGCCCACCCGTCTCTCTGCTTCTTGGTCACGCCATCTCACCTCCCAGAAGCCGAGTGACCACGGACTGAAACCCATTGGTCTCAGGGGTTTTGTCGTAGTAAGCAAAACTGACCAGCACACTTTTTGTTGCTCAGTGCTGAATGTTGATATTGTTGGCATGTATAGTAGATGGCTCTTAAAATTAGTTCTCCTTTGGCAAATACCATATTCTGTAGTTCTTGAAACAGTGTAGAGCCCCAGGGATTACACCAGGAGAAAACAAACACAAAGGCGAGGACCTCGACACAAGGGGGAGGACCTTGAAACAAGGGGGAGGACCTCCATACAAAGGGGGAGGACCTCGATACAAAGGGGGAGGACCTCGATACAAAGGGGGAGGACCTCCATACGAAGGGGGAGGACCTCGATACAAAGGGGGAGGACCTCCATACGAAGGGGGAGGACCTCCATACGAAGGGGAGGACCTCCATACGAAGGGGGAGGACCTCCATACGAAGGGGGAGGACCTCCATACGAAGGGGAGGACCTCCATACGAAGGGGGAGGACCTCGACACGAAGGGGGAGGACCTCCATACGAAGGGGGAGGACCTCGACACAAAGTGGGAGGACCTCCATCCAGTTTTGTTTGGGCAGTGGATGACTGTCTCTCCATGGGATTCTGCTCTCTCTAAAGAATGGATAACTCAAGCGTTTTCTAGTTTTGCCTGCTCATAGCTGAGGGCGTCTTGAACTCCAGGCACTCGGGAAAGCTTTAGTGACACCACGTACATACGTGTCCGTGTGAAATGAGTGGCAAGGGAACAATAACAAGACACGTGTTAGTCGTAAGTGGCGTTGCCTGACCCACACAGGGGACAGGGGACAGCCTTGAGAGTGTCTCCCTTTGCAAAAAACGCCTCACCTCTGGCAGCAGGAACCAAATGATGCAGTCTATGTGTTGTTTACGGCCCTCGAGTGGAGGTCCTTCCGTCTTTGAGACTGTTCGCTGGTGTCTCTCCTGTAGAAACATCTGCTATAGAGGCAGGCCTGCTCAGAGGGACATTTGTGCTGATGGCAGGCCTGAGTGCTGTTCATCTCTCTTAGTCTCACTTAGCCTGCGTAAGCTAATTACTGCATTTGCCTCTTGCAGCCTCGAGAAACTTTCCTTAGCCCTCTTGAATGTTCAGACTCAACTGTCCATTGGAAACTAATAGAGCGTTGCTATATGGCAGCTTGTTTGTGAAACACACTATGTCTTAGCATAACTGATATGATTTATTCACTCACCAGTTATTGTTTGTTTTAGCAGTTTCTATGTGCCAGTTAAAGTTGGGGCATGTTAACGTCTCTAAAACTTGAGCCAACCTTCAAGGCTAAGCTGAGCTAAACTTGAGCCCACGTCTCCAAAAACTAATTTTAAAAGATCAACATTAACTTGGTTTCTAACAGAAGCTATAAAATAATTTGACATGAAATTATTTGCCTCTGTAGTAAATGGCTGCAGCCCTGTGTCTAGTTCATTTTTGGAAATGATCCTGTCAAACCTTCTGGTTCTATGTGAAGCTGAGATAACACAGGAAGCTGGTAATTCCAATATTTCTGCCAAAGAGGGAAGTTGAGGACTGTCGTGTGAAAAGTTGTAGAAATATTTCAGAGGGGGGAAGTACTAAGCAGGTTCCAGCTAAGCTGGTTTTCATGGCAAGTGAAATATTCCCAGAAATTGATGGCTCTTCTAAGCTGCCACCCCAGTAGCTTAAAATATTCAAATTCCCCTCCCCCTGCTGCCTTATCCCTAGGAAATAGCTTTCTCGCTGATTTGATTAGACTTCGTAATTACCAAAACAAACACACACTTGCCAGGAGAGTAGGAACTTTCCCACTAAGGAGAGGAAAGGGAGGAGCAGGGGGTCCTCACTTGGAGTAAGCTTTCATTCAGAAAGAACCACATTGCTCTTGGTCACGGGCTTTCCAGCTTTTAAATCTTGTTCATGAAAATGTGATCATGGTGTATTAGAAGTTTGCCTCGGGTCCCTTATCAGCTTAATATCTTATCCAAGGTTCCAATTAATTTCTGAGAAATTGAATTAAATTCTGTTTCCTCGAGGAATCTCCCCCATAAGCACGATATTGGGTTTGCTGTTCTTGGCATGGAGATTGCTTTCAATGCATAGCTGGTGTTTGCCGCCTTCCATCTCTCCTCTACCGCTGGATCCCGTGTGGGCAGTCAGCCAGCTGGTACAGGACGCCCAGGTGAGGCTGCTGCCCTCACCGTTAGCTTTACACACAGAGGATTGTTTCTTCCAGGGCCCCTACCCAGTTAGCAGCTGGAAGGGGCGGGGCGTGTGAGCCTTCTTCCAGGGGCCATTGAGCCTGGGACTGAGCCCTGCTTTCCTCTTATCTCTATGGTTACTTTTAAACAGTTACAACTTGTGGAAACCATGGCTGTATACTGCAAACTGATTCATACCTGTGGAAAGTATGCCTGACATTTTGTGTCACTCATCCCTGAAATGGTTGTTAATTTGCTAGCTAGTTTAGTAAGCCCATATAAAAAAACGTTTCTTCTAAGTCGGAATCATCTTTTGTAAAGGTCCCAGATTTAACATGTTGTGCTTTGCTCTCTGGGGGCTATTGTTAATTGGATGAACAAGTATGTGCTTAGCTGTATGTACATGTATAAATATATGCAGAGAAATTCTTAATATAGGTGTTTTTTGTTTTGTTTTGTTTTGGGGTTTTTTTGTTTGTTTGTTTGTTTTGTTTTGTTTTTTTAACCAGATTACTGCGTGGTGGAATAATATCTGCCCTGGCTGTATGCTACCAATGTTTTCATTTTTCCATTCTTCTTTCTCCCCAATGTCCCAGCTTGCATCTGTTACCGTCCTGTTGTTTTGGGGAACTTCCTTCAGCCATTATTTTAGGTCAGGCGCACTAGTGACACATTCTCCCAGTCTTCCTCCATTGAGAATGCCTTATCTGCCCTTCATTTCTGAAGGATGATTTCACTAAGAGTGGGGTACAGGTTGAAAGGCCTTTCTTTCCCAGTTCCTTCAGATTGCAGGGTGATTTCAGTCCTTCATGCTTTAGACATGGAGATATGGCTCTCTGACTACTTTCCGGCTCCCTCCTGTCACTGGTTTTTAAAAGTTCGATTATGGTGTGTTGGCATGGGGTTTCTTGGGTTCCTCGATTATTCAGGCTTTGCGCAGCTTTTTTGAATCTGTAGGTTTATGTCTTTTGACAAACCTTCACTCACTGCTTCTTGTTTTCCTTTTCTTAAAGTTAAGGATTTGCCAACCCAGGACCTTAAACATGTTAAGCAACCTCTATTCTGCCATTATTTCTTGGGGGAGGGGAGGGAAGACAATCTCCTACACACACACACACACACACACACACACACACACACACACACACACACACACACACACACACACACCACACACACACACACACACACACACACACACACACACACACACACACACACACACACACACACACACACCACACACACACACACACACACACACACACCACACACACACACACACACACACACACACACCACACACACACCACACACACACACACACACCACACACACACACACACACCACACACACACACACACCACACACACACAACACACACACACACACCACACACACCACACACACACACACACACACACACCACACACACACACCACACACACACACACACACACACACACACACACACACACACACACACACACACACACACACACACACACACACACACACCACACACACACACACACACACACCACACACACACACCACACACACACACACACACACACACCACACACCACACACACCACACACACACACACACACACCACACACACACACACACACACACCACACACCACACACACACACACACACACACACACACACACACACACACACACACACACACACACACACACACACACACCACACACACACACACACACCACACACACCACACACACTTTCCCTTTCTCTTCTTGGGCTCCAGACACAAAAGGCGGGGATGGTTTTTGTGTCCTGGGCTCCTGAAGCTGTGGCCACTGTTTACAATTGTTACTGCCTCTGTCCTGGCTTTTATTGGCTTCCACAATAGGCTTCCTTATTTTCTCTTTATTGTTCAGATTGAGTAATCTGGATTGCTCTTTGAAGACCTCAATTGTTCTACCGCTTCCCTCTGAATGTATTCAGGGCATTTGATTTGTTATGTATCATGAAGCTCTAAGATTGATGGGTTTGCTTTAATATTTTCTGACGGTTCTTTTTTTTTTTTAATGTCATGGATCTTTGTACTTGCGCATTAAGATTTTTTTGGTAGCCAGACATAGTGACACATATGTATAATCCTAGTACTCAAGAGGCTGAGGCAGGAGGATCACAAGTTCGGGATCAGACCTTGCTATGTAGAGAGACTTTGCGTCAAACCAAAACTAACGAGAAAACGTGTAGAGGTGACTGAAAAAAGGCTTGTCAAGCAAGCCTGCCGCCTGGGTATTGATGTCTGCTGACTTTCTCACCAGGTCGCACGTGCCCTGCTTATGCCAAAGCAGCGGTTTTCCGCTGGACTTCCAACTTGCAGCTGTGATCGTTTTTCAAATGTTTATAAGTATTTTGCCTGCACTCACGTATGTGTACCGCATAGTGCCTGGTGCCCACACAGGCCAGCCGAGGGCATGTGATCCCCTGGAAGTGGAGTTACAGAGGCTGCGTGCCACCGCGTGGATGGTGGGTATTGAACCTGCGTCATCTGGGAGAACACTGGCCCTCTCTCCTCTCTCCAGCCCCGCAGGCTCCTTTTTCATCCTCCTCTGAAGCTGTTGCTCTGTGGTACTTCCCTGCCTCTGTAGAGGTTTTGGAAGACCTAGGTCTCGTTGACCCTTCCTGGGTACTCACATCCCACGATTACGTGATGCAGTAAGAGCTCTAGCTTGACCAGCCCTCCCTGGCCTGTCAAGATAAATGAGGATTCCCTCTTTTCCTTATGGGATCTCTGCCGGAAGTTGGCTGCTTACTGCTGGGTAGTGGTAAGCAATCTATTGAGATAGCTAAGCTTTCTGAACTCTGCTCTCGTGGTGATGGCAGGAGGGGCTCCCTCACTGCCTGGGTGCAAATTCATCTAACGTGTGTAGTTCTTGTGAGGTTGGAAGGGAGGGACCTTCAAGGCTGGTTTTTATCTTTCATGTTCATTTTAGTAATGATATATTAACTTAGTATTTCTCATTAATTTAGTGTCTTGGTGTTGTGTTTCTTTTAGTCTACAGATATATTTAGTTTTTGTCAGACTAGCTTTAACAAAGCTCAGAGCTTCGCTTCTGTCTTGACTGCTGTGGGAGCCTCTCGTTTGAGAACTGCTATTTGCTTTTCAGATGTGAGAAGAAGATAATAATTGCAAAGTGCACTGTCGAAGAAGGGCTTTCAGGTTCTTGTGCACATTTTGTGAAAAACAGTGAAATTATATACATATACCTTAAACGCCTTCTTGACTCTTCAGTACATAACGACCAAATTAGAAATGCCACTTTTTGCTCTGTTTGACAGAATGAAGTATGTACATTTATAAAGAGTTTTGATGGCATGGTCATTACAGTGTTATATTGTAATAGTCACATCTTTTCATCAAACTTAGGAACTTAACATATTTCTGGAACTATGTAAACACAATGGCTGTAATGTGAAAACTGAGTTTGCGGACAGGGTTAGAGACCGAGGTCATTTCATTCCTCTTGGTATATTCGCTATCCTGGTGTCCACATGTTATTTTACAAAGTCTTCCCAGCAGAGAATGGACTTCTGGGTACAGCCCTCTGCACATTTACCGACACAGCTTGGGACTGCTATGAATAGTCTTGGCTAATTAGTTCATTTGCTCAGACAAAGCTCCCAAAGAAACAGTGATTCCAAATGTCTTAAACGTAAGGAATACCAGGTCCAGCTTCAGTCTCGTTTGCAAGCCATTGTGAAGCTCCGTAGGCAGACGCTGACTCGCTGAGGGCTGCGGTGTGTGTGGATAAGGTCATACAGGCAGCCACATGAACAACTTTACTATTAGGTAGCAGATTTACATACTTTTTAGCGGGGTTAAGGGCACTGAAACTAAAATTAAAATGTTTATCTCATTCAGGGCTCATGTTTGGGCATTTAGAAATTTATAATTTAGTCTTCTATATTTTTAATCACAAATTATTCAATTTCAGAAGTTAATGTGTTTTCATTAAGTTTGTCAGTGCCAGAGCATCCCACTGAGCAGGCACCACGAATGGGCAGTCATACCAAATTCTTCCAGGCTCTGGTCGCCTGCCTTGCTCTTCCCTGCAGATGCTATCTTCAAGTGTACAAATCATGAAACAGAAAGAGGCTGGACGTGTTCACCAGCGCGCTGTTTAGTTCTGCTTTGTTGAGGAAGGGGGGACCTTTCCTGCCAAGCTTGTTGCTTCCAGTCCTCCACGTAGGGCTAGACTTTATGGTTTGTTTAGCTCTGAAGGGAGGACGGACTTGGGGGATGGGAGGGCAGCTTAGTTTTGGAATGTAAATACGTGTAGAGCTTGACTCCTCTTGTTTAGCATCTCTTTAAACTAAGACCAAAAAAAAAAAAAAAAAAATCAGTGAATGAATGAATAGCAGCATGGTGAAATACCTAAATGTTTGAGTTAAAATTTTTGGATGTTTGAAATCCTATTTGGACCCTTTTCCCAGATCCTGGGGCATTCATATCCACTCAGCGGGAAATTTCATGGAGACGCACATTTGGGCAGAAGGTCCTTTGACGGTGCCTTTTTCTTAACTTGTGCCTTTTCTTCCATAGAAAAAAGTAATGGCTTAAGTCTGACTGAAGAACAGTCTTTTTTGTATGTTCCTTATACGAATTTACTTCTGGTTCACAGATCTTTACCCACGGTCTATGTCTGCAATCCTTGGGTTTAAAATAGCATATATCCTACTACAGACTACAGGAAAAGCCAAATTAAAGATGTACATGCCACAGTGAAAAAGACAGAAAGGTGATCAATTATCAATCAGTTCACTAAAGCCCTAATGTAAAATTCACAGGGGAAAAAATACACTCACACACACTCTCTCTCTCTCACACACACACACACACACACTCACACACACGCACACTTGAGGTAAATTTTCCATTGTAGGGGCCAGTCTGCTAACGGTGAGGCCCTGAGCCTTCTGCCCACTTTAAAGGGTGCTGCCTCTCGTTTTTTCAATTGAAAAGTATCTGTGAATCGCAGTGGCTCACGGGGTCTGCCTGTCTGGGAAATGTGGAGATTTATTCATTTAACCCCTCAGCCATTCTCCAGTCCGTTCCATCTCTACCCAGTGTCTTTTGTCTCTTGCTTAAATTCTGTGGAAGGGAGCGTGAGGGAGAGGCTCTGGGGGTTAGGGAGCAGAGGGAAAGGCAAGGAAGGGGCCTTTTAAAGCTACTTTTCAAAGGACCCCAGTCGCTGCTCGGGGCTCATTTTCCCTTCTGCCTGTTGGGAGGGTTTCTTTCACAGAGGGGCTGAATCCCCTGAAACTGCAGCTGAGTGCCCCTTGTGGGTGGTGTGGGAATGTCGACCTGGTCTGGTGACAGCACAGCTAGAAGTCAAGCTATCACAATAGTGGGGGCGTCCTGGCTGCAGCGCAGTCAATCAGAGGAGCTCGCTTGCCGCTGGAATAGAATAGAAAGGCTTCTGTGCTAGCCCCTGCTTGCCAGTAGAGCCTGATAGATGGTACCATACAGAACATGCCAACGCACCCTGGGCCCCTCCCTCTTCAGTTCATCTGAAGTTAATGAAAAGGACTGGCCGGGGTGTCCCTGTTTGCGTGTGAACAGACACACACTCCGTTAGAGTATGTCAGGCCCAAGCTATCCGTGGTGCTCAAGGGTGGGATTCAAAGGTCACGTGTACTGAAGAAAATTCCACACACATTAATGTCCTCGCTGTTGTTAGGCTCTCCCAGCTCCAGCAGAGAGCCTGACGCTGCCCCGGGCGGAGACAGAGGCAGGCCAACCGAAGTGCCAGGGATCAAGGAAGACGCCCTCTGGGCTACCTGGCCGACACCCATTCCAACCAGAAAGCTGGTCTCTCTTCAGTCCGAGGAAGCTGTGTTAGATAGAGCAGGGGACGTAGGAGTCTGTACATGTGAAACAGGGAGCGTGTTTTCAGGACCAGGGCCCTGAAGCTGTAGTTCTGAGAATGCCATTGCCCGGGCAGAAAAGCCGTAGAGGGCTCTGCTCCTGCCTTCCATCTGTGCCTCTGCCCTGGACGGCACCCAGACACCTGTGTGAGCTCACAGACACCAGCTTCCCCACCCCTCACCCTAGAGGCTGCCACAAGTGCTCCAAACCCCAGACTGCCATGGTGACCCATGGTATAGACTTAGAGGCCAGCCTGATCTGCACAGTGAGACCTTGTCTCAAAACAACAACAACAACAACAATAACAACAACAACAGCAACAACAATAATAATAATAATAAAGTCACCCCCAACCCCCAGCAGCTCGATGATACCTATTCCCTGGGAGCCCTCCCTCCTGTCCGCTGTTGAAGGAGTCAGTGTGTTCTTGCAGTCCCTCCTTCTTTCTTCCCTCCTCTCTCTCCCTCTCTCCCTCCCATGCTCCCACAGATGAATCTTTACCAAGCTTCTCTCTAGAACTCAACCCTCAGTAGTCTGTGAATTTCATCCTCTCAATTCTTTTAAGAAGAACCCAGAAGCCACTGGCTCCATGTGGCTTTGGTAGCCACTGGGGTTTTCACGACCCTAACTCTCTTTAAAAAATGTTCTGTCCTTCTCAAACATATCTTAATATTCCTGAAACCATATCCCCAAGATACTAATTCATATTTGGCTACCCAGAGAAGCAATGAGAAGAATGTTGTCTATTTAAACAGAGTATAAAGAGATTACCATTAAAAATACATTAATTTTTAATTAATTTATACATTAATTATACATATATAATTAAATTAATTTTTAATTAATTGAATACATTTCCAGGGGATCCAACACCCTCTTCTGGGCCTCTGAAGGCGCTGCACACACATGGTGCACAGACATGTAAGCAAAGCACCCATTAAACAAAGAAGGAAAGGGAGGGAGGGAGCTTTTTAATGGAGATGTGAGTGAGTGAGTGAGTGAGTGAGTGAGTGAGTGAGTGAGTGAGTGAATGAATGAATGAATGAATGAGTGAGTGAGTGAATGAGTGAGTGAGTGAGTGAGTGAGTGAGTGAGTGAGTGAGTGAGTGAATGAGTGAATGAGTGAGTGAGTGAATGAATGAATGAGTGAGTGACTGAGTGTGGTGAGTGA
>JANBXA010000171.1:945000-1040000 GCA_030556225.1 Cricetiscus sungorus | reverse complement strand
ATGAGGAGAACTCAGGGCACCATCTTCTGAATCAGGTATCTAGCAAGTGTGATAGGAAGCTTGAAAGAAAACACAGGACGTGGCACAGCCAAACAAATTAATACTGGTGGACAGTGATGCTCTTTTAAAAAGCATAGGTCTACATTAAAACTAACGAACTAAATGATAGAAGTCTATCGTTTGTATGGAGAGCTAATGACTATTAATTTTGGTTGATCAGTGAAGAAAAATAGAGACAAATCTAAACTTCATGACAACAGTATCTTTTCAATTGATTTGAAAAGCTGAAAGCAACTTTTTGTTGTACTTAGACAGTTCAACACTGATGACTAATACGGAGAAAGCTTTTATTTAGGCTGCCAAATGTTAGTAGGAATTAAGAGGTGTATGTGTATTGTGTGTATGTGGGTGTGCATATTTATAATTCACAAGTATCTGTTTTTTATTTTACAAACTCTGAAGATTTATCCATACTAAAATATGTTGCTAAGCTATACTAATGATGTTCAGGCCGTTTTCAGAACTTTGAGGTACCTTATAGAGAATCCATTTTTATCGTTTGTTTTGCATTTAAAAGAAAATATTATCTCTCAATCAGCCACAAGAATGAAATGAAAATGTCACGCTATATAATAGAAATGCAAAATTGTCTCCAAGAAATTGATAGCAACTTACTAACAAGCTTTAACTTTTCACCTGAAGTGAAAGAGGACCACTTCATCAACAGAGTTCTCTGGAACAGTTGACAAAGATTTAGGGAGAATGCCAAAAACAAAGCCTTAGCCCGGGGACTGGGAACCAGAGTTCCTCTCACTCACGTGACTTGTCACATCTGGGATAAATGTTGCAGTGGCTGAAGGCAAAGTCCCTGGCTTTGCTGAAGAAACAGCAAACATGACAGTGTGGGGAAAAGTCTTGATCACTGACCAGAGCCTGTGTTCCCGAACCCGGAGACTTTGCCTTGCGTGATGCCAGGAATACAGAGGTCAGGGCATCAGAGCCCAGAGCTCTAGGTACAAAGGTTTGGCCCTCCACACTGATGTAGGCTACAGCAGCATGCTGGAAGCTAGAATCTGAAGGCAGCCTGTGCCACATGCTCCCATCTACCTATTCTGAGAGGACACATTTTCCTTTTCTCTTTCCTGTTAAGAAGGTACTTGTTGTGATCAGAGAGCTCGAAAGCTTTGATTTTTAATATTTCTAGGATGGCTGTGCGAATGTTTTGGAATGTAAACGTATTTAAAGATTCATATCCAGGGGTATATGTGGAATGGCACTTTAGGGATAGCCCAGAAATAACCGTGGCCCGTGGGATAGTCGAGAGAAGGCACCAGCGCACCAGGCACCTAGGTAGGAAGGAGCTGATTAGGTCAGGTGTGGCCCAGACAGTAATAATCAGTAAAGTTTTCTTTATGTGTCTGTGTGCGTACACAAACATAGACTCCAGGAATGGAGCCTTGAGACCTTGCACCTGGTATGTAGATACCCCACACACACACCCATTACCACAATGATGTGTTCTTAAGAATGGTAAAATAATTAATTCATCAGTAAGTGAAAACACTTGTGGCAAAAACTGATTCACCAGTGACAGTGTGAGCCCTGGAGGTTTGCAGCCTGCTCGCAGGGTGAGTTACTTAACCCTCACTGCACCATGGTGGTAGAAACGTAGCTACCTTGTTGGTTTTGCTGTGTGAGTGTAATGAATTAGCACGTATGAAGTGCTTAGAATGTGCTCAACAGTGGTCAAGTTTGTTCTTGGTGCCACCTAAATGCCCAGGCGATGACAAGGATGGACATCCGTTGTTACAGGGGAGTGCTTTAAGATGACAAGGATGTCAATTTTTACAGGACTGTGTTTCGTCAACGTGCAGAAGAGAAAGGTTAGTAAGACTTCCTTCCGTGCGGGGCCAGGCAGATACTGGCAGAATGGACTAATGAGAGATTAATTCACATCTGTGTTATGCTGTGTGCAGGTTTACTTTGTTCTTTCTTTTGTCATAGTTAGGTGGGGAAGCCTGCGTGTGTCTTAATTCATTGACAAGCTTTTCTTTCAATTTGTTTTTGGTTCTCGCTTTGATTGAAATGCTCTCATCAACTATATGTACACAGGCTTGCTTCCTGGTTGCTTTTAAAGGGAGAGGGCACGATAAAGATGTTGCTAAGTTTCTGAAGGTTATTTCCAAGCCTAAGATAACATATATGTTCCAACTGACACCCCCTGGCCTCTCTAGACTAAAGAAGTGCAAACCTCACAGGTGAATTCTTCTGCAGCTTAAACTGTTTGGAGACAAACAGTTCGATTTCTAAGGGAATTGTCGAAATTCTTTTGAAGACCTCCTGGGTAATCATGGATCCTCTGTGTGTGTGTTCGTTTCTTAATTCACTAAAGAAAGCCCATACTTTGGAAGATACCTAGCCAGTACGTATAACCGGTCAGGTTAGGATGGAGCTGGGAGGAAAATTGTGCTACCTGCTTGGGATTCTTAGTCCCGTTGATAAAAGAATTTAAGAGTGGGCTCAAACTGAAGCTTAAGGACAATTTTATTAGAGTTTAAAAGAATTGTAAGGTGTAAGTCTCACCAGCTGGCTGGAGGAGAATGGGAACGGGCAAAGCGCCATGCTGTGTAAATTAAACTGGCGTGGAAGTCACCCTTGTGGCCCACTGAGGGGCTGTGGTGAGAAGGAGGGAGAGAGAGGGGCATGCGGTGTCAGGAAAAGCACACTTGACAAGAGATAAAGGGGAGGGACAGTTACACTCTGCTGAGTAACTCAGGAAAGCCTGCAGACTTACAGAGTTTCACCGCTTCACCTCCTTATGAGATGTACTTGCGGAGGCTGGAGATCTGGGGAACAAAATACATCCTCAGCCAGGCAGGGGTGGCGCACGCCTTCAATCCCTGCACTCGGGAGGCAGAGGCAGGCGGATCTCTGTGAGTTCCAGGCCAGCCTGGTCTACAGAGTGAGTTTCGTGACAGCCAAGGCTACACAGAGAAACCCTGTCTTGAAAAACAGAGGGGGGAGGGAAGGAGGAAGAAAGAAAGAAAGAAAGAAAGAAAGGAAAGAAAGAAAGAAAGGAGGGAGGGAGGGAGGGAGGGAGGGAGGGAGGGAATATTTCTTCTTTTGTATCTCTGTAGCGTGGCTTAAGAAGAACCATATAAGTTTCCACCCAGGCCAGAGATGGAAACGGTTCTTCTTTAACGGGCCTTAAAAAGCCTCTGTAGCGATTGGTTGTGGTATGCAGCTGTAGTGACCTCGCTTACGGTTCTTGCTAGACTGAAGCAAAGACATGCATCTTCCATCTGTGCAATCATTCCATTCTTGTGTTGTCCCTGTCTCGCCCTCAGGTAAGAAGTCACCCCACAGCTCAGTTACCTGCGCTCATTGATGCCTCGATATATTAACTAGAAAGCTCCAAAAGCAGGCAGCTCTCACAGCTCCAAATTGCACCACCCACCCACTCTGTCAAGCTCTCAAATGTGAATCAACCTCTTGTCCATTGCATCTCTGCCCTGCCTCCTGTCCTTCTGCTAGTCACTCAGTAGCCATCGCCGTTGTCAGATCAAGACTGTTTTGCTTGTGTTTAAGTACCTCTATTTTAACCGCAGACAAGGAGCTTAATCCAGGGAGAAATTGTAAAGTTCTTCCTCTAAAGAAAAAGCTTGGAAGTGCTCAGTTCAATATTTAGATATTTGGTACACTCCATGGTAAGAGTGAATCTTATAGCCATAAAACTGTGAAGAGAAAAGGGGGGGAATGTGAGGAAAGGAGAAATTAATGCCCGCTTTGCTGTAGTACCTCACCGTGCCACAGCGAGAGCCCCACTGCCTGGGAAGTGCTTGGTTAAGATGGAAATGCATTGCATTGGCCGTGCTCTCTGCAGCTTCAAGGTCTACTGATGGCCTTGGGATGCTTCTTCCCAGGGTAAGGGGAGGATACTGTTTGCAGTTTCCAAAACGAGCTAGTTCATGAACTGCATTGTGAGGGACCCCGGGAGCCTAATCGCCTTTTTGGAATAAGTCTTAAAACCCATGCTCTCTGCCAAAACCCCGGAGCTGCAAACTCAGAGTCTTTCCACGTCCGGCCTCCAGACTATTGTCTACCAGCAGAGCGTTTTCCATTGAGTACTTAGCCCCAGCCCATTTACGTTGCTCAGAAGAAATGTCTTGTGTATCAAAGTCTGGCTTGGGACCTCCCTTTGGAATCTGACTGGTCGAGAGAAACTGACTAAGGTACCTAAAATAACTAGTATTGGATGCGGTTAGAAATTCAGAAACATAGATTCCCGGGCAGAAGAGGAGCCCTGCAGTGCAGGGCTCATCAGTGTTGTGGGGAAATTTGCAACTATATGCATCTGTTAGCGATCAGCATCCTGACTTAATAGGCAAGTTTAAAATTGCTGATTACCGATGTGCTTCTGATTCCTTCTTGCAAAACAGATGAGTAGTTCTTGTCCAAAATTCGTTCCAAATCCTATTTTTTGGCAGCATGCTAGGTTTAGTCAGAGTGAATAGAGTATGCTTTCCATGTCTTGATGACTCTGCCTAAAATATCTCAACACAGTGTCCATTTGGTCTTTCCTAGGTTATTACCACTAATGTTAAACATCAACAACTTCTTTTAAGCTATTGAAAACAATCGCAGCTGAGACTCTGACAGCCTTTCCGACATCTCCCCAAACCCCATCTCCTCTGGTCGATTTCCACTCCTGAAAGCCTAACAGTTATCCTTTGTAACTCAAGTCCTTCCCGCCTTAGCCACTCTGTTTGGTTTCAGGGCCCGCTATTAGAGGACAACCAGATAATAAGAGGTTTTATTATTGAATTGACTTTCACTTTATTCCCTGGGCCCTGGATCTCCCTTCTCTCCTAGTAGCCAAGGACACATTTCTGAGTTCTTTATCCTGTGCTTGCCAAAACGGGAAGTCTTATGAGACAATCAATTCATGTTTTTATAAAAATTATTTTTTTATTTGATTTATTTTTTTGTCTCTGTGTCTGTGTGTGTGTATGTTTGCGCATGTTGTGCGTGTGTGCGCCTACCACAGCACCCATGTGGAGCTCAGAGGACAGCTTCAGGAGTCAGCTCTCTCCTTCCACCGTGCTGTCTGTAACAGAACTGGGGTGATGAGGATTGCACAGCAGACACTCTGCCCACTGAGCCATCGTGCTGGCCCACGAATGCCTTCGCTGGATTGCTCTATGTGGCAGAATCTTGGGTACAGTTGTCTAGAGTAGATGTGAATGGTAGGATATAAACTGTACCCTCAGGCAGAGCCTTCAATGGAGAATCAATATAAGGTAAAGCTGTCCTCAGAACCTAAGTTGGAGCAAGGTCAGTTACTAGGCTCTGGACCGCCAGAGGCTGCTTTTGCTCCCACTGAGAGATAAGCATTCGCGGGTGTTGCCTTAGTCATTTGTTGACTCAAATGCAGCATGGCATGAAGCAGCATTCAACCCTGAGGAAAAGTGAGTTACCGTGTTTGGAATCCAAGATGCTGGAACGGTAAACTCTGAAAAAATGCTTTGATGCTCAGATGTAACAGAAAGTTAAAAGAAAATAGAGCCCTTACAAAACAAACCTAATAGCCCACCACTGTCATGGCTTATAATACAAAGTGTTTCTTCTCACAAACAAATAGGGAAGAAGCCGTTCTTTTTGTAGCTTGCAATACTAGAGGAGTGTGGCAGTTTTTATAGTGTTCTGGGAAACAAGAGAAGCTGTTACCTCACTGGAGTTAGGTTAGGTTTGGCTGAGGTCTGGCTTTACAGATGTAGGTGAAGGGCCTCCTGTGTGCCTTCCCCTTAGGGTGCACACGAGACAGACATGAAAACTCTTGTCGAGGGAAATATTCTCATTCAAGAAGCCAGTGAAAAGTGCAGATGGTAATGTTTTCCCATCTTACTCTGCTCAGGCCCCAGCTTCACTTGTAGGACACAAGGTCCAAGGTGAAATCACTACCAGTTTCAAGGCCAAGGTTGCTTAGAGCTCAGAAGTAACATGTGCAAGGCCCTGGGTTCAAGCCTCACCATCACTACCAACGACAGAAAGCCAGGGTGGTGACTACAGAGGACTTAGCACAGAACCCTTGTTGGCCTGTGTGGATATACAGGGGATTTGCACACTCCCAAAGACAACCTTGGACACAGATGCAATCCTTACAAGACCTATCATGTCACCAGGAAATAGGCTGGATGTTAAACTTCCGTTATAGGGCTTGCCATCCTGGATCTCAGATGCCACTCAGAAAGATGGGTAACTACGTTCCAGAAGCTCTCGCTTTGTTCTCTAATGGATTTGTGTATTTTTAATTTGTTTGGGAAAAGCACTATAGAAAAGGGCATTGGCAGTCATATCCCATCTTGGTCCAGTTTGAGAACGGAGGACTTCAACTCTCTGAGGAAGCTGTAACTGCAGAGTTACCCATAATTGGCCCAGATTCTTGCCTTGCATGCAATAGAGTTAGGCATGGAGGAAGCTAGCCTGAAGTCCCTGATCTCTTACTTGTTGCCGGGACAGCCACCCTATCAAATACCCAAAATGAGGACCATCACTTATGAAGAGAATTGGTTCATGCTAGCTTGCAGCCTGTCATGGAAGGAAGGCTCTTAGCAAAGAGAGGGAGTGGGGCTGAGGTCCCACTTTTCCCTGCCAGGGCGCTGCCCCCACCCCTCCCCCCACCGTGAAATAACATCCCCTATAAGCCATATCTCCTAGAGTTCCCATACCTCCCAGTAACTGGAGTTGCCATCATCTCTTTCATAGGTGGAATTTGGGGGCCATCCTGCTCCACACTATAGCAATGACTGCGTGGAAATTTTTAGCCACTCAGAGACGCTTCTAATTCCAAAGAAACATGAAAATTAGTGAGTTTGCTTCCTAAAATGAATGACTTTACAGTGTATACTTATGCATACTCCTGTGTGCATGCTGGCATGCTTCCAGACTCTGGAGCCAATATTATTGGTTCAGTTTTGTTTATTGATGCTGGTGTAGCTCAGTGGTAGAGCATGTGCTTAGAATCTGACCTGAGTCCAGTCCGCAGAACCATATTAGAAGACATTAGCTTACAAAAACCTTCATCTAGAAGGAAATAAATAAAAGTCCATCCAACTTGTAGCCTGTGGAGCAGCCGTTACACTGTCGTCTGTACTTGGGAGCCAGATTTGAAGCACACATTTCAAAAACGCCTGCTTATTTTTCTGTTCAAGATGTCTGAACATTTATGGCACATCTGTCTAGATCAGTGACCAGTCAGCTTCATTCTCCCCGGTTTGGATCCTCATGGAAGTGATTATTTGACTCTTTTGGTCACAACTCCACTGTCTTCTATTGCTATGATAAAGCATGGGGAGGAAAGAGTATTTTATTTCATCTTACTTATCCCCTCCCGTCCTTCCTTCCTTCCCTCCTCCCGTCCTTCCTTCCTTCCTTCCTCCTTCCTGACAGAAAAACTCTCACTATGTAGTCACTTGGTTGGCCTGGAACTTGTTGTGTAGACCAGGCTGTCCTGGAACTCACAGAGATCCCCCTGCCTCTGCCCCTTTATACTGAGGGGCTCAGTATAAAGGAGTATACCACCATGCTGGACTTATTCTTTCGTCCAGAGAAGTCAAGGCAGGAACCAAAGCAGAGACTATGAAGGAGTGTTTCTTACTGACTTGCGGAGCCCACGTTCTTCCTGCGCCCAGGATCGCCCTCTCACAGTGAACTGGGCCCTCCCAGTTCAGCGGTCAGTTGAGACGATGCCCTACAGACCTGTCTACAGTCCGTGCCCTTGAGGCCTTTTCTCAACTGAGATGTACCCAGCTCGTGTCAAGTTGACCATCAGTATTGCGTAGGTGGCTTGGTGTTCTTGGCTTAAGTCAGGGTCCTACCAGCACCGCATGCGGCTAGTCACCAGGAGAAAGGTTTATCAGAAGACCAAAGCCCCTGACAGGAGTGCGTGTGTTTGGCTTCCCTGGGAGATAGACGACGGCAGAGGTAATGGCAGAGGTAACGGCAGCTTTGTTTCTTTTCCTTGACCTGAAAGTCTGCTCCAAAGTCAAAGGCCGGCAAGTGAAGGAAAACAGAGCTGTGGCCTTCGGCGTCATCTGCTGCGCAGTTCCTGCCTGTTGGGGTTCTCTAAGGGTGGTCCTCCGTCTCTGTAGGCGCACGAGAGGCAGGGGCTGCTCTCTGCGGTCTCTGATGGCCAAACGCCCACGCCTCCCTCCCTCCCCTCCCTCCCTCTCTGCCCCACCTTGCTCCGCCCACACTCACTTCACCTTCATTTCTTCTGCTCTTTCGCGTGCGTGCGTCTGGGTTTATTTTGGCATTGATCACAAGTTCCCTTTTATTGGTTTTGCTCCCGGGACAGGGTCCCACTGTATAGCCCACATTAGCCTAGAACTCACAACCCCGCCCCCCACTCCCACCTCACCCAGCACACCCTCCTCTGCTTCAGCCTCTAGGGCAGTCTTCTTGAGTACACACGCCTGTCAGATTTGAGGCCCAGGTCCCGCCCTCCCCTCCTTCCTGAGCTGACCACATCTCAGTGATGCTGTCTCTCACTGTCACCTAGGTGTCCCCACCTGAAATCTATTCCTCCCCACCCGCACCCGCACCCGCACCCGGCCTGTGTCTTGTTGGTCCTTTCACAGCATAAGCTAGAATCAGGTCCAGCACAGTGTCTTTAACACGGGAGCTCCATCACTGACCGGGTAAATGACTCTGAACTGATACTGGGCAGTGTCCTGGGTCTCGCGTCTCCAAGAAAGTATTCTACTCCCGTGCCTATCCGTCTCCTGACCTGGCCTGTAGACTTCTGCCAGAGTAGTCCTCCTGAAAACACAGAAGGTGCTCTCAATACTGGGCTGAAGTACCGTGCCTTACATACAGCAGCCACTGTCAGGCGTGCTAAACCCACCTGGAGCAGTGGGAAGGAAGGAAGGAGATGCGAGGGGTGACAGGTTAAAAGGACAAGAAGCAAGAAACCAAAGGGCCGAGGCCAGCCTGTCGAAAACGTTCCACTAGTCCTGGTGTTTGACTGGATAGAAGCTTAGATTTTCATTAATGTCCCTGGACCCTTTTTTTCTCTTTAAGAAAAAGACACATTGTTTAGTAATGAAGAAAACAGAAATAAAACGGATGCTGTCCTCAGAAGTACTTAAAGTCTTTACCAGCCCGTTTCCAAGCCAGGCAGGGCCTTAGTGAACCCCCAGTCCTCCTGCTCACAGACAGGGAAACTGAGGCAGGAGGCACTTTCGTGGCTTAGCTAGCTAATGGGAGAACCCACCATCCTGTCCCATTTCCCCCTTCCGGGTGTCCGGTCAGTGTTGGAGGTGATGGGTTATGGTGTTAAGTCCTCCTGGGAGGACTCGAACATTCTTACAACGACTCTCATCAGGACCGAGGGGCTCAGCTTTGTCGGAAGGGTCAGTGGTTTTCAGGTTCGTTTTGTTTTGTGTTCGTGAGAGGCTCGGGAGTTATTTTTTGAGACAGGGTCTCCTTGTTGGCCTGGAGCTATCCAAGGAGACTAAGCCAGCTGGCCAGCAACCTCCAGGGACCCTCCTGTGTCTGCTTCCCTCACCCTGGGATGACCCACATCCACACTGGACTTTATAAATACGAGACCCCGTGACTGAACTCTCAGCCTCGTGCGTGTGAGGCAAGCGAGTGCTTTGCCAGCTAAGCTATTCCTCTAACCCTCCCTGCCCATTTCTAAGGTGGTAAAGCAGAGGTGTGAGCTTGCTGTGACTGAGGTGCAGGTGAGGGGTGCCCATGGCTGTCCTCCCGGCGACCTCCCCTTCCCCGTCGTGGAAGAACTGACCTGGGAGGTTTTGATCTGTGAATGAGATCGTGCATTACTTGTGGACGAGCGCCCTCCCCCACCCCCCACCCGGTCTGTGCTGACAGTCGCCTGCTGAGGCGGGCAGTGCTGCTGAGTGTCCACCGTCCTCACTCCTGCTTCATCTCTGCTGTAGTAATTGGGTTCTTCACCCGACGCCTCTCCGCTGTAGGTGGCGCATCAGTCAGTCCCAGAGTTCAGGGCTCTACAGTGCTTTCCCCTGGCTGTGCACCCCAGCTGGGAGGCAGGACTGCTGTCAAGCAGAAGTGTAAGTGACGTGTTGACCATTGCCCGCTTCCTCCACATTGCTCAGGCTGCTTGAGCGTCTTCCTCAGAAGGAAGGCAAAGTTAAACGCCGTGGTTAAGGCGCACAGCCTGCACACACCCCTCTTCTCTTGCAGGCTTCCGCTTGTGTAGACTCCTTGTGCAGCGTAATGGATCTCATGGAGGCGCGCTCACGTGCAGCGTGGACTTCGGCGTCCTCGCCACTCGGTTCCCTCCCGTCCTCTTCCCATCCCTGCTCCCTTTCCTCTTCCCATCCCTGCTCCCTTTCCTCTTTCTAAAGTGTCCCTTCTGTTTTCATGCCGTTCTTAACTTCTGTATATAGTATGTGAGAAGCAATGTCTTATTTTCATGCCTTTCTTAAATTCTGTAAATGGTATGTGAGAAGCAATGTCATATTTCCATGCCTCTCTTAAATTCTGTGTATAGTATGTGAGAAGCAATGTGTCTTACTTGTCGTTCTCAGCCTGGCTTAATTCACCTAACATGATGGCCTCCTTTTCCATCCACTGTCCTGGAAAAGTGAAACTCCGCTTTATAAATAATAGTCCATTTCCTTCACCCATCCATCCATTGCTAGGTTCTGACCGGGTTTCGCCTGCTGTGACATGACACACAGCTGTAGATGAGGCTTAAGCATGCCTCACTGTTGTTTTGTTTTATTTCTCTTTGGAGATACAGATTCCCGGGGTTACTGGCTTCCATGTGGGGACGTACTGCTCCTTCCTAGGGGACTGTTGACTAAGACAAGGCCGTCCCTGCCATAGGAGAGACGATACTGGCTCAAGATCTGCCCATAGTGCCCCCTCTCACTTGGATGAAAATGTCTTGTTCTTTGCTGTTTAAACTCTGCCGATAAACTGTTTCCTTGAGCTGCACTGATGATTTGGACATTACCAGCATGACTTTTCCTGGATGTCAGACCTTCCCTGTGTCTTCAGAATGCTAACAGAAGCAGTGTCACGTCAGCACTCAGTCACCGGCCACTAACACCCACGGTGTTTGCAAATGCAGCCGCATTTTACACATGCTCCCCTGTACGTTACCTTTAAGGAATGATCGGTGCCCGTTAGAAAACAAGGTGCTTTTCTTTGCATGTGTCCCCAGGGCCTCAGATCCAGCCTAGGGTCTCCATGAGAGGGTCTGTGCCGGTGCCCAGCCAGGAAAGGGACCGCCAAGAGGTGAGTGAAAGCTCGGCTCAGACTGACTCTGCCGGCCTGGGTCAAACCTTCTAGAGAGGCTGGTGCCCGGCAGATTGTTCCCAACAAATTTAAACACACTTTAATTTGGGGAGGGGAGTTCCTTGGTGTGGTACAGTCCCCAGTGCAAAGGAAGCTTAATCACACCAAAACATAACTCAGGATACGCGCCATTTCTTCCGAGAGGGTGGGTTCCAGAGTTAGGCTACCTGTACTAGCTTAGAGGTCTGAGGATGGGTCACACAGGTAGTGTAGACGTCTGATCCTGATTGTGGGAGTTTGGGGGAAGCCCCTGGCTGTACAGATAATGTAACCGTCATTCAGACTATTAGGCATCTCAGATCCTGGTTGTGGTAGCTTGGCCAGACCTAGCAGTAGGGTCATTTTGGGTTACTAACCACCTCTGGTTCTGATCGTAGGACTTTACTATGGTCTGGCCCAACAGATCACCAGGCTGTTAATCACTCTGAGTTCTCAGCTTTCTGGATGGAAGAACCGGCTTTTCTTCTTTCCCATTGGAAAGACTATCCCATGTACTTGGCCTTCCAGGTTTCTCTGGAGATGTGAGGGCGGACGGACCTTCGAGCTGTGCTCTCAACATCTTCATATATAGTGAGCGAGTGTTTCCACTGAGCCACATCTCTAGCCTAGAATAAACTGCTTCTAGAGAAAGAAAATAAAAATAAAATTGAGGATGAGGCAGCCAGAGTGTGGTCTGCATTTAAATGTGCATTGGAGTTTTGAAACACACGCTCACTGTTGGTGGTCTCGGCAGAGTCACTGCAGACGGGGCAGGAGTTGGGGATGGGGGAAGAAAGGACCTCTCTCTGTCTCCTGTCTAATGTACATTTCCAAGTTTGAATGTGTCTGAGATAATTGGCGCCCCTAGGAGGTACTCGCTAAGCAGCTAATTCAGCCCCTCTTCCCCAGGGAGGATAATTGTTAAAAAACAAAAGAGTAAAATGTGTTGTTTTCTCATGTAATTATGTAACTGACATCTTTATATAATAATACATTTGGGTGGTCTGTCCCTGAAATTCTTGGTTTGTTAGGAAACGTTACCGTTTCCACCAGTAATCACTTACTCCTAAATATTATGAAAGAATTTGGTATTGTTACATCGCTTCATTGCCCCAGTCAGAAGCTAAACTTTCTAAGTGAGTTTGTCACTGGAAAAGGCTTCTAGGTTTTATTGTTGTTGGTTTGAGGGCTTTTTTAAATTATTATTATTATTAATGCAAAAATGTTTCTGAGATGGAATACTATGTAACAGGTCGTTAAAAAAAAAAAGCCATGGTACAAATCTGTTGAGGAGTGTGAGCCTCGACGCGGCTGCGTTTTCAGTGATTACAGCTGGGGTGTCCTCATCAGAGAGCCCCCATTGCAGTCTCTCTCCATGGGTCATTGAGCCTCAGTGCTCTGCGTAAGGACCCAGGATCCAGGATCTTCCCTACTGCAGAGAACCACAAATATCTTAGCAATGAGCACATGTCATTAGTACCGAGTTCACTTTAATCCATGTTGGTAATACAGTTCTGTGCCTGGCTGATTAAACAACGACCCACTTAACAAAACCCATAGGAATATTGCCTGTAATTCTTCTGGGACTGCAGATCGCCTTGGTCCCGAGGAGATAACCATCACTAATCCCAGATTCAGCCAGGACTTGACTAACAATCATGATGGCTGATTATTCCACCCGAGGCATTCTGTTAAATTGCTCTTACCTAGAATTTGTGTGGGAGACCTTTGCAAAGTAGCAGAGAGGGAAGTACTCAGAAGAAGCTGGAAGACAGAGGAGAAGGGGGAGGGAGTCCAGGGAATGGGAAGTGAACATGTAGAAAACAGGGCAACAGTTGACCACAGTTGGTTTTAAAAGGTGAAAAGAGGCTGGGCTTGATAGCACACACCTGTCGTTCCAGTCCTGTAGAGACAGAGGCAAGAACACTGCCATAAGTTCAAAGCCAGCCTGTCTACACCGAGAGCCGTGCTAACCATGGCTACATTGTGAGGTCCTGTTTCAACTTCCTCCCCACCCACCACCCACTGCAAATAAAGACCTTAAATGGTAAAAGGGAATGTCTGAGATGGTAGAACTCCGCCATTATGGACTCACTCGTCAGTTCTAGCAGTGACAAATGAAGCCAGAGGCCACATGGGGAGAAGGCAGAGGGTCTGTTGTGTGGGTTTAGAGAGGCTTGGGGTGGGGTCATTCCTCTTGTGCCTACTGGAGGGCACGTCCTGTAACTGAAATCAGTGTTCTACTCAACATCCAGAATTAATGTTTCCAGTGTTTCCTCACAGAGCAACTGTTTAATATTTAGCTTTTTACGCAATGCATCGATGCCTTCCAGCCATTGTGCCCTGATATCCAGTATTTTTCATTAGGGATGGATAGGCACCTATAATGTTTAGTTCCATAGCATTGTTGGTGCTGAATATTACGTCATGTTACAACCCAAAGCACTGCTCGCATAAGGAACGTTCTAATTGGTACAAAGTAAACACCCGTCACCTGGCCTGAAGAGGCTAGCGGGGAACCTGGAATCCAGCATGTCTTTAAATGCCCTGGCATAGAGTTCACCCCCCAGGCATTGTCAAACGGTGAGCTGTCTGGGGTGGCAGGGCTCCCTTCTGAAGCTAAGGTATATACCAAAACGGGTATAGGCCCAGTTCTGTGCCTACGCAGATGTGTGTTGACACCCTTCACCTTTGTAGTTCCCAGACTGTGTATACCCAAGGCACCGCCGTCACTTCAGGGAGAATATTTGCAGCTTTAGAGAAAACATGGAATAAAAATGGTTTTCAGACCCCCCCACACACACACCACCACCACCACCACGAAGTATTTCACAGTTTCGTCATTAGGTGGCGCTACGTTCCTTTTGATGATGTCATAGCTTTCTAAAGTTGAGTTTGGGGACAGAAAAGGCAAATGCTGTGTGGTAATTGGGCATAAGTAAAAACTTGGCAGTATCCAGCCTGATCCTAAGACTTGAAAAATTGCACTGGCCCTAAAAAATATGCACATCCTTTTACACACAATTGTGATAAAAATAAATGTACACTTTCGTTTTCAACTTTTAGCATCTTTTCTTCAAATTCCCACTAGCTTGTTAGGGCAGCTACTTAGGAATTGTTTGAACCCAAGTACTTATTAAATGGGCTATTAGGCATTTTGTTTGGCCAAGAGACACTAAGAAAAAGTTTCCAAGGCCAAGGGATTCGTGGATCGGGAAAGTGTGAGAGACTTCAGGGTTGGTTGTGAGCTCTTACGAAGCCACGTGGAGGAGTAGCAGATGCGTCCCCTGCTTCTCTCCACTGAATCATGTGCCCCTGCCTGCCTGGGGTGAGCTGCAACACCATGCTATTCTCACTCTCCATTCAACATGGGAACTCCTCCCTTTAATGTTAAATCCAACAGGGTAGATGTCCCCTACCAAGTGGGACACACAAATCCCTAAAACCTGTCAATAAAATAAATTCAAATCATTTATCCCATTGGCTTCCATCTTTGAGTTATATTCTTGTGGTGGGGGTAGTGAATGAGGCAACTCAATCCCAGAATAAATTAAAAGTTACACTATTTTGAAATTAAATATTCAAAGAGGGAAAAGGGTTTTGTTTAATGTTTAATGTTATTCAAAGCAAGCCCCCAAATGACAGAACATAACCAAGGAAGTCAATGCTGCCGATAACTTAAGAGCTACGTTTTCAACTCATAAAACATTCTTCACTTCCAAGAACATTCATGACAGGGAGGACTCCCTAAGATATGAACCTCTTGGGGGCGTTTGAAGTATGATTCAATTTTTAAATTTTTTTCTTAAAATTTCAGTCTGCTCCCAATTTTTTTCAGAAGCAAAACTCTGTATTTAAACAGAGTGCATCTGTTTCCAGGAAGTGCCCCCTCCTTGTGGGGCGGTGTGTGGAAGGGCTGTGCGGTACCCAGCTCACCAGCCCTCATAGTCTTCCCATTGCACACACCACGCTTAGGCACTAAACTGCCTTGCATTTAATCATGTTGGCAGTGAGGCTAATTGCTTAAGAATTCCCATCTTAGTAAGGCTGTTGGCACTTGAAATTAATTGGAATTTTTTTTTTTTTTTTAATGTTTAAAGCTTACTTGTATGGAGGACCTTGGCTTTCCCAGAGTTGGGAACATTCATCTTTCCAGTGACCTATCACCTACAAAGAACCCCTCCCTAGGAGTAAGTTTTATTTAGTCATCATTTGATTGCAATGGTTTTTCTGCCTTCTCTTGTTCAGCAGGCGACACCTGCGTGCATGCCTTCTAAACCCTGTCTGGCCTCCCAACAAGCTAATTACTGCCCTGCTCTCAGCCTACTCTAACAAAACAAGTGCCCTGAGAATGTTTACATTCAAAGTGCCTTTTGCATAAGCGTATCAAAGTTTTTTGTAAACACTAATTACTTTACATTGTTCTATAAGTCTCATTTTTCTGTCTCAACATAAGGCTTTTGATCCGTTGCCCTGTGTACCTGTCTGCCTATGGGGACAGTTAACCTTGGTTTCTCAGGAACAAAGAATGAGTTCTGGCAACCTTGTGACTCCTTCTTGCCAGCATTGAGCTGTGCAAACTGGAAGGGATGCACACGTGTGCGCACACACACACACACACACACACACACACACACACACACACACTCATACGTGCACACAGCCTCCTCAGTAAGGGCGTGTGGGGCTTGGTGGTATCTACACACTTCATATCAGCAATGAATTGAACAGTCCAGGTACCCGTGGCATCCTCCAAATGCTCTGACATCACGCAACTCACATTCTAAGAGGGGACCACAGTGGGCCTTTTTCTCTCCACGCCCCCTTTTGTGAACTGTAACTTTTTGAAATCCTAAGAATTGCCTTTGAATGAGTTACAGGATACCTACACATACATCTGACAGTGTGTCCATGTAATACATACTCCTAGACTCCACTGTTTTATATGCTGAATAACTTTGAAACAGTGCCTTTAATCCTTCGTTAACTGAACAATGTATGTTTTATTTCCTCCATTTTACACAGGCAGAAAACCAGGTCCAAGGGTGTGAGCTCCTTGCCTTAGTGGGTGGTAGAACTAGAATCCTTGCCAGGTCAAATTGCGTGGTCCACCATGCAATCGCCCTTCTCTTCCCATGATTCTGTTACATCTTCAAGGGCCCGGGACGGGTTATTTAGGGCTGATGATGTAATTCAGTGGGAAGGCACTTGCAGACAGACCTGAGGCCCTGGGCTCCATATCTCAATTGACTAGAGCCCAGACCACAGCCATCCCCTTAATGGTGTTTCTGAAACTTGTGTAGCACCTGGAGAATTACATACTGCCGCTTGTCCCATCCTCATTGTCTTTAAAGAGTTATCTTTTTCAACTCACTTTTACTTCATCCACATGTGTATCGTCAAAACAGACCATATGCTGAGCAGCTAGCTGTCCTTGAAGACCATCCTTTACCATGCTTTCCATTTTCAACATGTGTCTGTGAGTAATTTAATAGCTCACATCACTAAGTGTAAGTTTTCCCCAAATCAAAATTAATCTCTCTCTCTCTCTCTCTCTCTCTCTCTCTCTCTCTCTCTCTCTCTCTCTCTCTCTCTCTCTCTCTCTCACACACACACACACACACACACACACACACACACACACCCCTGTTCCTAATGATGTGGACATTCCTAACTCCTCAGAATCTGACATCTGTTGAGCAAATTTGATGTTGTCAGGCTCTGTAGTAAGACCACTGTTAGCTTTAGTTATTTAATTCTCCTAAGTACTTTAATTGGTCACTTTTCTATCTCTGTTTTGTGCTGTTGAAAGAACACAGGCTATGGGAAGTTCATTATTGAGAGGGTTCTAAGTCTCTTTTGTGTGAACGGAAGCTTGCTCTTGCTTCCGAGGAGCCCCCTGTCCCTAAAATTAGCCCTCAGCTCTATACTTTCTGTTTCAACTCTTGAGTTTTCCTTTGGGCTCTTTTTATGTTATTGCTGAGCTATTCAAAGGACCCAGAATGTACGTGGAGGCTCCCAAAATGTGAGTGAAGCTGGGGCTGGGAGGCCACACGTGGGCGCTTTACGAGCATCAGGGTCCGGGAGCGTGGGCGCACACCTCCTCCTCCAGTTCGGTGACCCAGGAGGCTAGGTGTAGTTAGAAGGAAAACAGAGCCACAAGGGGCTCTCGCCAGGGCTCCAGTTAAAGTTTGTCGGTCTAGAAGCTGTCCACTGTCCCTGCTGTGGACAAATGTACCTTTACAAACGTACCATCCTTCCCAGTACACTTCACTGTTGAGCTGCCTTCTAGAGGGGAAAAAATTACTTTGCAAGTGTGTGTCACACAACATACCTGGAAATTGTCCATATTCCTTCTTAGATGCAGTGGCGGGCTTCCACAACCCTGGTACCCACCAGTGGTCCCCTTGTATTTGACTCTCTAATGGCTGCTGGTAGACCTCATTCTCAATCTCTGGTGCTGGAGCCCTGGTCAGTCCTGTCTTTGTCCTGGGCTCCCTCCCCGGTCCCTTCTAATCTCTTCTGTATCCGATGGTATTTCTGCTTCCCACCCTCCCCCACCTCGTGCAATGAGATTCCTGTGACCTTGAGAGATGTCCAAGCCATAGTTCAGGTTTTCCTACTTAGTGTTTTCTTCACATGGAGAGAGGTTGTTTTTGTGTTCTTTTAAAAATTTACTTAATTTATTCCATGTATGTGGATGTTTTGCCTTCATGTATGTCTGCATCATGGGCATGCTGTGCCTGAGGAGGTCAGAAGAGAGCCCTGGGTCCTCTGGGGTTGGAGGTACACATGGCTGTGAGCTGTCACCTGAGTGCCAGTGTTCTCGGCCCTGCCCAGTGATGCTACTCCAGGGGCCATACCTTGCCCTGCGAGGTGGCATGTGTGACGTGAACACACAGAGCTGGTGTGCTCCATTCCTGTTAGCATCTCGTTCCTCCAACCCCCACCTTTTCTTGAACCCTTCTAAGTTATATCAACCTGACATCAAGTTCATACACATTCATTTTTAATATGTAGCTCACTGTTAAGGTTTAAAACATTTGATTCACTCTTTATTATTGGTTCTCATACCTTAATCTTGTCTTTCTATTAATGTGTCAGCTTCAGCACCAATGCAGTTCTGTTGGAAGCACATTGGTCTGTAATTCCTGAAGTCATCCTTTGGATTTTTATTTAAGTGTAGTTTAATATTGCCCATGTTAAACTAGGTGTTTCTTCACGCCATCCCTCAGTGTTGATACCTTAATCCAGGGCTGGGATCCTGTCCAGATGTAGACTGTGCTTCACTAAAACATGGGTGATAGATGTGTACACCCTGTCACACTCAGTAGGTCCTTGGTGATTGATAGACGTGTACACCCTGTCACACTCAGTAGGTCCTTGGTGATTGATAGACGTGTACACCCTGTCACACTCAGTAGGTCCTTGGTGATTGATAGACGTGTACACCCTGTCACACTCAGTAGGTCCTTGGTGATTGATAGACGTGTACACCCTGTCACACTCAGTAGGTCCTTGGTAGCTTCTTTCCGGAGCCTGGACAATGGAATACAAATGGAACGTCCAGCTCTCTGCTCTGAGCGTCTTTCCCTGGACAATGGAATACTCTCTGCTCTGAGCGTCTTTCCCTGGACAATGGAATACAAATGGAACGTCCAGCTCTCTGCTCTGAGCGTCTTTCCCTCTGTCACCACAGTGAAGAGCATCTGCTCCACTTTAGAAGCCTCAGGCTGTTCCTCATCTGATCTTTCAGAAAACACTTGTGTCAAGCACACATTTCTTCAGGATTAACTGTAATCATTGAACGTAGCCACGCAGTGGTGGCGCACGCCTTTAATCCCAGCACTTGGGAGACAGAGGCAGGTCGTTCTCCACGAGTTTGAGGCCAGCCTGGTCTACAGATCGAGTTCCAGGATAAAAAAAAAAAAGAAAGAAAGAAAGAAAGAAAGAAAGAAAGAAAGAAAGAATAAAAGGGTGGAAAAGTAAAATGACAAAAAGTAGAAGGAAAAATAAAACTCTATTTCCCCCAAAATAATTTACCTTTCTGGTCTGTTTTTATTTGTTTTCTCCCTCCAGCAACATTTTGCTTGTTTGTTGGAGTACAAGGCCCTGTGGAAGAAAGGTGTACATTTTGGGGTCAGAACTGAAGGGTGCTGCTCTGTTCTTTCACTTAGACCTTGTGACAAGGGGCTGGCAGTGTAGCTCAGTTGGCAGCGTGCTTGTGCCTGCCGTCCCTGGCAGTGTGTTCACCTGGGTGTGGTCCTAGCAGAGGATCAGCAGCTCAGAGTCGTCCTTGCATAGGTAGCTTGAGGTTTGAGGCCAGGCTGGGATACGGGCGACCCTGCCTTGGGGGGGATCTGCAATCAGAATTGTAAATTGGAAGAGGACATGCTTCCTGCGTTCTGTGGTTACACGACATTAGTGTGATGAGATCCAAAGACTAATCACAATTGGGGGTCATTTCCAAGTCACGGAGAATCCTTGCCAGTGAACACCAGGGACCGGGCTGCTGAGCCCTGTGGACTTGGGGCGAGTGGGTTGATCTTGAGTAGCATGGGGCCAGTTTCATTTCGTGATCTACTTTTGTGTGAGAGAGCGCCATTGTCACGAACAGTGTGCTGTGTGCCTGTGCCCTTGGCCCCGTCCGTCAAGCCACAGCAGCACAAATGTCCAAAAGTGACAGTGGTGTCATCTGGAGAGCTGTATCCTCACACAGAGCTCCTAGGAAGCGATGTAAGAGAAAGACGGTAAGAAAACAAACCCAGGGCCGGAGTACCAAGCACTTCTGGCATTTCTGGACCAAGAAGAGGACATTTCTGGCTTCTGACAGAACCAAGGTTTTGACAAAAATCAAGGTCCCTGTCCCTACAACAGCCCCAGCAGCTTCTGTCTCCTGTTCCCATCATTCCCCCTTACATGTGATACTCAAGAGTGGAAACGCTTGTAGAAACAGAAAACAGAATGGGCATTGCCAGAGGTTGAGAGCTAAGGAAATGGGGAATCATTGTTTAATAGATAAGAACGTTGTTTTGTAAAGTCATGAAGATGGGAAGTGACCGTGGTTGTGCATCATGACAAGTAGACACACTATCGCTAAAGATACAGTGCAGCTGGGTTAAATACCGTCAATCGCTAAACTATACAGTGCAGCTGGGTTCCAACGCTAACTTCAGTGCAGCTGGGTTAAATACCGTCAATCGCTAAACTATACAGTGCAGCTGGGTTAAATACCGTCAATCGCTAAACTATACAGTGCAGCTGGGTTAAATACCGTCAATCGCTAAACTATACAGTGGAGCAGGGTTAAATGCTGTCAGTCACTAAACTATACAGTGCAGCTGGGTTAAATACCATCAATCGCTAAACTATATACAGTGCAGCTGGGTTAAATACTGCCAGTCACTATGCAGTGCAGCAGGGTTAAATGCTGCCAGTCACTAAACTATACAGTGGAACAGGGTTAGCAGAGTCCTTTGCTTGGGAGGGGTGTTGTGCTCTGCTGTGTTGGACGCTCACCTCCTATCGTAAGGGTAATGTTGTACTCTGTAAGGAGGTGGGCTGACATCAGGTGACATGGTTTGTTCCAACCTTGACAACTCTCATGCACCAGCAGTAGAAAGTCTACTGGGGTCTACGTGGACAGAAGACTGGTGGGAAATCACCAGAATTAAAGAAGCTTTCCGAGCTACAAGGCAGTCTTTTCCCAATTCTGAGTCTTGGAGAGATCATGAGACTCATTTGGTCACAAAGAAGCAAGTTCCAAAGTCAGAAATCAAGTCAAGATGAGAGTTTTATTCTCAGCAAATTGACAGTAGAATAATTCAATCTTAGAATCAACAGTGATTTAAAAACAAATCATAGCCAAAAAAGTTGGTTAAAGAATATATTTGGCATGAAATTGGAAAAGGCCAATTAACCAGTGGTAACTATGTTTAGTAATTATACACACATGAATTAATAAAAAGGAAGTAAATGGAAGTAAGTCTGCAATATTTTTGAAGTAGATTTATTAGTGTGTGTGTGTGTGTGTGTGTGTGTGTGTGTGTGTGTGTGTGTGTGTGGACCAGGAGAGGCCATTGGCTCCCTAGAGCTGGAGTTACAGACAGATGTGACTTGGGTGTTGGGAACGGAGCCCACCAGTCTTCTTGAAGAGTGGCATGCGATACTAAGTGCTGAGCTACCTCTCTAGCCCCTCCATCGATATGGACACTGGTACTGATGGTGCTGGTGTAGCATTAGAAAGGCAAGGGGTGGAAATCCATCTCACTGTTCACTACACAAGCGTTAGTACCTCAGGAAGGGTTTTCACCGCCACCGTTACTCTGGAGCACTGCGGAATGAGATGAGTTGAACTGAGTAACGGCTCTCCAGAATATACTGTCCAGTGTCTTTAGGAGAGTGTCTGTAATGAGGAGGGGAGAGGGGGAAATGAAAAGGGGAAGGGGATGGGGAGCAAGGGAACGAGAGAGGACGGGAAGGGGAAGGGCCCAGAGTTCATCTGTATCAAATGAGATCACACCAAGAATAGTTATTCTCACAGTGAGAAACCCAACTCCAGCTGGAGAGAAGTCATAGGAAAGCAGTGAAAAGAGAACTAAAGAAAGGACTAGAACATAGAGAAGGCTCTGATAAGGAAGCCCACACTGTGAGTCCTTTCTAATTTTATTGCAAAGATTGAGGTGCTGTAAACTCATAGTTCCCTTTGGTTTTGCTGTGATTTTCTTTTTCCTGGCTGTCATTTCTACAGCAGTGCTTGTAGACATCAAGGATCAAATATTTGTGTGCAGGGGCACAGCTGGGTGGGTAAGGATGGGGCCTGGGGTGATGCACAGTCTGCGGGAAAGATAGTAGTCTCATCCCTGTAGAAAGTGTAGGAAACTGGTCCCAGAAGTTGTGCTGTGAGAGTCATCCTGAGCCTGGCAGAGTTTGCCTGGGGTTACCTAATGGCTTTCTTCCGTCTTCTCTTTGTGAGTCATCCACCCTACCCTTGGGCAGTACACGTTTGAGTCACTGCTGAATGCAGCTATCTCATTAGGCCGGGAATTAAGGGCTATTAAAAATGATTTGCTGCTGGTTCCAGATTAAAGACAGCAGACCAATTTACCATTACAGTTGCACTGGTCCAAAAGAAAATGCAAATTGTTAAGATGGAGCAGTTAGAGGGGAGCATACCTCCTCTGACATTCTTCAAGGAGAAAGGGAGATTGCTGAAATGGTACAAAGTAAGCAGCTACCTCCTTAACCTGCTGTGGAGGAAGAGCCCCCAAATGAAAACCCAGGAACTGTCCTCGTCTGTCTGAAGTGTCCATTTGGAGTACAAGTCTGTGTTCTCCTCATTCCCTTAAGGTGCAACAGCTTCAAGTCAGTTAGTGGTCTTCTAAAACGTAATTTATTTTTAAAATTATATGTTTATGTCTGTATTCCCCCCCCCCCACACACACACACACAATCTCTTTAAAAAAAAAAAAAAAAAAAAACCCAAGAATCTAGCAATTCCGTGAACAACTGTGAGTTGCCACGTGCTTTTAGAATCATCCGTCCCAGGAAGTGTTCCATTGTCTGCTATTTATAATGACATGATATCATCCGCTGCACTGACAGTAAGACCCACTGATCTTATAACTGAAGTCAGCTACATTTTATGTCTGGAATGATTACAAGTTATTAGGTCCTTCATTTGCTATAACTTAGCAGTGCTTCTCAGAAATACTAAGATATGAGGTCATCTTCTCAGAAAACCCACTCTTGGGTTTATGCCCCTTAGTGTACATTAACTGTAGAAAATAATGGGTCATTGAGGTCCCACACTTGCAGCTGATGTATTTTGATCTTGAATAACTTCTTAATATCTTTTTATCCAACCCCTCTCATTTAACTGAAAATTCCTTCTAGTGAGAAGAAAACCCAACCATGTTTACATTCCAGGTGGTCTTAGTATAATACTCAGGATTGTGATGTCAAATTAGGTCTTCAGCTTCGGAACTCTCTGCTTGAAGCCTGTATTAGCCGCTACTTAGTGGTATGAGTCCCTTCCTCGTCTATGGAGTAGAGAGCTGAGACCACGGTCATGTCATTGTCACAAGGAGTAGTGAACTGAGTGTTTTGCATGCCTGGCAATGCCAAGATACTCTTAGAAGCGTGACTGAATAAAGACGATCTGGCACGTGTGTGAGGAGCTTAGGTACTCTTACAAACAGGGAAGGAGGGTCATGAGATCACAGTGTCGTGGTGCACACCTGTGATCCCAGCACTTGGCAGATAGACGGAGGCAAGAAGACCAGGAGTTCCAGGTCATCCTCGGCTACAGAGGTGCTTGAGTTCAGCCGAGGGTACAGAAGATCTCTGGGAGAGAGGGTGAAATAAAGTGAGAAACTTTTGAAGATGGCTCAGTAAATAAAATGATTGCTGTACAGGTGTAAGGCCCTGAGTTCGATGCTAGCAGCGGGGAGGCAGAAGCCTAGATCCCCAGAGCTCAGTGGCCAGCTGGTCTCGCCTGGTCAGTGAGCTGCATGAGTAAGAAAGATCCTGTCTCAAGAGGACGAAAGTCCGGAAGCTATGTGTAGAGGAAGATCCCTCAAATCAACCTCTGGCCTCTGTAGTCCTGTGCACATTTACCCATGACCCCCCTCCACCTGGGCCATTTAGGGATTGTGTCTTTTTTATCCACATTTTGGTCAGTGAAAATCGATGATATCCAAAGGAATAAAGTGCAAGACAAAACAGCCCTTGAAAGAGACAAGGGTCAGGGCCTTACCTTGCGAGGAGGAAGCGAAGTTGTCAGGTAGGTTCAGACGACTCTCTGGGTTTTGTGCCTGTTACTTACAATAGGAAGCACAGTTGGTACGGTGAAGGGGAGCTGTGGAACCCAGCCACCCAGGGCCGCCTCTCCCCTCCCCCGGGCCACTGCAACCAGGGCTGGGTCCCTGTCAAAGACAGAAACTAAACAGGTGCAGGCTGGGAGTGCATTGCGTTGCTAACGTACCTGATGGAGACGGCCTGGGGTGGAGGGGGTGGTCTGCAGAGTGTATCTGCGGATGTTTTTCTCTTGCCCACATCAGTGTCGCCCACCTCCCGTGTGCTATTCTGAAAACTTGACTTAGAACAAACAGTGCCGGAGAAATAAATGGCAAGAGCCCCACAGTAAAATTCGGTTTCCTGACTCACTCGCTAGACGGGCCTTAATGCGACCGTGCCTGGGAGGTTCTGGAAGTTAGCATTCCACCCCTGCAAACCCAAACCACTTGCTGCTTGGACTTTACCCACAACGGACGGCGACTTTAGATACATTTTTATAAGCACACTTTCTCATCCCCTTTATGGGGGGAGGCTCTGGGCCTCGGTTGGCTGTGTTTGTCTCCGCTGCTTTATTTGGCTTTCTATATGAGGTGCGCGTGGGGTTGTTTGTTCCTTTCTGTCTATAGAAGATCTGCATGGGAATTTCAAAGAACCCTGGGCTTTAGAACGTTCTTCCTGCCTGGGGAGCTTTCTTTCGGTTGCTGTAACAAGTGAACGAGTTAGGGGGTAGAGGGGGAGGAAAACCGTTTCCGTGACGGCCAGAGGACCGTTTACTGAGCAGCCAGCCTTCCAGCCGCCATCAGGAGCCTAATACCCTCCTTGCAAACCCAGTGCTGCCTGTGGCTGAGGTGTTGTCTCACACATACAGATCCCAGCACTCTAAATATGTGTGGCTGACACGTGATTATTAAAAAAAGCAAACTTACCTGCAAGCATTCCTGAATTGGAGTAAACTGAGCATTAGACCTCTTCTCTGGAGAGAATCACTTACAGCTCTGGTCCTGTGCCCCCCCACCACCACCACCACCAAGTTCTTCTTCCCCTTTCCCTATGTCACACTGAGGTGTTGGGAAACGGGCAGCCCAGGTGGCACAGGCGGTCCTTTGTTGACACGGTGTTTGGGAAACGACCCTCCCCTCCGAGATACAGATAGCTGTTGTGCTGGGCTGGCGGTGCCTGCGCCCTCCTATTCCGAGGGAAGTGACTCACCACTCCACTTAAGTAGCATACTTTGTGTCTTTCATCTGAAGAGTATAAATACTTCATAAATGTCCACATGCAGCCAGAGTAAGGAAATGAGGAAAGGGAACGTGGGGTGGGACCTGCCAAGGTCACCCAGGCCACTGCCGATGGAGCCATCACCTAGAACCTGATTTTCCCCACCCAGGCAGGGTCATTTTCTCAGACCTTTCTTCAGTGACTTGATAAGACGGGTCCTCCTGATTTCATCATCAAAGAGCCTGGGTCTGAAATGCTTACATTTTATGATAGCATCTTCCAAAATATGATTGCCTCTACCATTGGGGTCAATCAGTTGGGTTGGTTTATTTTGGCAAAGTTGTATGGACTGGAGTTCTGAGATTATGTTGAACTATATCCCTTAAAAACTGAGCAGATACTCCTGACACAGACTAGATGGAAATGGTCTCTGGTTATTGGTACCTTTCATCTCTGCATAGGGAAAGCCACTCTGTAAAAGACAGATATGCTGAAATAAAAATGCAAACGAAGCCCTGACTGGGTTTTCTTGTTAGTTTTTTTCTTATGTAATGGATTTGTCAGTATTCCCATTTTAATTTGGGGATGAAAGTTTTATCTTTGCTAGTCTATCAATGATTAGTCTATCAATGATAAATTTATATTTGTTGTGGATGTAATTTAAAAATTATTTACTGCCATTACTACCATGGGCAGGCTCAACCCCATGCTCTCTTTTCTTGTTTTTCTTTGCATTTCCGTGTGGACTTTTATAAAGTATTTATACCCTTAAGTTTATCTCTGGTTTACACAGCATCCAGTCACCCTAGGGTGAGAAGACTCCCGGGGAGACCAAAGCCATGGCGTTAGTTATTGTCAGAGGCCGTCGCCCTGGGAGTCTGCGGCTCTTCAGCCTGAGGAAGGAGCATGGACGTGCGGCCACTGTGCCCTGCAGCATCGTCCTCCACAAAGGCCCTTCCTGTTGAGCGGCAGCCCAGCAGGACCAACATCTTCGCCTTTGGCTTGATGTCCTAATAGTCTTGATTGGGTTTGTTGCCGTTCTTGATGATGACAATATGATGTGTTGGCTTTTGTCCCGTTTCGCTACATGGCTCTTCCATGTGTCAACAAATTCTTTGGCCAGTCACCTTGTTGGATGTCCTGGTTTGCTGAGCGAACGTTGTCCCCACCAAATTTTCCCAAGTCTTTTTCTCCATACTGGAAGTCTGTTCTTACCAGTTGCTGGCTTAGAATTGTGCAGTGGCTCCTCTATCCCAAAGTCTAAGAGTTCACATTCTTTGGCACAGCACAGACGGCCCTCCCTCTGTGACCTACCCCTGCCCTCCTCCTCGTATTTCCAGCCACTCTGGCTCATGACTGTGACAGCTAGTGAGGTGCTGCAGCTCTCCAAATGGGTCATGTCATCTCCTTGTCCTTGCATGTGGATACCCTTCCTCCCCTACTGAGTCCAGATGTGTCTGACGCGTCACATCCAGCCCCTGTTCTGGCACCCACTTGCTTATCTGAGATCCCTGTCTTCCCACCGCCTCGACCCTCTGTAAGGGTTGTGCTTGATTTCTGTTTCTGTGGCCTTAGCCCTGTACCTAGGACAAGAAGAGTATCCAGCTAATGACTGCTAAGAGAGAAGTGGCAGAATCCAGCAGTTTATTTCCTGTCCTGTGTGTGTAAGTCCAGGGCACTTAACTCTTCAGTATGGTGGTGGGTAGGCTTTCCTAACCAAAAGGTATGGCCTCTTAGTATATTTTTACCATTTTTATTGTTAGAGCTCCACAGCCGGACAACCTATGCAGAGCCAGGGACGGTGGCCAAACAGCTGTACTGAGATGTTCCTAGACCTATCAGCAGCCACGGGCAGGACAGGTCACCGTGTTCCATTCCCCACCCACCTGCAGGCCCCGTGGCTGCTGGTGTCTCTGCTGGCTTCGTCCTTCCCCAGAGGGACGTGTAGACACGTTTCCTTCAGTTCCTCTCATTTTCAAACTCTCAGTAGGACATCCAGTGTTGCCACACCCCATGAGCGTAGATGCTCCTGGCCTCTTTTGGACAATTCAGTATTGACACGAGAAGGAACAGTGTTAGACACTGGGCATTTCACAGCCCTCAGAACGTTTCTTGGATGTGGCCTGTGTGATGGCTGAATGCAGCAGCAGCCAAGGATTTGGGTGTCCCTGAAGGCTGGGGTCATCTGGGACTTACCAGACGTGGGATGTAACTAGGAGAGGCTCTCAGCAGGGGCTTGGCAGCCAGCTCTCCGGGAATGGATGTCACACCGAGACACCGGTCCTGCGGCCATGGCACTGCACCACACCAGCTTCCAGGTGGCTGAGGCGGCGTGCTTTGGTGACTAACTGCAGTCCGCTGGCAGATCTTTCAGGCTCCCTTCTGCTGCCTCTTTCTTGTTTATCACTTGTGGACTGATGTGGAAGGAAGATAGGACAGTCCTGGGATTGTCATATAAGAAAGGGTTACGCCATTATCGTCGTCGTCGTTGTTTCTGTTGTTTCTCTTTGTGACCCCGGCTGACCTGGAACTCACAGAGATTCACCTGCCTCTGCCTCCCCAGTGCACCACCAATGCTGCTGCTACCACCTGCCCACAGAAAAGAAGGTCACGTTTGTAAGCTGGGTCAGAGCTTTTGGTTTCCTGGTAGTGAAATGCTACCCCCGCCCCGGCCCCGCCCCCGCCCCGCCCCTCCCACGGTCACCACCGTTTGTCCGTCACCTACTTTGCAGCAGCTCCTTGATGACTTCCCATGCTGCTGATGCCCACTCTTCCAGGTGGAAGGAAAATGGAGGAAGATTCTGCTTCATTTCAGTAAAAACGCTAGAAGGTTTTGGTAGTGGGTGGAGCTTTTTTATATTGTAATTGTGGGTAAATACCCAGTGTTCATCATGGACTCTCTCAGAATTCAGAGTTGTGGCGTCTGAAATATTCTGTGCACAATAACGCACAGGCCATGTCACTGACTCCATTAATGAACTAGACATGTAAACTCCGTCAGGATGAAGCTTTTGCTCATCTTGTCACGTGCTAAAACAATGCCTGTCGTTTATTCACTAACTTGTTGAGCCATTGAACTCACAAGTAAATAAGTGGAAGCAAATAAGCAAGCGATGCTATATTGCTAATTTATTCCGTTAGAGCAGGCCCACACCACAGTCTCCAAAACCTATTTCTGGTCTTTTCTCACAGACACAATGTCCCCAAGCATTGAAATGCACGAAGGTACATTTGTTTGCATTAAAAATACCTTGTCTTTGAAAATCTGGGAAAAATTCCTCAAGGGGCAGGGCCGATGATTGAGGGACATGTTCACTTGCAACCTTGTAAAATCTGACTTTTGTTCTCTCAGAGTAACACTCACTGGGCACTTCTCAGCACTTACAGACCCTTAGCTTCCGAGCAACTGGCCCTGCTCATTTGCTTTTTGTCTAGACCAATCCGGACAGCGTGATGGGGTATTAAGGCAACCTCCCAAGAGGTGGGCCTTGCTGAAGGGGAGGCTGAATCCAGTGTAAGCTGGAAAGTCAATGTGTGCTTGGCTTCTAGAGAACATCAGGGTTCAAAGGGCAAGGTTGGTTTACTCATTGTGTTTCTCTCATCCAGTCTCCTGCAAGATCTACCAGCTGTGATCTTCTTTATGTGGGGAGGTTTCTGGTGGGTCGGTAGCCTGGGGTCAGGGAAGGTGACAGTACAATAGGAACCCCTTGGCATTATTTATCCAGGGGTCCTGACTGTTTAGATTACTCTGATTTCTGCTCCACACGGTGTCATTTGTTGTGCAACCTGTCTGTCTGTGTAATAAGCACTATGGGCCCTGCACATAACTCCCTGCCCTCGTGTACTCTAGTTGGGAGCAATAGTTTATAAACAGAGGAGTCGCACATAGAGGCAGAGGGCGAGAAGTTAGTAAGATTAGTTAGTAGTCTTCATATGGAGGAGATTAAAGCTAGGGAGAGCAGGATCTCAGTGGTTGAGAGTGATGGTTCAATATAAGGCAGTTATCAGAATAGAGCTGACTTAGAAGGTAGAAAGCCTTGAAATGTGGAGCACTTGCCAGGCTGACCATGCAGCTTTTAAAGGCCAAGGCTGATCAAGCCTGGGAAGTAGAGGAAGGAGAAGCCCCTCGGGATATGGAGGGACTTTGCCTTTGACTGACTTGGAGGCCCCTTGTGGGGTTGTAAACAGTAGCATGAGCTGATGCATGCACTAGGAGGACGTGGCTCCCTCGTGGTGCTGGAGGCTATGGGAAGACGACTACAGGCCAGGAAACCAACCAAGAGGCTAAGCCAAAACATACTGGAGATGGGAAGTCATAATCAAGGTACCTTAAAGATCCAAGAGCCCACATATTTCCTCATATGCAGCTTGAGAGGAAGAAGAATCAAGACACCTTTGAGATTTGGGCATGACCTAAGCAAGTAGAAAATCAAGTTGCTAGTTCTTTAATTGGCTGTACCTATTAGACCTATTAGACACCAGTGGGCAGGCAGAGCCAGGGAAAGAGGGAGGAGGCAGGAGAGTGGGCTCAGGACAAAACCTTGAAGGCCACCCCAGAAGAGGTCAGAGGTGGGAAGGTGTCACCAGGGGAAGCCCGGTCACCAGCTGAAGGCAGAGGAAGGTGCTGTGGGAAGGAGCTAAGCACATCATCCTTAGTCTGGTTCCTCAGACTGCTCACCATGGCCTTGATTGGCAGACGGAGGGAGAGGATGCAAAGTAAAAACAGATGCTTGGTTACCTCAAGTAATCAATATTCGGCTATCTGTTGTCTATTTAGACAAAGCTAGGTCATGGTATGTAAATACTTTGAACTTAGTTTTCATCAAATTAAATGACTTTCCCAGCTGATTTGAAAGAATACACTATAACAATGTCTCCTTAACGGAAGAACTTAGATCAGGTAAAACTTTTCCTTATCGGTGTTAAGATATCAGGGAAGTATTAGGAGAACTTGTAGTAGATTACAAACTGTTAGTTTCATCAACTTGACCAGGTTAGTCTTTAAATCACCTAATGTATTTGGTTTCCAAACTTGTTTGCTTCATTTGTGAACTTTCAGAACACTTTTGTTCTTGTTGTTGTTGTTTTGGGGAGGAGGTAGGCTTGAGACAGGGTCTCTCTGCGTAGCCCTGGCTGTCCTGCAACTCCCTCTGTAGACCAGGCTGGCCTTGAACTCATAGAGCTCCACTGCCTCTGCCTCCCAAGTGCAGGGATTAAAGGCGTGCGCCACGACTGCCCGGCCAGATCTGCTTTATTATTTATGTGGAAAGACTTTCTGCTGTATATTTGAATTTATCTATTTTAAAATATAGCTTTAGAATTTTAGCTATAGCTCACAGCATAGAAAAAAAAAAAAACCCTGGTTTTGATTTAAAAGTTGAAGACATATTTTAAAAGCATAGCTTTGTTAATGTCAAAGCTATAACTGTTTTATGAATTGTGTGCTTTGTCTCAGTAGCTTTGGAATTATCAGGATATGTCCTTTGCTATTAAAATTTGGACAGTGAGTTACAGTTTGAACTTTTATTACTAGTCGTGTCTTTTTCAAGTCTGTTTCTCTTCCATTAACAACCCCCTAAAGGGGTACATTTGGGAGGGATGGGGAATGCTCATTGCTTAACCTTGGGGTTGTGGAGCCTGTTTCTAAGTGGCCGGCTCAGTTGTGGCCCTGGGAGATTTTTCTTTAGTTATTCAGTTTTTATTCACTTACTTAGAGCTTGGTTTCACAAAATGCTTAATCCAGCTAAAAATGTTAAGACTTTTTCACATACAGAAAAAAGAGAATTCATTGGAAATTTCTTAGCACTGTTTATATATATACTAAAATGACTGTCATTTCAGCTTCTAATGCCTCAGAAAAACTAGAACACTAGCATTAGTTAGGTGTTTGTGTGTGCTTTATGATACTGAAATTTCCAAAGCATACTTATATCCACCTCTGCGTTGTTTTGGCCGCGTTTCCTCCAGTCAGTTGCAGTCCTCCAGCCATCATTGTTGTTTGCAACTACTGGTGACTTTTTTCAGTGCCTGCCTGTCCTGTAGTCAGTGTTCTGTTGCTGGGGAGAGACACCATGATGACTACCACAACTCTTAGTTGAAAAGCATTCGGTTGGAGCTTGCTTGCAATTTCAAAGGTTTAGTTTATTGTCATCATGGTGGAGAGCATGGTAGCATGCAGGCAGATGTGATGTTGGAAGATTAGCTCAGAGTTCTACATCTGGGTCCACAGGCTGCAGGACTCTGGGCTTGGAATGTGCTTTTTGAAACCCCAAAGCCCACCCCTTGTGAGACGCTTGCTCCAACAAGGCCACACCTCCTAATCTTTTAAAATGGTGCCACTCCCTGGTGAGCAAGTTTAGAGATCTAGGAGCCTGTGGGGGCCACTGTCCTTCAAACACCACAGCCTGCTTTCTGTGCAGCCGTTTTTCCAGGTGGCATTGCAATTATACAATTATACAAACAGCCCACGTGTGATGGAGGGAAACAATTACAATGTCTGGATCTTCCTCCAGGTGTTTTCAGACATGGGAACATGAATAGTATAGGAGCACTCTACCAGCCTTAGCAGCTAGCAGCCCTGGAGGGAAGACATGCGCCCCAGGTAATGCAGGCTGCTGGGCTCCCCTAACACTGACTCGCAGTCCTCACCATCGTGTGATACCCGCTGAAAGTTTCCTCTTTCGTGGTCCATAGGAAATGCCTCATCCGGAGATGTCACTGAAGCTGTTAGACAGTGACTTAGAGAACCAGGCTTTCTGGGTCTGTGGTCTCTAATAATAAGATATAATAACAATTACACTGTCCATATACTGGCTATCACTTTGGTGAAAAACACTGGAAATTTTTATGATGAGGAAAGCTTTTTCTGAATATTAACACTTCTGTGCCAAGCAGTAATATTTTTCTTTACTTTCTCACTTTTCCATGTAGCTTTAAAAAAAACAAAACAAAAAAAAAAAAAAGTATTGTAGAAAATTCCAAGCATTTATAAGAGTTGAGGGAATCGTGTAATAAACCCTGCATATCGATCACCCGCTCAACACTCATAGTTGTCTCTAATCTCTACTCCTGTGTCTTCCCGATCTCCCACTGGGTGGGTTTTAAGCTCATCCCTAAAATCATACCATTTTGTGCATAAGTAATTTAGTGTGGATGATTAGTAGGTGATTCTCAATCCATCTCTGAGGCTGGTTTGTTGCAATGACGATTGCAGTCATAGATAAGCAAATAATTAAAAACCTTTTAAACATGAACAAAGCCTATTCAAGGGTTGTTTAGCCCTGAAGATTGCATCACATCAGCAGGAATTCAATTACCAAATCTTCCCTTCCTGGCCTCTCAGCGTCAGATAGGAGCTGTAGGTATGCCAAGGCATGCATAAGGAGGCGTCTTCGTGAACACATGTGTGTACTGAACGTTAGCTGTCGCAAGCATACCATCCAACTCAAGTCATGAACGGTGCCTCTTTTACTTTTCCTGTAAGTCATCCCGTGTTGCATTTGCGCTTAAGTGCATTTTGAGGCATCGTCCTATATAGGGAACACGTGTGATTGCCCCAAGTCTGGATGTAGAGCCTCGAGTGTTGCTGCAGTAGAGGGAGCACCCATTGATTCCGAGTATTTTTGTTATTATTGTTAAGTTCTTTTGTTGTCTAATTGGAAAGCTGGTAAAATACTATCATTTTCCAGATAAAGTTCTTGGCAAGATTTCTCTCTCAAACCCCCTAGGACAGGCCACAGCTCCATGAAAACATGAGTCAAATACATTACAAATTTCCCAGGGAGAATCAACATCTTTTCCAGCTGTTTGGATAGTTTGTCTAACATCTGACCAAAGCCCTCATCTCCCAATATTGTTCTGGGCTTTTACACTTTGATTTGTTCGATGTTATAATTTAAAAGCCCAGCCAATAGTTCGAGTCCTCACTAAAAGACTTTTAACTCTTATCACTTACAACAATACTAATCTTTTTAAAAGCAAAACAAAACAAAACAAAAAAAAAAAATCACATCATCACCTTAGGCAATTAAAAAAAAAATTCTTCTAATTCTGTCAAACCTCCCACCCCTCACCCCTAGGAAATGTTTTTATTATATATAAAAGTGAAATATCTCCCAACTATAACATCATAAAGCACTAAACTTGTTTTGATTGATTAGCTTCAGGTTTCCTGTTTTAAATGTTATCTAGCACTGGCCAGCCTGTTTAATTTATTCAGAAGGAATGTATTTGTGATCATTCCAATTAATTTCTTGTCTGTTTTGTCTGGCATCTGTGTGAAACTAGTTATAATAGCTTTAAAGTTTGGCAAGCGGTATAATAAACTGTCCAAGGTGGGATGGAAAAATTTCAAGGCCCAATTAACAAGCCAGCCTGTTCTCCAGCCTATCTGCACGAGATCATCTGTTGCCTCCAGTTGTCTCTGTAACCGTTAAGAATGTTTGGTGAGTGAGTTCAGGGGGAAATGGAGGAATGGGTCTCACGGCTGAAGACCAGTTATCAATACTGTAGTGTCTCTCCCCCTCCCCATCTTGCCCATCCCCCACCTCAGCAGCACACCTCGGAAGCCCGCATTTGTTTACCCAGCATGCCTGAGGGCCTGGATTCGGTCCTCAGGGAATGGGCAGTACAGCCATGGGATAAGCTCACACTTCAAAGCTCATTTCCTCTTAAGAGTTATTTTGTCACCATTGATTATCTTTTACCTTTTTCACCGGGAAACAAAGGTCTTCCGGCCACATCTGCTGTCATTTGGATGGGGGTAGGGGGGGTCCGCTCAAGCTTCATCTATTGCCGTAAAATATGAACTAGGCGCAACCTTGGACATGCACTTCAACAGTAAGACGTGTTTTCTTTCAGACCTACTCCTGTAACAAATGTAAATTTCATCTCAATTTAAGGATTTAAAAGACCCAGCCCATGTTACCAGTCAAAAGGTATAGCTGTGTCATTTTTCTTATTGAGATAACAACAAAAAAGTTTTTAGAATTCCCTTATTCTGGGATATTCTAGGCACTTGAGGAAAATGATCAATGGACAAAATTCACACTTACAGTTGATTTTGTTAAGATAGTTACACTTAGACAGAAACATATATCTGTATATAGTTTCATATATAGCATATATACTACATTTATACAATATTTATATGATTTATATATAATATATATATATAGTTGTTTTTACTGATAAAAGAGTAACTTGTTCTTACCTGTTTAGATAATTCTTTCTGATTCATTGGAGCATGTACCTCATTAATTATCTTACTCTTTGTTCACACTGCATTTTTCTCTTGGCAAATGTGTTGAACTGATTAGGGTCACGTTTTTGATGTTTGAAAAATCCATGTTTCTAAGATAGACATGGAAATAAAACCCAACAGTACAGGAGTCCACAGGAAGTGGGCAGGAGTTGAAGTTCTGCCATGAACAGTTACCAGAAAAGCACGGCACAATTTGGCCTCCTCCCCTCAACTAGGAATTCAGACCGCTCAGTATCTAATAGGGCTTTTGTACATATTTCAGCATTTAAAAAATATATGCTATGGTGGAAAAAGCACACCCGATTTGTAAACACATAGTTACTGAAGGCTAAGACATACATGAAGATTTTTAAAGGCATAAAATGTACTCCAGCAGTAAGAAAGGGAATTTTTAAGTGTTCTGTGTACAAATTAACCAGCCCTTGGGACTCTGGCGGTGAGTAGGACTCAGCCACATTCATGAACCATTGGCTTCCTGCTGCTCCCATACTAAAGTTAAAATTAGGTCTAATTTGTCCAGATAAAGTGTGTATTTGATTTGGCTATGCATTACTTTAAGGTATCTTAGTGGACTCGGTCTCAAAGAAAATGTTTTTGTATTTCAAGGCTGGTTTGATTTTTAGCCTTCAGCCTTCCCCAAAAAGTTCAAAATTACTGGATGCTTTAGATTCCTGTGTTTTCACGTGTTGAGCCTTAGATTTTTTTTTTTTTTTTTTTTTACAAAGAACAAGAAAAATTAAGAGTAAAGACCAGGCATGACATTTTGCTGCTGTCTTGTTGAATACGATACTGATTACTTGAAACATAAGCTTTTTCAGGCAAAGGCATCATTCTGTGTTTATCGGGTCAGGTGGGTTACTGTCTCCTGCACAAAAGAGGCAGCAACAAAGCCCAGGACCTCGACCTCCATATTAGTCAGACACACCGCCACTGAGCTACGTCCACCGACCACCGCTACATGCTCCTTAAAACTGTCACCTGCCTGTCACCCGTCACTCCTCTTTCCTCTGTTCCTGCGTCCAAAGCTGCTCTTCTGCTCTATGCAGGATGTGTCTGTGGCTGACATTTGGGAACAGTCCCATTCTTCGGCCTTTTATAAATCTTTCTTGTCATCATTCCGTCCCTACCCGTTTCCCCCTTCCACAGCCTTTGACACCCTGCTCCCCAGCGTGAGGTCCCTTGTGGGTCTCCATGGTGGGTTGTTCTCCCCTGCTGGTTCCTACGTGCTGACATCCCCAGGATCCGGGCCTCTGGTGTCCAGCCACTGGGCTGGCCCTTCAATGAGACCTGGGGCCCTGGCCTAGCGTGTGGTACTCCTCCTGTGTGGATGGTCCCCTGGTCTGCCCAGTGCCCTAGTACACATCCCACGGGTACCCACATCAGAGGCACAGGCTTACCCACTCTTGTCTGCGTGTTCCTTTTCAAATAGCACTGCATGCCAACAACCAATTGTGTGTTTGTTTTTCACGGCGTGCTCAGTAACTGAACTTTACCAAGTCAATCATAGCCGTAAAGCATCATGCCAGCCACTGTTCTTCCTGTCCTTGTGGCTAACAGCTGTCACATATTTTCGGATTCTCTTATTTGGCTCAACCTTATCGTCTAATAATTATATATGTCCTTATTATCATTAAGGGGAATATTTGGAGAAAAAAGACATAATTTGAATGGTAGAATGTATTATGTCTGAGCTGGTTAAGCTTCAATTAAGTTAAAACAGTAATATCCTTTGAAAGGTTAGACAGTGCCAATAAAAAATGAATAACTAACTTGATATTATAATAAACATTGACTGCTAACTATATTTTCTACTATTGAAGACTTTTATACACACAACTTTTAAATAGAATTATCATATATAAATTGATACCTGTTTTCCCAAGATAGCATTAACGTATCTCTTCATTGGTATTTTTAGATCTGAATATCATTATTTCATGACAATATTATATAGTAAGACTAGAATACACCAGTGTGTCTAGCTGATAGACACTCAGGCTCTTTTTTATTATAAAACAGCATTTTTTAATTTTCAATTTTTTTTGTACTTGGCTGTCTATTTTCTGAGGGGAAATTACTGCATTAAATGTGTCCCTTTGAGGGTAGGCATTGTTTTAGAACTTTTAAAATAGTTTGCTCAGTAATTATCATACCGTTAATATCAGTTTATGACCCTGTTCTGGCACAATATGAATTTGTCTTTGTTCTCCACGATGATAATCGTTATTGTACTTTTGGCTTTGTAAACAGCTAGAGAGATGAATAATGTCGGTCCAGTTGCTCTAACTTTAGACAAATTTCTAAAATGTTGGGTTATGTGGTTGCCAAACCCACACTGGATGAGAAGCGGGGAAACTGGAAGGAGAAGGGTGAGTTACTATAATCGGGTCCATTGGCAGTAAAGTGTTAGCAGAAGAGCAACAGGAAGGACGTACACAAGAAAACCCAGAAACTAGAACCCCAGAGTGCACCGTGCATGATGCATCTAACTCAAGGCCCGCAGCCCGCTTTGCCTTCCTCAGTGTTCTCCAGGGGTTTCTGTGTATTCGATGCCGCGGTGTCTATCTAGTTTCAACGTTAAGGAACTATCATGAGTGAAAGAGGATTATTTGTCTCCTCCAGCCTCAGGAACAGGTGCCACCGCAGCAGGGAGAGGGAGCACATTTCTGAGAAATAAGGCTTCCTTTTTACAGCAAGAGTTTCCTCTCGGAACGTTCTGCAAACTCTCAGGCCTCAGAGGAGTATTGGTCATCAGTAAATAATGGCTCCCATACAGAGAAGATAGCCGGTGCCTTTTTACTATAACAGGGTGACTTTATTGCAAGTTCTACAGTGTGAGCGTGCTAGACCAGAGGCAGTGTCTGGTTGTCTAAGTGTCCAAAGACCGTGTGCATTATAAAGAAGTAGGGTTAAGCGTCAGCTAGACCAAAGATCCTATCGGTCTTGCTTCACGGAGGAGTGGCGTGTGTACCTGAGCGCTGGAGCATTGCCTAACATCCACAAGGCCTGGGTTCAGCTCCCACCGAATAGGAGGGACATGGCTTTGGCAGTCTTAGGAAAACACAAGTCTAGAGTGAGTTCACTATGCGGTACTAGGAGTCAAGACCCTCCTACAAGCGACTCTCCCGTAGAGGGATGGCAGCAGAATTTCAGCTCCTGTCACACATGCTTACTGAAGAGGGCCTTTGGTGTCAGGCAGGCTGGTTGGGGAAGAGATGTCATCTTCTGCAGTCTTCCCCACTGTGGAGGGGGCATAGTTCATCTCTCAGCCACACCAGAGGAGAAAAGCAGTTACCGGGCTCGCGTCTAGGGAATCTTGGAGCATTAAAAAAATAAGACAAATTTTGCTGGAGAAGAGTTTGTCATCTATTTCCAGGATTCGCGTGGTAATCAATTATCAGGGATATGAAATATTTGGGCTACATTTTAAAGTCAATTTTCATTCTGTATGAGTTTATTTTCCATGAAATTCATAAATTGGATGAGAAAGCAAAGCCTTGTCGCTGTTGTTAGAAGACTGTATGATTTTCTGTTCTGGCTCCTATGGGGAAATGCTATTTTTCACCCAAAGCAAAATAACTTCAGTTTTTCAGTTCTTGAATAAGGGTTTCAAGATGTATTTTTACCATGCCAAAGTCTGAGGAAGAAAAAAGAAGAACAGCCTTGGAAAACCAAAACCTTAATCTGGAAATCTGACAAGCATGTCTGGTCTTCTTCCTTGGAGATAACGTGTTCAGGGTTCATTTGAGAAAGGGATAGATGTGTTAATTAGTTGTCACTTTTTACCATCAGGTTCTCCCCGACCTTCGTAACCTTTCTTCTTTTATTTATTTATTTATTTATTTATTTATTTATTTATTTATTTATTTATTTTTTGGTCAATGTCCTAGGAAACACTCATTGTATTCAGACCCTCTCTCAATACCGGAGTCACAGAGGCTTCTCTGTGTTATAACAGCCCTGACTGTCCTGGAACTCACTCTGTAGACCAGGCTGGCCTCGAACTCACAGAGATCCCCCTACCTCTGCCTCCTGAGTGCTGGGATTAAAGGCAGGCACCACCATCATATAACTTTTTTTTCAGCCACTGCTATCCACAGAGTGGTACCTTCATCAGTCAACGTGGGCCCTAAGGCTTGATGGAGCCTCCAGGCCCTGGTCCAGTTTAAGTGAGCCTGTGGTAAATGATGAAGCCAATCAATCGCATCCCTTAACTCGAACACCTCTGTGAATTATCTCTCACTACCTACGATGAGGGGAAACATGTCTACATTTGATACGTACTTCACCGACTCGTGCGTTGGGGCAGTGAACAAATGTTTATGTTCTAAGATTTTTACAAGCTGATTCAGATAGGTTTCCAGATGAAACTCACTGTTCAAACCCTGACAATAAATTCTTGTGTGGTTCCAATTATAGACACTGGGCTCACCTCCAGCTCTCGGGATCTATAGCAATGAGTATAACTTTCTCAGTGAGTCAATGTTGTTTGGTAACATAGCGTTTCAGCTAGATTTTGTTGTCGTTAATGGTAACTGTATAAATTATAGTAGTTCCGGAAGCAGGGTACAGCCAACAGTACGCATAATGTCATCATAGCTGTTTGTTTGTTTGTTTGCTGTGAGGCAAGGTCTTGCTGTGGAATCTAATCAGCTCTCCCATACTCATAGCCCAGTTTCTGAGATTACAGGCAAATACCACCATGTCTTTTGAATTATGGATGTGTGGTTTCCAACCGTTTGCTAGAACAAATTATATAAGCATGTTAGAGAACAGTTTGTTAATGCCTGTCAAAAACACAATACTTTCCCTTTTCTCTAGAGATACTCTCAAGAAATACACTAAACTTTATGCAGATAGGTGTCCATTGAAATGTTGCTGACATAGTAACAACTCGTGAAAACTCTAAGTATCTCTCAGTAGGGAACTGGTTACATTAGCTGTATTATCTCTGTACAGCTCCATGCAACTCCTAAAGGAAAATTACAGTTAGTTCCTATGTATTGCTGTTAAAACATGTGTAAGATAAAATAATGAAAAACGGTGAGAAGGTTGCAGAACTCTGAATGGTAGTTGTTTTTTTGTGTCTATTTTTCTGAAAATATATGCAATAGACTGATATATACAGTTGCCCCCTCTTCAAACAAAGGTTTGGATTTTTGGAGGCAGGTGGATACGCACAAATGTAATATACACATTAAGAGGCAATTTAGTACACAATAAGAGTGGGTCTCGGGCGGTAGATAATTGTGTAGCGGTTACCTTCTGCCTCATGGCTTTCTCTGCGCTGCAGTTTCTAAACTAGTGCCTGCTTTTATCTCCTGCTCTAAAAGCTACTTGTTCTTCAGGCATGTGGTTAACAGAGCTGGACATTTTCCCCCCTCATTTCCATTTTATACATCACAGCCAACAACAGATTTAAATCTCCACGGTCAGAAATTCTGAGCACCATCCTGACGCCAAGGGGAACATGCCACACCCTGACCTCTTTTGGAAGGCTGATACAAGTGATCCAGCACTGTTATACAAAGTCACCTTCAGGCTGTGTGTGAAGTATGTGTGAAATGTAAACGGATTTGAGTTTAGATGTGGGCCCTTCCCCAGCTACCTCATTGTGCAAATATTTCAAAATTCTAAACTGTCTGAAATGCTTTAGGCACTGAAATGCTTTGGGGTAAAAGATTTTATTTTAAAATAAAATAAAATAACAATCAGTAAAACAGATTTATTTTTTTATGATCCTACACCTTACCCTTACAATGACTCCAAAGTCTATGACCACACTTAACTAATGTATGTACTTGTCCAAGTAGAAACTGAAATAAAATCTTAAGCTTGACCATAACATTATTTTAAATAAAAGTATCCATCCTATTTTTTCTTCTTGGTATTTTCCAGTCTTTGACTTAGATATACATAGAAAATAAGCAAATGGCAGATACATAGAGTCCCAAAATTTGATCCTGTGCTAAACGCATATGCTACAAGGAGGGAGAACGTGATTTCTTAGAGTTAGGCTATTGAACTTAGGGATATTATTAGAACATAGTTAGCCTATTCATCCCCAGGTAATGAGGAACCTAGATACAAATTTTACACCTTGATGTAGGTGTTGGCTCCCGAGAGCAAGGAATGTGTTTCTGGGTGATGGATATAAAGAATGACAGTGACCACTTTGCCTTAGAAACTGGGCCGCCTTTGCCTTCATCCCTGACATTACCCTTAAATGTGCTACCCAGACTCTAGGACATTATCCATTTAGAGGCACACGAGAAAGGCGCTATCCTTTGAGAATTAAAACAGAAAGAAGAGGGCTGGCTAGATGGTTCAGTCAGTAAGACGCCTGCCACCAAACCTGAGGACCTGCGGTCCAGCCTCAGGCCCCCATGGTGTAAGGAGCGAACACTCTGCACGCTGCCCTTGACTTCCACAGGCAGGCGATTACACTCCTGCGTGCGCGTGCGCACACACTAGATAGACAGGTAGATGGAATTTAAAACAAGGAAGGAAAACTGGAGGATGCCGTCTGTTGTATAGAACAGTGCTCTCGACGTGGCATATGTTCAGCAAGATCTGAAAATAATCCTAGACTTTGAAAGTGGAATTCTATCTAAATATTAATTCACAGGTACTTAAGGCTAACAGAGCCTGGTACCATCTGACGTTTTAGTCTTAACTTCGAAGCAGAAACCCTGAATGCGTTAAAGCGTCACACCCCTACTTGTTTATGTTATGTTGCCCGTGGCTGTAGAAACCAAGGCTGGAGTGTGGCGGTGGATGAGAGAATTTATTATATATCCATGTTAATCGTGACTCTGTTATTTGATATTTTCCTGAAATGACGTAAATGTAACCAGTTGTAGAATAGACTTGTTCTCACCCTCTCATGGCTGTTGTCTCATCCTTTGAGGTATAGACAGGCTGGAAAAAAACACTATTCTGCTTTCCATCCCCCTCCCTCCCCCTCCCCCTTGCCATACTGTTAACGCCATTTCACACCATCACACCTTAACTGTCAACAACGCTGAGCACAGCTACAGTTGCTTTCAGTTTTCTGCAACAAATTCCCTAGTGAGAGTTTATCTCCTTATAGACTCTGCTTCTAGAAGTAGCCGCATCAGGGGCTGGAGAAATGCTGAGCAGTTAAGAGCACGTGTTGCTCCTGCAGAGGACTTGGGGTCAGTTCCCAGCACCCACATGGATGATCACGGTCATCTGTTACTGCAGCTCCAGGGGATACAAGGCTCTTTCCTGACCTCCACAGGCACCAATATACATGTGGTAATATACATACATGCATGCGAAATACTCAGACACGTACAATCAATTATACAAGCAACGCCGTTAATTTTGCTATATAATAGGCCTGCTTTACTTACTGAAATATTATACATACAATTTATAGTAGGACCCCTACTCAGTAGCACTGACACCTTACATTTATAGTCGTATACATTTATAGCTTCCTAGAGTTTCGAAGACACTTGTTCCTTAACTTCTATGAGCTAGGTAGGATGTTTTCTGGTTTACTCGGGATCAGAGCAGTTGAGTAGGTAACTTCCACAGGATGTTACTGGACAGGGAAGGCTCCAGTCAAGTTCCGTTTTTCTCTTCTGTACCACGGCTGTATCTCCTGGTGATGAGGCGTTCAGTGTGCACATAAATATTTATAAACATCATGTCATCATTCTGAATGAGTAGATCTTATAGTTTGACCCCTTTGGGGCAGAGCAGCTGTGCATCGAGGCAGAGGTTGCCAGGGGCTCACTCCACGTACTCTTTTACTAGCAACAACATTCTTATGTGACAACAAATAAAGAACATTTTCCTATCTGTCGTCCAATAAAACAGGTTCCAGGGCCATCTGCTCTGGTCACATTCTTAAATACACCTTGCAACCGTTGGCGTAATTCTCTTTCTTCTGAGGTTGTAAAAGCCTTGATGCTGTTCTTTTCTTGAGTGATTTTCATTTAACACCTATATAATATAAAAAAGGAATAAGAAAGCCATCGGCAGTGCAATGGGGTTTCATCTTCATGCTTAAAAACATGTAGGGATTATTTCATGTCTTAAACAAAAATGGCAGTAGAATTAAAAAGCCATTTCCCTAGAGTTAAGGATTGGAATTTAAAAATAAATCACTACTAACTTTGAGCCAATAAAAAAATGATGGAGATAGTCTTTTTCACATTCTTCTTCCTTTTTTTTTTTTTTTAATGCAACACTAAACCCAGAGACTCTCATATAAAACAGGCCCAAAGCACGTTTTGTACCTAAGCTAAAAATTACTTTTGCGGCCTTTGACATGCCAAGGGACTTTGCAAGTATAAAGCAAGCATAAGGAGAAATCTTTTCAACCTTTTAGAAATTTAAACATAAACTGTTTTTGTCTATGTAAGGACTCTTTCACTCTCCTGCACATACAATTTCCAGAGTTACAGCACAAATTGTCCAGAAGACATTTGTACTAACTGTGCTGTTTATGAAATTTCAGTTAACATTGCCCAAAGTACAAAATATAAAAGATTTTTTTTTTCTTTTATCCAAAGCCTAAGAGACTAGCGAGCCGTTATATAATACAGCAGTGGATAAGAAAGAAATGGTTTAATTTTAAAGCATCCATTCAAAGAGCAAAAGCCCCATGCGAAGACTAATTTTGTCCAGATCTCTCTGTATTTATTTACTGGTATTTTCAGTGGCCATCACATGAAAAGTATGTGGAAAGAAAAGGAAGTTTTTCCACAAAGTGTGTGAAGGTATTCTTGTGTTATCTAGATCAGTGCTTTTAAAAATAAAGTATGCAGACTGATGACAGTCCACAAAATGTTTACACCAGCATGCAAGATGATAAATATAGTTGTCGGAAGAAAGCATGTAAGCAACATGGCAACTGGGCGTGTCCAAGTGTACGAGTTTGTATTCCGTGATGGTTGGCCACCACGGACGCAGTTAGCAGCTTTCATTGTACTCCGGTTGCAGCTTTCTTCTGGAAAGGTTGGACCCTAAGTTTCCAGGCTCTGCAGACCATACCCAAAGTCCCAATGACTCAATTCTTTGAAACCAAAATGGCAAAGAATATTTGTGAACAAATGGATGTGGGTATGTTCCTATGAATATTTATTGTATCAACACTGAATTTCATCTAACTTTTGTATGTCACAAAATACTATTGTTATTTTGATCCCCCCTCCATTATTAAATTTTTGAAAATTGTTTGTAATTCTCAGGGACCATACAAAAACGGGGCTGTGGGCTGGATTTGGCCCTTGGGCAGAGTCTGTGGCCCAGAGAAATAGGCACAGATGCTGTTGTTTCCTGGTCTCCGTTCGTCTGTCTCTTGGTATTTAATTGCTATTTGCTTTCACGCTGGGGTTTTGGTTGTTCTTGGAGAATACTGTAGCGCACTCATTGCTTACAACGTTATGTTAATAAAATCCAGAAGGAGACTATTCCAGGTATCACTGTGGGGATGCGTTTGAGGATTCTCTGTTACCTACTGACTTGCGTGAACTTTGCTTATATTTGATTTTTAAACTGTCAGAGAAGACCCGTAGTGGAAGACCTGTTAAGTGCGTAAGCAGTAGGTACGGTGGCTTAATTGACCCGGGATGGGTAATAGAGATGCCAGGAGTTGAAACCCTACTTCATGTTGTTCTGCCAAGGGTCCCTTTAGATTAGAAGGGGCTCCTTACTGTCCTGGGCACTATGCCGCCTTCCATTACTTGGCTCTTCACTTGTCCATCAAACCACAGCATGCTTGTGGGATGATTTGGGCTGTTTTGTGTTCCTCACTAATGTAGGGCCTTTCGCTGGGCCTCACCTAAGGAATGCCCATAAGTGTCAGCAGGTGAGCGAAGCAAGCCATTCTGGTAGCAAAGCCACTAACCTGCTCCCCTGTCCACGTGTTTCTTGTTTTCTCCTGCGCTTCTCTCTCTCTCTGCACACGCGCATGACACTTTCGGACTCGGGGAGGCTTGCGTAGGGTTGAAAAGGCTGTGCTGGAGCTGATGTGATGTGATGGGATCTCCTGACAGAAGTATATTCCTTCTGTACTGTTTGGAAAGACAGAGGTTAACTTTTGCACACATGCCACGGCCTTTTCGGACTGAGAACTATGAAACAGACCGGTGTTCAAGGAGACATACCCTAGGAATACAAGCAGGCCTGTTAAGCTCTGTTTGAGTGAAGCGTGTTTGATCACGCACACGCTGTTCTCCATGTCAACGTTTCCAGTGACAAAGAAGCTCCCCCTTCTGAAACCCAAGACGAGATTGTAAACGTTGGTTCCTCAATTGTAATGTAGTCCCATTTTCAAACACAGCAGCTTTTTACATTTTCATGTGGAAATACAAGTTAAGGTGCTATAGATGTTTCCTTTATCATGCATATTTAGTTACATAGGGTCAGCCCCCACTAGTCCCATATACTGATAAGCAAAATGCCTTTTCCTGTTGCTTTTTGGGCATTGAGTGCGTCTGGTCATATGCTTAGTCTATCAGCAACATGAAATACTGGCTGCCATTGGGGATTTGCAATGCAGTGTCCACCGGAAACCCTACCTTAAACGGTAGCCTTGCATTTAGTGCTGTTCCTGTAACTCAAGCTTATCAGGCACTCTTTGTGTGAAAGGACTCGTGCGGCTTTTAGTTTATTAAGGATTTTCTTAAAGATCATGAAATGTTTTTCATCGAGTGTTATTTATAACCGGGAACACATGAAACAAAGAAAATTTGTGTAACTTAAGAACCAATCCTCTTTAGAATGGTAGCGGATGTCAACGGTGTATGTGTGTGTCTGTGTGTGTGTGTGTGTGTGTGTGTGTGTGTGTGTGTGTGTGTGTGTGCGCGCGCCTGTCTGTGTGTTTAGAAAGCTTTTTGAGTTCCAGAGCATGTGCATTGCCTTAGTTAGGATTTCCGTTGCTGCTATGAAACACCATGACCAAAAAGCAAGTTAGGGAGGAAAGGGTTAATTCCGCTTACCCTTCCACATCACTGTTCACCATTGAAGGAGTCAGGGCAGGAGTCTCGAGGCAGGAGCTGCTGTGGGGACCTTAGAGGGGTGGTACTTACTGGCTTCTTGTTTCAGAACCCAGGACCACCAACCTAGGGGTGGCGCCACCAACAGCTGGGCCTTCCGCTACCAGTCACTCAGTAAGAAAGCGCCCGGTAAGCTTGTCCGAGGCCAGTCTCATGGAGGCTTTTACTTGAGGTTCCTTCCTCTCAGATGGCTCTGTCTTGTGTCTGGTTGGTGAAACACTGTCCAGCCCATGCATGTGTATTCTGTGTAGCATGTCTCATTGAAGCCCGGCACTGCTCAGAGAATTGTGCTCTCTCTCATCCAGTGGATACCACTCACTTATCTACAGATCATCTGCTCTGTGCTTCTGGACAAGTGTTTCAGGAAGTGTATGATGATCATTGGTAACAAAAAGACGTCAGAATATAAGTGACTGTCTTAATAGTTTTTTAATAAAAGTATGTGTACTCAGAATTAGCAGACTCACTATTATAACTGCAGCTGTCTTGGAAATCTACAGACAAACTCTCTTAACTACGTAAACTGGTACTTTCATATCACCGGGTTGCGTGCAGACTCTTCTTCCCAATTCACTGGATATTACTGTATGGGACCTGGTTATAATGTTTCAGTCCAGGACAGCGACGGTTCCGATACCAGACCTATAAAGCTACAAAACTCAGGGCAGCCCTCACATATTCATGACTGTCAGTGGGCACAGCACAGCATGTCTCTGGTACTGGTTAAGGGACCTCCCAGTGGGTGGCAGACATTTGTTCACCGCTCCTTACTGTCCGTGAACTTCACTGCTGCTGTCTCAAGCTTCCACAGCTTTCCTCCGCCCCTGATTCTTTAAGCTCTGCCTGGCCTGTTTCTTTAATTCCTGATCTGTTTACTCTGTGATAGCATTATTGTGCTGGTCGCTGTTCCTTCTTTACTCTCTCACTTGATCTTACTCTTCAGCCTGCCGCGGTGTTGATGTAGCCATCTACATTTGCTTTAGGACTTAGGGATAGATAGGGAGAAAGGGCCATGTTTTCTTACTTCCGCCACACCCTCCCCAACCCTTGCTCCTATTTCCCTGCTGACTTGCCATTCTTTCCTCTCTGTTACTCCTAGTTTTAATATGAAGGCTCGGGTGGGGACCCTCGGATCTTTCACTGGATTTCGGCTGTGGAAATTAGACCGAGTGCTGTGGGCTTTGCTGGGCGTGAAGCCTTGCTCTGCAGTGCCGTGTGCTGGGGAGGAGGTGCAGGCAGACATAGGGCTTCGCACAGCTGGTTGCATGGCCTGGGCTTTGCTGGTCTTCTCAGCAACGTGTTAGAGTCCTGGCTGAGCTCTGTGTGTTCTGCATCTGTGCGTGTGTCTCTCAGGAGGAGCACGCCTGTGCGGTTTGGCCTCTCTGCCTAAGGGTTAGTTTTCCAGACCGTGGAGGTGATGGCAAGACTTGAGTGTGTGTGTCTTTCCTTCATTTATGAGGAGTGGGGCATGCACACGTGCGGAAGTTAGACGGCAACTTCAGGTTGGTTCTCTCCTTCCAGAGGGATCATGGGGATCGAATGTGTGCGGCAGCTCAGGCACACACTCGATGGGATCTTACACGGACCTGCTTAGCGCAAACCCAGATTTAACACAATTGGTGATCGGCTCCCTTCCCCTTCATCCCAGCCCGTGTCCTTATTTCATTAGTTTCACGGTAACGAGATCTCACATACATGATTGGATTTGTTAGTGTCCTTCACGTTCTGTTATAATGGGATTTGCCTATAATTAATAATCATCCCTGCCTGCTTATGACTCATCTCCCTTCTCTTCCCTACCCTCACAGTCTTTACTCTGGGCAGGTTCTTCAGCCTCCCCCAGCTGCGGAAATGCCACCTGGTCCCTTTGCCCTCAGATGGCATCAGTCATCATAGTTTTCATGACTTATCCGCCTAACTGACCCGCCACCAGCGCCACCTTTGAAAGAGTCTAGTGTGGTGTTCTTCTTAACTTGGTGAGCTTCAGTTAACTGTTTCTGAAAACTTTTTAATGGCCGTTTTACATTTATCCCGCTAGGGTTTACGCAAGGATAAGTAAACTGTAGTTCTAATTCTCTCGTTTTAGCCTGGTCTGTGCTAGGGACCTCACATACGCCGTTTTGAATGTTCACAACTCCTCTTAGGCATCAGGACATTCTCTCCACTGACATACATGGAAACTGAGCTTTGAAAGAGTCTGGTTTCCTGGTCAGGGCCAGCCGGCCAGCAGAAGGGAGGCGCAGGTCAAATGCAGTCAGCAGTGGATCAAAGTCTGCTCCCCTGGCTCCCGAGACACTTGCCTTTGTTCCTGGAGGATGTCGTGCACCTCAGTCCCCCTGCTAAGTTTCATTTATTTCGTCTCCAAAATGAGAGTCTGGCCTGCGAGATCCTTCCCAGCTCTGAACGTCTGTGTTTATGGTTAGTAGAATGCGAAGACTACATTTTACTTTAACATAAATTTATTTGACTTTACATTTAATAGGAATGACCATATATTTCAAGTTTAAATATATATTTACATATTTCCACGGTAAGGAATTTTAGATTATATAAACCTTTTTGTTTTCTGAACCCATTTTTCAGGTGCTTTGGAATGTCCCTGCTCTTCTTTTTAACCACACAATGTTCGTGGTAGCAGAGTTGGAAGTTTTTAATCCAGTGTAGATTTTTGGCCTCGTGTTGTCCAGTGTTAACATTATCAGTGCACCAGAAATGCATGAGGCAAGACAGTAACTAAGAAAACTTAAGAAATTCACATGGGATCTAAAACATCATCCGTGACCCAGAGAAACTGAGTGAACTGACCAAAGGTTACATTAAGGAACCTCTAACGATTCAAAATCTAGAAGAGAAAGTATCCAGTGCCGTGGCGTTTTAACTCATGTTCACGTGCTCGGTAAGCAGCAAACATGCCTGTGTTAGCAGTAGGGCTTGAGGACAGTGGCAGCGGCAGTGATTGGTTAGAACATGGAAGACAGCCCTGGAAGGCACAGAGAGGGCTCAGGATGAGGCCGTGGGCATGAGTGGGGATGGAAAGTGTCCCGCGTCTCCTGTGCAAGTTGCATGCTTCCTTCCAGTCTGCCCAGTCCTGTGCCCACAAGGCCTCCTCAGCTTCCCCGATCTTTTGCCTTGGAGTCAGCATTGAGCATTTGGCTTTCGCCTCTTTCTCTAAGCATCAGCTCCCTCCCAGGGGGAATCCCTGGGAGCGGTGAGCTTGGGTTGGCCTCTCTCTGGATAGCACAGTGTTACTGGGTTCTTGCTCAGCCTGTTCTTTTCATCTGTTTTGAACACCATGTACTCACTTTAGTAGGCTTTAGGTGTACCGTGATGATGAGCAAGAAATACATTGAAGTGATGAGCCGCACTGAGGTGATGGATTTCTGCACCTGAAAATTAGCCGTTATACAAGAAAGAGGATAAGGTTTTGGGCAGGATAGGACATAGCTGACATTATAGTGAGGTGACACCAGACAACCTGGTCATTTCTCTGCTTTTCAACTTTCCCTCCTGGATTCTGAGTCTCTTGAGCGCCCTGTCTAGGCTTTTTGTCTGTATTGTTGATAAGACTTACAAAACTCTTTTTAGCTAAAGCCCAAATAGTTATCCAAACTCTGGCAAGTATTAGATTCTTTGCCACACATGGTAGTATTTACCTTGTAAGTCTAGGTCTGTGTAAGATTCCCCCTCCTGGATACAGCTTCTACAGCTTCTTCTTGACTCTGGCCATCACCCATTGAAGACCTTTTTGTATGTGACGTCACTCTTTTTATGATTCAGTCCTGCATTCTGGGACATGCTAGCACCCAGGTGTAAAAGTCACCCACAAAAGTGTATACATATCACATCCCTGCCCACAAGCCTCAGGGGTCATGTCAGAAGAGGGAGTAAAAAAGAATAATATTGTAAGATAGGTGGTGGGTAAGTTCAGAGAAAGAGTGTTGCTGTTTTTCGTTTGCAGACAATGGGGCAGGCACACATATGAACTTAGGGTGGTTGTGACAGAGACCCGCTTCAGCCAGACAATCCCAGCATGCAGGGGATGAGTGGACCACCCTACCGCTGTCTGAGGAGCCAGTGACATAAGGCGGTGATAAGCTGAGTGCTGCTGAAGGGGGTGGGCGTTAGGGGAACCAGAGGAGGACAGGGGATATGAGAGTAAGCAGGCAGCACCGAAGGACAGACCGTCTGAAAGTCAAATGGGGTGAAGTTAGTGAAGGACGGGAGAGGAAAAAGTAAGGAGCCCGTGCCTCATCAACAATGCGTGTGATTACTTTCATATAGCAATTCAAATAAGGAGGCTTATGGGAAAATGCTCTAGGGGTCCCTGTCCTGGAGAATAGATCCAGGCTAATCCATCCCCAGGGCTGCCGGGCTGTGGAGTTGCTGAAGATTGCAATCCAAGGAAAAACCAGGCGTGGGCATCACTTATCGCTGTGGACTTGGATAAAGCCCTCGAAAAACATTTTGTCTCTAAAGAAAACAATTTAAACCCAATAATCCTTGCTTCATTTACTTTTAATGACAGGCCCATTCAGAGAGTTTTTTTCTGCATGAACTTATCTGACCTCCTATAAAAAGAAAATCTACCTCAGATGTGGGAATTCATTTATTATCTGTTCCATTCTGTTCTTTCCTGAGGACAGTGGGTTTTGTGTGTGTGTTTTGTATACATAGTCATGTTTTTAAGGGTTGCGGGCACTTTTTTGTGAGTTTGGCCATAGCTTAATGATGTGTAATACTGGACTTCTTCATATTTTAAATATTTTTTAAGAAACTCATGCAGAAGTAGAGAGAAATAAGTTGAAGAATGACTAATGTTTTGGTTTGAAAAGTAAGTAAGGTTGTGAAATAAACCACTGACATTTTTGTAAGATAAAAATTGTTTCAAGGGACTGGAGAAATGTGTCAGTGGCTCTGGGTGCTGTTTCAGAGGACCAGAGTCCTGCTCTTAGCACTTACAGTGGGTGGTTCCTAACCACAAGTAACTCTCACTCTGAGAACTTAATGCCTATTTTAAACCTCTGCTCACACTTGCATGCCCATGCACAAAACACACACAGGCACACTCACACACACACACACACACACACACACACACACACACACACACACACACACACAAGTTCTTTTTAAAAATATTTCATTATTATAAAATAAGAAAACACTCTCTAACAGATTCTTTTCAGGAACCCTTAATTACATTTGATAACTAAAGAGCAATATAACAAACCTTTTTTATAAGTTTAAAGAACTTGTATGAAATAATTTGCTTTTAGACAACATTGAAACTACAAAGACATTATGAGGGCCTTGAGGTAGCTCAGCAATTCAGAGCACTTATTCCCCTTTCAAAGGACCTAGGTTCAATTCCCAGCACCCAACCAGTGGCTCACGATTGTTTGTAACTCTTAGTTCCAGGAGATCCAACTCTCCCTTCTGACCTCCACAGACCAAACATGCAGCCAAAACAACCATCCACTTAAAATAAAAACAATAAATATTTTAAGACATTATGAGACGAAGCCAGTTGTATGCTATGATCATTAGACTGTTATTAAATGTATGTTGAAAATATTAGAAATTGGAAAAAGGTGGTATCAAATCAGAAATGAAGACATATACCAAGATTCCACTTGGGTATGTGTCTCAGAGGAAACCCTAGAATATGTGCGGTCTTCACCCTAACTATTGAGACCTGCTGCTGAGAACAGTCTAACACTGTGTTATTACGCTAAGAAATCTGCGTGGGGAAATTAGATCCACCTAGCCATAGAGAAGTAACTCTAAATCTGGTTAACTATGAATGCAGGGTGGTAAACTGGTTATGAAAACAGATGATGGATGCCACACACCCCAGTACTGGTTTAAAGTCAGTCCTGGCTTCTGCGAGTTGGAACACCTGAGCCAGAGATTGCTAGGTAGAAATAATGAAAAGGTTGTCAATAGGAAAATATGCAGCCTGTTTTTAGAGTGTGGTTTCTTGGTATTTTGTGCACACAACTAACATGAGAGTACTCCCCCCTACGCGTGGCAGAGAAGGCCCCGAGTTAGTTTAGTATACAGGATTCCTGTTCACTGTGCAGCATCTGTCCTGGTGTCATGGCGACTATGAGCCACTTTAAGGTTTTTGCTTTTTCGCATAGTAACCAAGGAGAAACGTAGCTGAACAACCTTTATGACGTTAAAAAAAAAAAAAATGGAAGAAAGATCATTCCACATGTTTGTGGGGTTTTGTGAATTCTTAATACCTTCTCCTAAAATATAAACACCATCTTATTTAAGGGTTTTACTACATCAGCCTCTAGATCAAGAGGAGAGCTTGTCAGTATTTTAGCATCAGCTGTACCTCTGATGATGACTACTGTTTCTGAGAACGTGTTTGAGTGTTGATCTGTTCCTGCTGTGATTTCTGCGAACACCATTTACTCCAGATGGTGGGATGGGAAGGGTGCTGTGCTTAGTTCAGTGGTTTCCTGCTGGGGCCGGGAAGTCTACTCAGAGCACACCTCTTCCCCTACACCTCTCCCTTTCTCTACCCTGCCCTGATGGCAAAATTTTAGTCTGTTGTGCTTAGTTCTTGTTCATTTGTCTGTCTGTCTGTCTGGCTGTCTGGCTGTCTGTCTGGCTGGCTGGCTGGTTGGTTGGTTGGTTGGTTTTAATTTGTGTGCACTCATAGGAGTTCTGATCTAAAATATTTCAAATATTGTTTAAACTATTGACCCAATAGAAAGAAAGCCAGGGAGTGATATATAGGGGCGGAAAAATGTGTGAGCCTTTTAAACTCATATGTTGTGATCTTGTGCGCCCCCACTTCTCTCTCTCTCTCTCTCCCTCCCTCCCTCCCTCCCTCCCTCCCTCCCTCCTTCGCTCCGTCCATCCGTGTGTGTGTGTGTGTGTGTGTGTGTGTGTGTGTGTGTGTGTGTGTTGTACTTAGTCCTCAATAACCTTTTCTCTCTCAGATACTTCATTTATCATCTAGGATCTATGGGAGGCTAATTTTGTAGCTGGTCACCACGCCAGACGTGCAAGCCATTGACATGGAGCCCCAGGGCAAGAGAGCTCTTGCCAGGGTTGTCTACCAAGTGGGTATTTCCTTCAGGTCTGTGTTCCCATGGGGGAATTTGTACCCAGAGAGCATTGCATTTTCTCTGTTGACTTTTCTCCAAAAGTGTGTGTTTTCTTCATTCCTATTTTACGGTTCCTTGCAAAGGAGGAACAGTTTCTTTCCTTATTTGGTTTGGATTTGATTGGCTGTGCTTGGAATTAGCTTGGTCTTTTAAAGTAAATCAAATGAGAGGTAGCGTAGGGTGATGCCCACAGCTGAGCAAAGGTGCTACAGCCTCTGGTTGCCGGTCAGAGCACAACTAACTGTCCCTGCTTGACCAGCCCTCATCCTCAGCTCATGGGCAGATGGTGTACACCATTAAAGTCAGAGCGGCAGACCGCCAGCCTCATGGCAGTCTCACAACAGTGATGGTAATATAACAATGCAAACAATAACAGCTATTGCTAAACATTTTTCTAATACCCACAGCAACCCTGAAAGGTGGATGTCGTCATCATCATCATCATTTATTTCTAGATAACAGCACAGAGGTTTGCTTCAGATCATTCAGGCTCAGCTGTGACGGAAGCTGTGTTGCTTCAGTTCCCTGCAGCTGCCCCAAAGCTCACAATTTCTAAGCTGGACATCAGTGTCATCATGACGCGCACAGGTGTTAGAATTAGACAGGTCTGAGTCTGACAGTCTCTCCTGCTTTCCGGCAGTGTGAGCTGGGAGCAGTTTGCGTCATCATCTGTGACATGTGACACAGATAGGATGTCTGTACGATGAAGCCCAAAACAGTTGTGAACACGCACACACATGCACACACACACACTCAGACGCGCACTCACATGCACATGCGCACACGCACACTCACATGCACACACACATGTGCACACACTCACACACATGCACTCACACGCACACATATGCACAGGCACACTCACACGCACACACATGCACGCGCACACACGCACTCACACGCACACACACCACTGAAAGGTACAGGGGAATGAATGATGGTTTAGTCTCCCCTCCTTAGCTGTGAACATGGTTTTAAGAAAAAGGGGCCTAACGTGAATGTTTATAAAATAAAATTGTATCATGGTTTCTACCTACCATCTCTCACGGAAGGCTAATTCTTGCATAATTGATTTCTTAAGTTTTTCCTTTGTAGTCTTTTTCCACTTTAAGACTGTGAAGAAACCTCTGCGATTGTGTGGGATTTGCAGTTTTTGTTGTTGTTACTTTGGGGAGTTAGGAATAACAACGTGCAAGTCATTTGTGAGTAAGTTCCTTGGTCCTTACCAGAGTGCTTTGTGTCTCCAAATTAATACAGGAATACTGAAAGCATTCAGCTACGTTTCAGAGATCCATCTCAAACGTCACCGAGAGCTGCCTGCCAGGCAGGCACTGAATGCTGTGGGGCTTCCAGCATCCCCCTAAAGAGACATGTGAAACTGTCATGTCAGGCACTGCTGAAAAAGGAAGAGCTTGCGTTTGTACCGTCTAGTCAGCTAGGGGCTGAGCAGTATCCTCCCTCAATAATTCAAAACTATTTAAATCACTACTGATCACTACTTCAACCCCGAACAAGCATGTGTCTGCTTATTTGCTCCTCCTGAACGGGGGTGGGTGTCAAGAGAACAGCACCTTCGGGCAGCGGGAAACCAGCAGAGTGTGCATGAGTTTACCGTGAACCAAAAGACCCCCAGGGGCCTTGGATGGTTTGGTAGACATTTTCACATGCGTTTATTGATGGTTTATGTCTTCATTCTCCTGCACCCACCAGGTAGCAAAGTCTCTTGTCTTCTCTTCCCATGCCTGGTCACTCTGCAGTTTCTGGTCCCTTATTAAAGATGCTACTGGAGAAGGCCACCTCTCGGGAAAGGCTATGAATTCAGCCATGGGAGGGCTCTCTGCGTACGTGCCTGATTTTTAAAAGTCCAGTCACAGCGGTCATTGTCCCCTTGCACTTCAGCTCTGTCGTGTGACCAGTTTGCTTGCAGCATCGAAGGCAGCAAAGCCTCCTAAAGAAAGATGCATGGTAGGCTTTATGCATCATTGCTGCAAGAATTTTGCTTTGAAGCCCAGTGTGAACACTTAATTTTTATCTGCTATTATAAAAGAGTCTCTTTGAGCTGACAAATATGAAAATATGACTGTGATTTGGGCAGGCATCCAGAAACTTGAGAGAGAATGATGCCTTTATCTCATGAACGTCCTGTGACTACTGCATTATTCTGCTAATAGATGGGGAATGGGAAATGACACCCTTCAGGCCCCCCTCTGTTAGAACGGGTCTTCCTACAAACTGTAGGAAGACCCATGTGTCAGGGGATGAGAGTTGAATGCACACTTATTTAAATCTCCTGTCTCTGGGCAGCTGTTAAGTTTATTGAAGAGTTCTGGGTGGCCAGATTTCTATTTTTTCTCAATTTATGTGCTGTTCTCCCTGGAATCTCAGTGAAGCACTGAGAGAGCGTGCTTGTCCGTAGACGGGCATTGTGCGTGCTTAGGATTTCTCAAGAAATGGCAGATCTGGGAGTTGTGTGCTTGACTCTCATCTTCTGCGGATGCATCCAGGACAGTGGGAATCCAAAGGCAGTCTAGTCCTTTACACTGTGTTTTGTTGCAACAAATTAAGGCTTTATTAAGGGGTAAATAACCCTCCAGGGGGAAGGGTTTTCCTAGATCAGCTAAATAGCACATACTGATCATTTATCAAAAGTCTGTTGCTAAATGGCTCTCATGATTTTAACATTTATGCAAAGCCCCTGGTGAAATCTTGATGACCTCCTTTTCATAAAAATTGTCAGAGTAAAAGAAAACAAAATTATTTTTTACTAATCTGGACTGATTTAGGGTCAGAGCTTAAGGGATTCTGCCTACACAGCACTCATTTATAAAACCTTGGGAATATTCATAATTTAAATTTAGCCTTTGGGCATACTGTTTAAGCCAGATTTTGGAAATACCTTACAGATGTTACTGTAAAAACATGTGATATCAGCCATCGTCCTCTGTAACTGAACTAAGCAACTGAAAAGAAAGCACAGACCTCATTCTGAGAGAACTTTTAGTGTGATTGACATGAAGGAAGCATTCTAGTCTTCTGGAATGTTTTTACTTAATTTTTACTGGTAGAGGAAAAGCTTTCTCCTAAGGGTGTAATGATGGCTCAGTCCGTAAGCCGATTACTGCTCTCTCGTGAGTTCAGTACTCCTGTGGACGTCGGGGAGACTGCACACCTCTCACCCCGTGCCGTGCTGAGGACGTGGAAGCACTTGGTTCCGTGGATCTGCTGGCCAGCTAGCCTAGCCAGGTCAGCAAGCACTGGGCTCAATGAGAGGCGCCCTCAAAGTGAGAACAATAGAGAAAAACTCCTCAGCATTGACTTGTGACTTCCACAAACGCAAGCACATCCAGAATGCATGTGTACACACACACACACACGCACACACACACACACACACGCACGCACGCACGCACGCACGCACGCATGCACACGCACACATGTAGACACAGGCACACATAAACACATGTACACACATGCACACACGTACACATACACACAAACATGTACACACATGCACACATAAACACACACACACATGCACACACGAACACGGACATATATGCCACACCAAAAAATATGTACGTCTTCTCTACATGTAGGTATGTATAGATATAGTTGTCTCAGAGATGCTAGGACCTAATTCTGCCTAGAGTTTCTTCGTCTGTGAGGCTGGAGAAATGACTCGCTGAGGGCCCGGATTCGTTCCCAGCACCCACGTGGCTGCTCACAAGCACTCATAAGGCCAGTCCCAGGAGATCTGATGTGCTCTTGCAGCGTTCACATACACACGTGTGAGCAATACACCCATACACATAAAATGGTGTAAATGATTCCCAGTTTTAAAGCCTTCATGTTATCTGCTATAGCACACGTCTGCAATGTATGTTTCCAGTTTGTATTCTAGTATAAATCCTTAGAGCCGGTGAGGGTTATGGAACTGGCTTTCATGCCCGATAGCCTGAGTCTGATCCCTAGACCCACATGGTGGAGGGAAAAGACTAATTACCCACTGATTTCTACATGCATACGTGGAAATTGTGAAATGGTTTAGAATGAATCCTTTCAAGTGAGCCCGACCGTGTCCAGTAACGATTAGGATAGACATGGAAAACCAAGATAACTCTGCTACACACAGATCAGAATCTGGCCACTAGACTGTGTCTCTGCGGTTGTCCAAACAACTGCAGATCTCAGTTGTGGAGTCAGAGTGTTCCTGGGGCGTCACTGTTGGGGCGGTTTGCTCTGCCCTCGGGGGCTCCCTGGTCTTGATGCCGATGCCGCCCCACATTACCTGTAGTGAGCACACGGTGAATGATAAAGACCACAAATGTTGACATATCCCACTGTTAGTTTCCAAATTTGGCCAGTACTTTTTGATCAAGGCACAGTCTTCCAGAACGTTTATAATTTTGTAACATCATTTCACTGGCGTAAATCTGTGCCTCGAGCCAGATGGTGATCTGCTTACCAAGGCTTTTTTTCCCCCTCCTTCCTTGCTTGTCATTTAAAAAGCTTGGGCCTGGAGATACTAGGTCCATTTTGTTACTGGTCTCTGCGCCAGAGGCAAAAGCCATTGGCAGAGTTCTTCTGAGCAGAGGGGAGCCTGCTGGCAGCAAGGGCTTGTGGGCGTTGCTTAGTTCCGCTCAGTTTATGCTCCCACGGGGGAGTTCATAGCCAAAGCATTTAAGTTTAGTTTTCTGCTGCCTCTCTCGCCCTCAGCAAAAACACATGTTTTATTCATTCTTTATCCTGGTCCTCCATCACAAAGCAGAAGTCTCCCAACATGTACAGTTTTGATTCATTTGAAAACACTCATGCTAATATTGATATTTGTTTACTTATCGTAACGGGACATTATACCTTCAGTCATAAAAACCACCCCCGCTTATTTTCCAAATAAACACAAACACCAAAATTCAAAATCCATCAAAGTACGGACCAAGTTCCAGAAATCCTGTACAAGGTAATAAATTTATGTGGTAGCCTAACGCCATACATGGTTTAAGATAGGCTTGACCTATCGAAAAACAGTCTACCTAGGAAGTAGTGGGAGATCAACAGGGCAGGAACCCACTTCCCAAGCCTACAAGCTTGTTTGAAAGACATATACTGAAAAATAACAAATAAACGTAAGTACAGCTTTGCCTCTTGGGGATGAGACAGAATGTCTTGCAGTTAGAGCAAAGATTACATTTGGAAAATTTTTTCCCTTAACTTTTAAAATACTGAAACATGTTGTTAATGATATATATTAATGACATACATGTTTTGTATTAATAGGTATCTTCCTATAAGTCGAATTAAAGACTTATGGCGGTACTGGTATGTAGACATTTTCGTTTTCTAGGCTAGTTGACAGCTTGCGTGTGGTAAAACCACTTGAACCTCTAGAACCCACATTGCAGTGGCTAACTAAAAGGAAGCAGTGGTCTCTTGAGATGCTCTGAGCACTCAAGTGTTCTCCTGGAGTACCGAACAACCTAACACATGTCCTTTATTGACTAAGCTTCAGATCCCCCCTGGTGCCTCCTCTGGGGGTGAGACGAGTGATGTGTTTAGTCTGAACAATGCTGCTTTTCCATCTTTGCTCCTGCTGATGCCTCAGGCAATCTAATCTCATTGAGCCTTAACATTAAAAACTCCATGTAAATTATCTGGCTCCCAGTTAGTATATAATGTCACATGGACCTTGAATAAATGGACTAGCCTATTCTGGAACAGAGTGTAAAGAAAGAGAGCACTCCAGGCTAACAACAGGTATGCCTGTGCATGACTAAGCATGTTTTTGTCTTTTTCCCTGTCCACACTCGAGTACAAGCCATGTTAGACCTTCACGTTCCACCCTCTGGTCTTGTGCGTGTCTGTGCTGGGACTAAGAGGCCAGGTTAGCGTCTGCTTGATTCCCCGTGGTGGGGTCATTGTTGTCCCCGCCCCCTTGCATTTCCCTTGGTCAAGTTCCAAGTCTCTGAACACTGCCATCAGATAACAGAAGCTAAGAGCAAATTCCTGTTACACGATGGAAGAAGTGTTTTGTTGAGTGGTAACCCATTTCTGACTGGTAAGAATATTTGCATTTACTGCGTCCTAGTCTATATGTACAGGAGGCAAACAACATTTTGGTTGTCCGTATGCTGTTTATTAATAGCAGTCTCCGAGTGGTATAAAGCGCACTCAGCTATCCCGACTTCTCTTTGACCCATAAAAGAAATCTATATTCAGGTCACACTTTTCTTAGGTGTCTGCAGCCACCAGTGTGTTATGTAATTCTTGATTTCTCAGGGCAAGGCTTGAGCTTTGAAACACTCCCATTGAAGGGAAATTATTCACTCCTCACTTCCTCCCTCTGCCTTCTGTCTAACCCATCCTCACACTTTTGTGTGTGTGCCCATCTTTTTGAGCTTATCCCCTATCTGGAATGCTTAGCTAAACAAAGAGTTAGATGGTTCTGATAACTGAGACCTAGAGAATTGCTTCCTTTGAGTTCATAAAATCTTTAAAGGTGATCTTTCCTGGGTTCTCTGTATTTCTGTTTACAGAAGAGTGGACTTTGAGAAACGAAACCACAGTAGTTTTGCTCGGGCCTAAATCCGTGGTCCATAGAAACCGGCAGTCAGTAGACTTTAAGTGGCCATCTGAACCCTCATGGGCATTTGGATGACACCATTTTTACAGGAGAAACATTTCATTCTGAGTGCGGAGCAGGCATAGGGTTTTACATAGAGACTCATGGAGATGGCTGAAGAGTGTCCACGGCCGTCGTGTGAACTCTGCGGGATTGTAAGAGTCCCTTGACCCAATCAAGAGCAGCCAGTCCCTGGAGAAACAAGGAGGCTGGTGCTCCCTTGTTCAAGATTACCCCATAAATCTCTGAAGAGGGAAGGAAGGAAACTGGGAGGGAGGCAGGAAGGGAGAGAGGATGAGGAGCAGAAGATTATGTGAGTGGGCATCAATGATAACTTATATAACTTAGGCTCCATTTGTGTGAAAGCCTTCAGCATTCGGCTCAATTTATGCCTCACACTTACAAAAGGTATTTGGCAAAGCCTCTTCCTCTCTTTAACTGGAAGTGATGTGTTGGGTCTAATTCTTTATTTATTCACACTTTGTGCAAGGGTCGAAAACTATGAGTAGCTGAGGGCTCCCTGTAGAAAGATCGCGGCCAGAAGAGTGACCCAGACTTCCCACCAGCAGGGTCACATTAACTTTGTGATTAAAGAAATCCAGTGCAAGTTCCCGACCTAAAACACTGTCCTCAGTGTCTGAACCAGCTTTAAAAAACCACAGGTCATCCCATCTTCCAAGCTTTTTGTGGGCATTCAAAGTTCTATTCAGATCCTACGTTAACCAAAGGCTGATTTCAAAGTCTGTGTCCTCCACAAAGTCCCCAGGAAGCTTAGCCGCCACCTGCCTGTCCCTGAGCTCCGATGGGATGTTTGCAGTCGTGGGGTTGTGTCTTCTGCTCAGGTACCTAGCCAAGTGCTCAGTGTGCAGCCTGTCTATGTCGAACATGCGGTAGCGCCATCATCATTAGATTAGGCAGCCGAAGGTCTTGTGGCTAACAAGAGGCAAAGCCAGAATCAGATAGACACTGTTAACACGTAGGGATCTCTGCCCCGGGAGAGCTTTGAGTCGCCATAGCTCCCGTTCAAGTTGTACTTTATTTATTTCTTTCTCTTAAGGATGCTGCCTCCATCCCCTCTTTGCTTGTTTCTGTATCCTCTGTGCTGTGTAAACACAGCCAGGACTTACCTTCTTGTCCGCACTATTTTTCAGAGAGCACAGCGTAGCCCCAGACACAGGTCTGGGAGCAGCGTCTGCAGGGCCCTGGTGCATTGAGACAGGAAGTGCTGAAGGGTAGAAAGGTGCTCGGAAAAGGTGGTGGCATCCATGAAAAACCTGTCACCAAGGGCAAGGGCTGGACAGAAGCGATAGCAATGACTGCAGATCTGTGGGGGAAAAGTCTGCAGCTGAGGGAAGAGAAAGAAAGGGAGTGTGCGTGCGTGTGAGTGTGTGTGTGTGTGAGTGTGTGTGAGTGTGAGAGTGTGCGTGCGTGTGAGTAAGTGCGTGCATGTGTGTGAGTGAGAGTGTGTGTGAGTGCGTGTGTGTGTGAGTGTGTGCGTGCGTGTGAGTGTGTGCATGTGTGTGAGTGTGTGTGAATGTGTGTGCGAGCGTGTGAGTGTGCGTGAGTGCGTGAGTGAGTGTGTGAGTGTGTGTACATGTGAGTGTGCGTGTGTGAGTGTGTCTGTGTGAGTGCGTGTGAGTGTGTGTGAGTGTGTGTGAGTGTGTGAGTGCGTGCATGTGAGTGTGTGAGTGTGTACGTGTGTGAGTGTGTGTGCGTGCGTGTGTGTGAGTGTGTGTGAGATTGTGTGTGAATGTGAGTGTATGTGTTTGTGAGTATGTGAGTGTGCATGCGTGTGAGTGTGTGTGACTGCGTGTGAGTGTGCGCGCGTGTGTGTGAGTGTGCATGAGTGTGTGTGTGTTTCTGTGTGCGTGTGTGTGCGTGCATGTGTGTCTGTGAGTGCGTGCATGTGTGTGGTGTGTGAGTGCGTGTGTGTATGTATGTGTGAGTGCGTGTGTGTGTTTGTGCTCATGCGTGTGTGTGAGTGCGTGCCTGCCTGCCTGCCTAAACAGTAATTGTGCAAGGCCAAGTTCTGAGTAGGAAGAGGTGGACGGAAGTAGGTTAGACAGGCAATAGAGGAAGGCCAAGGCTCCATTCTTGACATACTTAGAGGTGATGAAGACAGCAAGAGAACAGGATCTCGAGAACGCTGGGATTCCTCCTGTGGTCCTTGCTTCGCTGGTGTACCCGTTGCTAATTGGGAGGTCTACCTAAGCGGGGGTACTGGTAAGACTATGTGAACGAACTCAGTGTTACCGATCACCTAAGGATTAACTCATGTCATATGTGTTTACCACAGTGACAGTAAACTAAATGAAAAAAGGTACTGAGGTTACAGAGACTTTTCTTTTTAGATCATAGTTAACTCAAGGTCGGAACAAGTAGTTTATCCCATTAGATCAGTACTTTAAGGCGTGTTCTGGTTCTACTTAATATTGTAGGGATTTTTCCATAACTTGTGGAACAATTTTCTGGGAACTTTCTCTCCCCCCCCCAGTCTCTCTGTCTCTCTCTGTCTCTGTCTGTCTGTCTGTCTCTCTCTTTCTTCCTGAGACAGGGTTTCTCTGTGTAACAACATCCCTGGCTATTCTAGAACTCACTCTGTAGACCAAACGCAAAAGATCCACCTGCCTCTGCCTCCCTAGTGCTGGGATTAAAGATGTGCGCCACCACGCGGCTGGCTGGAAGCTTTTTACTTAACGACTTATCACAGCCTCGAGTGGCAGGTAGAAGATCTCTGGTAAAGGGACAGAGAAGTAAGCGTCCAGAGGGAGGTGTGTGCCGGTCTGAAGGCTTGCTGCATGGTGTTCGCTCTAGCTGAATTGTCACTTCAGCAGGACAATTGGAGGTGGCAGAGGGAACTGTCCTCAGGGCTCTGTGTCATGTCACCATGGGCTGAAGGCAGCCTGGCTGCTGTGGAGAGCTGGGGAAGGGCCAGGTGTAGTTGGAGAGAGCAACCCTGAATAGGAGCAGCCAGCACCATTGTGGGGAGGGATATGAGGGAAAAGCAGGGGACTTCACGTTAGGAACCAGATCCATGCCCTGAGCTTCCCTAGCTAGTCCCGCCTTTGCTCGCCTACCCATCAGGGTCTGGTGTCCCTGGAGCTGCCAAGTGGCAGGGGTAAGAGACGATTTGTAAATTAAGTCCCCCTCTGGCTTGAAAATTCCTGGTTCTAAGAATATCTTTTCCATATCAGTTCTTTGGAATGAATCTTATTTTCAACTCATGTAAACAGTTTTAAAATGCTGTTTGGAATAAGTAAAGTAACACTAAGAAAGACTCAAAGAGTAATCAGCCGAATTGTGAATATCTCCCTTAATGTTTTTTTGTGCAAAAAATCTGCTAAAAAAAAAAAAAAAAAAAAAGCTAATAAAAGTAAAAGAGAAATGCCAAGTGAATGCCCTTTGAGAAATCTAAGGAGCATCATGGCAACTTTCCAGACACCAAAGCCCAGACAGCACTCAGCGGCTCAAGGTGCGTCTGGGCCTTGAGAAATCTGACACAGCGTCGGACGAATACCTTTCTCCTGACACGTTTATTACCCCCTTTTCCTGGGAGTCATAACCTAACACCAAGAAGAGAACTCATAGTCACGTCTCATTTGTCTCCGCTGTTCTGCCTTCCGCTTGAAATTTCTCATTTGGTCCTTTTCTGAAACAGTGGGTGCAGATGCGTAGCTATCTTTTAGCCTCTTAATTTTTGCAGTGCTCACCCGGCCTGAGAAACAGTCACGCTTGAAAAAAAAGAAAATGTATTAATTAAAACTTGAGTTTGTGTTGCTGCTGTTGTTTTATACCCTAGACCACATTTTTGTTTTGACATGCCTAAGAATATGCCAGAAATGGAAGGCGGTCTCATTGGAGGTTCCTATAAAATGAATTGCCTCGCTCCCCAGAAAGCTGCATGCATTAGACAGCTTCCAGCAAGCCTAAGACATCTCCAGCACCGCGAGATCATTTTACCGAGTAGCCTTTCACAAGGGTCGGCGCAGGGAGCAGCAGCCAGCCCCTCCAAGGAAGCTGCATCCGATTTTATGCGGATGTAAAGTTTTATGACCTTCAAATTCAGATCACAAGCACAAATTGTTCCAGGTTGAGACTGGTGGATCTCTCTCTTCAGGCATGGGAGATGGGAAGTGTCTTGTTTGTTTGAGCTACACGGGTCTCATTCTGTCTGACCTGAGTAGTGGGAGTGAGGAAGACCAGACCCTGACTGATAAGGGGGGGTCTGGCTATCCAGGAACATGTCCAGCCTTAAGTTGCTGCCTCTTTGTGAGATTTGATTAGGATGTAGTCACTAGCTATGACAACTGCTTGTTGCTACAAGGCTGCCTTTTCTATCAGTCACCAAAATCACCACGCTTCTTTTAGGTCGGGCGTACTTTCTTGGTAATCCTGCAGAGATTTTACAGTCTCTGTGCATTCTGGGCATTCATTCTGGGCAGTCAGTCCGTCTCCAGCACGTACCAAGGGCTGTCCACCCAATGCTCATTAGGGAAGGCAAAAATTACCCCTAAGAGATTGCACACCGTCCAGTGTGTTTCTGCCTTGGGACCTGCAGAGTTAGGGAAGTGGCTGTCCTCTGTCTGTGGTGTTGAGGAGCCTGGCTTTTCTCCTCCTGCCACAGGCCATGGTATGGTAGCATTGTGCCCGCGTGCATCACTACATATGTAGCAATTAGTCAAGTACTGAAGGATTGGTCCATCCCCTTGAGGCCCACTCTGTAGTGCCTGAACATGACTTCCCCAAGGCCTGCTGCATTCCACAGCCCAGGGAGAACTCCAGACTTGTAGAAAAGTTCTAGGATCATAGGGCAGCTCTTTCATTGGCCCTCTTTCTAGGGCCAAGGCCTCAGCCTAAACATCTCGCGTACCTCACGTCAGGTACTGTCTGTACATAGGACTCTACAAGAGTGCTCACTTAAAGTTCTTAGGGTCATTGCCAACTTTCTAGAAGTCATCCAAGGACTTGGTGAGGTAAGACAGAATGCGGATCCCTTTTGATGCGACACTGGATTCCTTGGTCCTAGGACATGGATCCAGTCTGGGCCCTACCTGCTCTTGTGGTTGAACACATGCAAAGGACAGTGAATGGTGATTGGCCTTGCAGCGCCATAAATAGGTTTCAGGCATAGGAAGCAAAGAACTGGAATTTGGTGGAAAGCAATCCAGTGGCTCACTGGCAGACCCGACGTGGCTTCCTCTTTCCAGAGTGGCTGGCAGAGTCAGTACTCAACAAACCAGCTGTAGGAAGCGCGTAACTGAACAGGAATTGGTGCGTCCACCATGCCTTGAATATACATAGTATAGCTCCGTGTTCATAAGGATGGATTCTACAACTATGTTAGAAATTTGAATAGCAAAACATTAAGTAGAAGGGTGATATGACACAGTGGTTTTGATGTGTTATGAGCAGGTTTTCCCGCCAGCCTGGTCCCACAGCCGTGCCAGCCCCAGATAACACGCAGAGATGCTGTGTCAGATATAAAGCTGTTGGCCTGTTACTACTGTTTTTTATTGGCTAGCTGTGTCTTAAACATTAACCCATTTCTATCAATCTACGTGTCTCCACGTGGTCTTATCTTACCAGAGAGAGGGTTTGTAGTTCTTCTCTCTCGGTCTGTTTTGAATCTTCTCTCCTACATATCCCTGAATCCTCCTTCTCTCCTAGTCCCGCCTATCTTGCTTTCCTATGGGCCAATAGGGCTTTATTCATTAACCAATAACAGAAACATATTTACAGAATGACATCTCCCATCATTAAGGAATCCTACCCTTATTTCACTCATGCTTAGCCCTTAAGTCCCTTTTTAGTATTTTATAAACAGCGTGCCATTCTCTGAATGGAATTGTCTACAAAACTTAATCTGAGATAGCTTTGAGTATAAAATTTTCTTGCTCCTGAATGCAAGCTCAAGAGGAAAAGTGGAAATACCCACACATATCTCTGTGCTCACAGAGTATAATCGCTGTTAGCAAGGCTGCCCTCAGTAAGCATACGGTAGGACTGTATTCCAATACAGCCGCCTAGGGCCAGGCACCGCGTTCATCCCATCGGCTGTTTGACTCTGGATGACTGACTGACCTCCCTCTCCTTGAGCCTTCATTGAGGTGTAAGTCCAATGCAGGTGGCAATGCATTGTCCGGCAGTTTGATAAGAAGGACTAAGTAATGTGCCTGTCCACAATCTCGGTGGTTTCCACGACACGTCGCCTCAGGATAGTATGGATAAAGAGGGACATTTGTTATCCAAGGACCCTGATACTTCCCATGCTGCCCTACTCTCCTCCAGGTCCTTAGGGCCTGCTCTGTTCAGTTTCTCCTGAAGAGAACTAAGACTGCATAGAAAGGGGGGTATTCCATGAGAGAACCAGGACCAAAAATGGCCCTAATCATTTGTGCCCTAAAGAGGAAGGCTCAGCTGTGGGTGTGCATGTGTAGGTTATGCCACAGCTATCAAAGGTAGGATACATATATCCTGGCACAAAGGTAGAATATAAATATATATATATATATATAACTTCTATGGGGAAAAAAACCTCAATTCATTTACACAGGAGAGTCATTTTTCTAAAAGATGTATTGATTTTTATTTTAAGTGTGCATGGCTTTTGTGTGTGCAGTGCCCTTGGAGGCCAGAAGAGGGCAGTGGATCACCAGGAACTGAGGTAACAAAGTTGTGAGCCTCCTAGTAGGTGCGGGGGAACTGGATCCTGGTCCTTAAGAGCACTTACCACAGAGCCGTGCAAACCCCAGAAGAGCTATTTTTGTCCAAAACAGTAAGAATGTAAATTATGAAAGAAAACTAAGCAACATACAACACAAAGTTGAAGCCAAAACAAACAAAAACATCATATGAGGCCCTTTCTTCTTGCCCACTACTGTATTCATAGCTTTTGTACGTGGGGAAGAGATGTTCTAAGTTAGGATTATTTTACCAAAAATAAAATCTGAGTAGGGCAGCTCACCCACTCCACACTCAAAAAAAAAAAAAAAAAAATCACAAAATTGATTGCAGAAAGATTGTTCAGTGCAGTGCCTTCTCCTGAGGTTTTGTATTTAACAATGACAACAAAGTCTGCTTAAGGGAAAAGAAAACAGGTTGAGAAAACTCAAAACAGAAAGAAGTCTTCTGTGTGGGTGAGTCCTGGGTTCAAATCCCAGCTCTCTATTAAGAAGCCGCATATACTGTTCATAGCAGCAGCAATATTTGAGCAACAACTCAGGAAATTCACTGGACTTAAAACCCTACTACGTTTATTTCAAACCTCATCAAGGACAGCTATCATTTTCCTAATTTAAAAGAATTTAGGGAACAAAGGGCATCGGTCAACATGTTTACAACCCCACGGTTAGAAGATAAGAAGACAGTGATTTTTCCTGACCAAGCTGAGATGAGGAAGAAAGGTCTTTAGCCCCAATACTACTGTCTGAGTGAGTGACCAACACAGCCCAGTGTTCCACAGAGGACAAACCTGAGCTCCCTACACACACGCCCACGCACACGCATGCACGCACTCACACATGCACGCACACACGCATGCACGCGCACACACGTGTGCATGCACACTCACACGCGCACGCACACACTCACACACGCGCATGCACACTCGCACGCACGCGCGCGCACACACACTCACACATGCACACACACGCATGCAGCGCACACACGTGCATACACACTCACACTCACACACTCACACACACGCGTGTGCACACACATGCACACACGCACACACGCACACACTCACACACGCACACACACACACGTGCACACACACGCGTGCACACACACGCACGCACACACTCACACACGCACACTCACACGCACGCGCATGCGCGCACACGCACGGTATCACTGGACAGAAATACTCCATACTCCTGCCTGCCTTAGGCTTTGCTCTCGGGTCCTCGCTGCTTGCTCAAAGTGCGCACACAAGCATGCTCCCTCCCCCCCCTCTCCCCTTCTCTCCCTCCCCTCCAGCTTTGTTTCACCTCTGCCTCCCACTCCCAACCCCACATTAGGGTAGAAAGTGCTCATTTTACTTTGTTTCCTGTTCTTCATGAGAAAGTAAGCAGATTCGGGCTGCTCACATTCAGCACCCAGCCGGAGTGCAAGATGTCTCGGCAGCAAAGGGTAGTTTCTCGCCGACTAGCTACGCTCTCACATTTGTGCATGGGACTGCAGATGCCTGAGGTTCTGCAGACTCCTCACACTCGTTACACTGGCTTCCCTGACTTCTCCCAAGCCTGGCAGGTCCGACCGGGAGGGCTCTGCTACTGACGACACAGTCTATTGGATAACACCTTTGGCACACACCTCTGAAACCTACAATGTGCGGCTTGAAGCTGTTAGAAAACTGCGTGGCTGCCGATCTTTGCAATATGGTTCCTGTTTGCACAGAGACTCATAGTGATCTGTAACAAAAGCCCCAGTCGGGAGGTGTGATGAGGGCTCCCGTACATACAGTTGCGAGGGAAGTGCCCCGCCACCCACACCTGGTGTTTCTGAGGTGCATGGTGTTCCCCTTCCCAAGAGACAACAGAAGCAACGGGAAATAAAAAAAAACCCAATGGACGTTCAGCTCACAGAAAGCCAATTAATTGTGCATCCACTTGTGCTAAGGTGACTGTCATCAGAGCATCAATTTGTCTTGATACTTTTAGAGTTTAATGGACCTTCTAAAGGCAGCTTGTCTGTCTGTGTGTTTACTGTCAGTCTCACCAAATTACAGCTCCCACACTTGAATGCATAGGCTCTGATTGCCTCCTCAGAGTAAAATATGTTTCATAAGTCTCATCTGGCTTGTATCCCTAATAGTCTCCCCGGTAATTCAACTCCTGGATTTCACTTGCCAGGTGCCAATGTCTTGTACTGCTGTTTCTCCAAAGCCAGACCCCTGGGGTTTAGCATTTAGGAGTGTGCTGGCCTGCTGCTTCAAAGCCTCACCATCATCCTCAGAGTAATTGCAGAAAATTCTGCTTCATCTTAGAAACATCACTTTCCCGTGTTCCAACACCACACTCACTTGCCCGCTTGTGTAAGTACTTTCAAACGTTGCCTGCCAGGTACCTTTAAAAAGGTCTTTCTCGGTTCCCTTTCCTCGGAGGCTTGTCTGCATCAGTCCCTGAGTCATTGGTGGCTAGGCGCTTGGTGTCAAGCTTTCCTGGCAGTGGTACAAGCTGGAGCCTCAGCTGTGCCTTGTCCATATGTTCTCATGGCATATGCCATGTGATTTCTAAGAATGGGCAACCCAGAGCATCTTTCCAGTTTCAGTTGAAGATTGATAGCTCAGGGTCTGCGTGTGTGTCAGCATGACGTTGCCTCGTGTCTATTCACCCAGAGTGTCTGAGGAATGTGGCTTCCGTTTTTGATGGCACACCCGTAAGCTATGGATCAAGAGGGCCCCCTTTCTTCCTCCGCCAGAGGAGTTTGACAAGTGAGGGACCGGACATTGCTAAGTCCTTCTGGAGACGAGACAGGGACACCACACATAACTGCTCTTCTCAAGCCAGACCCTGGCACAGTGCTGCCTCCTGCAGCAGAACACATACAAGGAAATAAACTACCAGTGTCTCTTAAAAGAGTTCCGATGCAGTCGGGCCTGGAGTGGCAGTAACGTGCAGTTTTCCATTGCCTTGGACGTGGTGTTTGGGCAGCGCAGTCTGCAGGCTCCGGGTACACGGTACACACTGGCGGCTGAGTCCCGGCCTCCGTCTGTGAAGAATGGCGCCCTTGTCTACGAGGCATGTGTACCTATCTCTCCCCACACAGGCCCGAGCCGATGGAGTCACTCTCCATCAGATCTTCTGTGTTGAAATTCCTAAGAGAACGTTTTGATGATTCAGTCTGTCGGCATGTTCCACTAATCTTCATATCTGACGTGATATCAGAGACACACTTAATGAGTTGCAGCTCTCCAGTAAGTTGCTACGGTCAGGCCTAAAAGGCTTTCTCAGGCAGTTCCAGAGACCCACTTTCCCTTATCTCCTTGGTTTCAGGGCCTTCTAGAGAACAAATGACTGGTCCTTTTCCAAAGGGACCAGATTTCCTGTCTGGTGCTTTTGTTCCCCCAGAAAAGGAAGGAAGGAAGGAAGCAAGGAGGGAGGGAGGGAGGGAGGGAGGGAGGGGGGAGGGAGGGAGGGAGGGAGGGAGGGAGGGAGGGAGGGAGGGAGGGGGAGGGAGGGAGGGAGGAGGGAAGGAAGGAAGGAAGGAAGGAAGGAAGGAAGGAAGGAAGGAAGGAAGGAGGGAAGGAAGTGAAAACAGTTGTCTTCCCCTAAGAGACTGGGTCCAGCGCAAACTGAATCTTGAGGTGCCCCACCCCGTGTCCCCTCCCCCGGAGACTGCCTCAAATAGAGCAGTGTGACTCCTGAGCCTCAGCAGCTGGTGATAGACGTAGGGCCACTCTGAAACACAGACAGCCTGCCGTGGTGAGGGTCAGTGTTTCCTGGTGGCCTGTCACTTGTCTCCTTGTGCCTCTTAAGACCCTTTGAGTGCAGTTATTTATACAGGGCCCCCATCTGCCATTTAGCCTCCAGCTTGTTCCAAAGAAGACTCTCTACCTTTAGTTTTCATATGCTGAGTTAGGCACATGTTTGCAGGCCACGCTTAACACTAATCACAACGCCTTAAAAGGTATCACTCCCCCTGTCCTAGTTAATAATTTATTTTTAAAGAGTCTAATGCTCCGTGTTCTGGGACCTCATTTTCCATTTCTCTTCTATATTTTTGTTCTTCCTGTAGATACAGCCAGGTTGAATTTTAAAATGTTCTCTTAATTAAATCTGTTCTGAGTCTCTTATGAGTTTTAGAACTTCTGCTTTAGAATAGAAGCCAAATTGGGAAGCAATGGGTGAACATACAAAGCCAGCCAGCCAGTCAAATCCAGAACAAAATGGCTGATCTTTCTTCCTAGGTATACCGGAATTCAAAGTGTGCGTTGCATGCTGTCCTGGATGAGATTACTTTTCACCGGCCAGATTCTTAAAAGAATGGAGAATTAAGCATGATAGTGATTCATATTTTACATTTCTTCCAGTTATTAGAGTTTTACAACTAAAGGAAGCAAACAGGAGGAGCTGCGATAGAAAGCTCTTATTGGTTGGGTCATAAAAGCAAAAACTCTTAGAAGCAGCAGATTTTCCCAGAACAATGTAGATAGATCTTGTTAAAAAACGATTTAATAATGCATGTTAGTTCGCTTGATCCTTTTCCTGTACACTCAACACACCTGAGGGTTTCATCTTGTTCCCTGGCAGCCTTGTAAGTCTTTCAAAGCCTGACTGTCTCTGCCCACAGCACCGTGTCTGGTACATAGTGAAGTCCTGCCTGTCTCTGAGGACATCTCAGCTTGTGTCCAAGCATCTTCGCCCAAAGGTTAAGGGCAAGAAAGGGAAGAGAAGACTGCAGTCTCTGCTTTATTTTGTTAGTTGGCTCAGCGAGCCCTCACTGAGGGCTGGTCCACATGGTTCCTGCCCCGGATGTGGGGTTAGCCAAGAGAATGAGAGGGCATGCTTGTGAAAAGCTCTGTGAGACCCAAAATCTGCCTTCACTCTGGAAAATTCCTGTTCCAGTGGGGCGGGGGTGGTGGAGAAATAGTCAAAGGGTGTGCAGACATGGGGTGAGTAGGCAATCCGTGCTTTAGGGAAGGGACTTCAAAGAAAGGAAGCAGAGGCAGGTGAGCGAGAAGAGGTGCCTAGCTGGGTCTTTTGGGTGAGTAGTGATTTAGCCATGAAAATTAGCGCATGACATACTGAGGAAGGTAGCATCCTGGGGTACTGAGTCACAGAGTGGTCGGGCTGTGGCTGTTTGGTTAGAGATGCTTTTCTTAGTGCTTGCTTCCCAAGTTGGATGTGAGTCCTGGGAGGGTTTGGGGGTTTTTTGTTTGTTTGTTTTTTTGCATCTATTGCAAGTTTTCCTCAGAGAAGACAAGCGGGAATGCTGACAGATTTCATGATTGCTATACACACTGAAGAGAGTGTTTTTGTGTCCTTGCCCTGGCCACTCACTGGTGTAGATACACAATGAAATATCAGAAACACCAAGAGAAAAAGGATAAAGATGAAAAGTGCATGGTGTATAAGCCCTCAGGAGCTGTGACACTGTGAGGAAGGATCATCCATGTATCCATGTACATCTGTGTATACGCACATACGAAATTGTACCTTAGCATGGTTTGAATGGCTCCCGTGGAGGTAAGGAGAAGGAGACCTCTTCGGCTGCAATGGTTAGGGCGTGAGATATGGCATTGGAGTTTCTAGTAGTGTTGATGGAGGAGGAGGAAGGTACCAGGCACTTTTCTAAGCACTTAATATATCTGCAAATGAACTCTGTAAGGTAGGTATTATTCTTTTATTTTTAGGTATTATAATAATTATTATTATGCCCTAATTTAGAACCAAAGACTTGGAGAAGTTAAGGAACTTACCCAAAAATCAAGCGTCTAGGAAGTGGGAACTTGAGTATGGATGGCTCTGCCTCTGATGCACTTAGCAACACTGGACCACCACCCACAGGAAGAGGGGGAGAGGGCCCTAAGAGAGGTAGCTTGTGCGGCAAACGTGAGGTTTGTGAAAGCAGGAGGTTTGAGGAGTCGACTGTGCTCCACCCGGCGAGAACTGTGGAAGATGGACGGCCCTGTTGTGTAGTAGACCCATGATTCATCTTTCAAGTGATTTCCATCATGGTCCAGCGTACCAGACGGTCTTTTACTGGCTTTTCACGTGTGTGGTCTGTCTTTCATCACTAAAATGTAAGGGCCAGGAGTTTGGGGCCGTTCCTCTTTCTTTACTGCTGTGTCCTAGCCTTTCAGGACAGTGTCTGGCAAGCAGTAAATTCAGTTCAGTCCACATCACGGAGGAGTCTACAACCTTCTAACAATGTCTGGCCTGTTGGGGACTCATGCCATGTATTGGCAGCCACCAATGAACAGGGTTCATGTGCTAGAGTGTCCTGTGTTGTCATGTGTGTTCTGCTTGGAGTGCTCTCAAAAAAAAATGGGTTGCTTATCAGGATTTTTTTTTTCTTTTCGGTGGGACATGGAAAACTCGTTCTCATGGAATTTAGTCAGTCTTGCGGCTGAATAGCCTCAAGCTTTATTCCCTTTAAATTTCCCTTCACCATACTAGATTATTCTGGAGTGTTGTTGGAATCGATCACATGACCGTGATATATAGAAGATGGAAATTGGGCAGCACAGTTAAAACCACTGTGAAGGGGAGTCTGGTTAAATGCCACTCTGAGCATCATGTGCTTTAGATAACAAAGGCCCTATGGACTTTGCTCTAAGAGATTTGCTCTGCTTAAGAACTTTTTTCTTTCTGTAGTTTGTTCAATTGAGTTCCTTACATTGGAATGACTCTGTTAAAACTAGAATCTATACTCTGCAGTTGGGGTATTGTCAAACCCTTTAAAGCCCCTAACGTAATAGGACTATGTATTAGGCAGGCTTGGTGTGTTCTGTTAAGTGGTTATAGCACGCAAAGCTGTGACCGAGCAAGCACTAGCGCTCAACCAACGATGCTGTCGCAATTTATGTTTGTTTGGCTCACTACTTCCTTAGACAAAGACTTGCAAAGTGACTTCATAAGAAAATAACAACTCAAAAATAGAAACAGAAGATCAGGACATACATATCTCCACTGTGTACACACGTGTGTGTGTGTGTGTGTGTGTGTGTGTGTGTGTGTGTGTGTGTGTGTGTGTGCGTGTGTGTGTGTGTGTGTGTGCTGTGTGTGTGTGTGTGTCTGTGTGTGTGTGTGTGTGTGTGTGTGTGTGTGTGTGTGTGTGTGTGTGTGTCTGTGTGTGTCTGTGTGTGTGCTGCTGGATGTTGAACCTAGGGCCCTGCATGCTGGGCTGTGCTTTCCTGTGAACCCATATTCATAGCCTAGCAAAGACATCTATAACAACACCAACTCTGGGGGTCAGATCACTCCTCTGGTTGAGTTTCATATTGAGTTTGGGGAAAATAACAGAGCAAGAATTCATGATCTCTGGCATTGTTCTCATTATGGGAAAAGAGAGTAGACTTGTCTTCAAAGGGGAGTAAAAGCTGTGCTAGAATAATACTAAATGTTTTTCTTTCCATGGGAGTAATCAATGAGTAATCCATGACAAAATTTCACATTAAAAATCCTGGATCTTTTTTTAGTGAGGTGCAAATTATTGTTAGACATGCTATTAAACATAAGCCATAATGGGAAAATTCAACAAACTGAACATCATCAAAGTTAACAGACACAATATTACGTCAGTTGGCCAGCAAGCAAATGAAAAGATGTACATCAGTAGTCATCAGAGAAATGTAAGCTCAAACCACTGCGTGATATTTAACTTAGATGTTAGCTATTATAGGATGTGTGACAAGGGAAACTTGTGTGTATTTCTGGTGGGAATGCATAATAGTGCCGCTCTGAACTACACGGGATGAAAACCCTAGTATTAAGATGCCCGGCCAAAGCCTATGTTTCTTAAGTAAGATGATCTGAAGAGTCCGGCTGTGTCTGTTGTATGAGTAGACGACAGCATTACTGAGGGTCAGCAGTCCGGCTGCGTCTGTTGTATGAGTAGACGACAGCATTACTGAGGGTCAGCAGTCCGGCTGCGTCTGTTGTATGAGTAGACGACAGCATTACTGAGGGTCAGCAGTCATTGCTCTCTTCCCCATGGGTACAGCACGCGTTTATTGGCCTTCCTGACGTGCGGTGGTGGGTGGGCATTGGATATGTCTGCCAGTAGGGTGTTCTGATTTCCCTCAATCCCCTTCCTGCTCCTTGGTATACTCAAAGATATGTTTTGACTTCAGTATGTTTTTAGATGAACTTCTAAAAACCAGAGAAGTTCGTTTGTTTGGAGACTGAGTCCAGTCTCAAGTGTGATAGATAGAGCCTCTGTACTCCTCTCAAAAGGCAACGGACACATCCTTTTCCATCGGGAAGTAGTCTGCTCTGTGGTGATCCCTCCTGCGGATCTGGTGAGAGTGGCGGAGAGGTCTGCTGCAAAGGGTGCAAAAGGCATGTTTAGAACCCTGAGTGTATGGGCGGACATCATGTGTGTATCTGCTAATACCTGAGCACTGATGAAGTCTCAAGCAAGATGGGTAACTTTTTTTCCTTTAATCCCAGGGAGGCTGCTTCACATGGAGGGCAATGGTGTTTGAGACTTTTCTAGATGCTCCCAGCTTCTTAGCTGTCTCCAGAACATTGTGTGTAGAAAACCTTTTCCATGTTGAGAGGTGTCATTAGAGTAAGGCTATATTACAGAAATGCTAACACACCCCATCTGTGCTTTTCTCCATGTCCATTCTCCCGCCCCGGAAAGACAGGGAGACACACAGGAAGGTATGCACACCTGCCCATACTTTTCAGTGACTTAGTTCTTAAAGTAAGGGCCCAATAATTATAGATATAGTTTGTGTGTTGGTGTACTGGTGTTGCTGCAAGAGATGTCTAAAAAACGACTTTCGTATTCCCATTTTACAGATGTGAAAATGGATGAATGTGATATGTAGGAACACAGCGTGCCAGGCATGGCGGTCAGTTAGCAGTTAAGTAAAGAGTGAGTCCCCTGCTGGGCAGCCATACTCCTGCTAGCCTTACGTGGAAAGCCACTGCTTCCTGACATCCGGTTGGCTAATTCCTTCTCTGTCAATCACTTCCATGCAAGCTGGAGAGACTATAAATTCACATTTCTGGAGACACATGGTCAAAATAGCACTTTATATTCAGTGTGAAATTCTTAAAATGAAACCCAGCTGTCAGATGGGAAGAATCGGCGAGGGGAATATTGGGTGTGCACGGGGTTCATGGTTTTCCAGAGAGCTTTCTATACTTTGTGCAGACAGAGGAATATTTTCAGGCATCTATGATGCAGCACAAATGTGGTTCTTTAGCTTGGACTATGTGTCTAATTTGTAACGCCTCGTAAAAACCGTGAGAAGCATGAGCAGGCCGTTCCATTGCCTGCAAAGAAAATTTGCTCATTCAGACGACCGTTTTTTCAATTCTTTCCTAAGTGCTGGTTAATAAATGGTGTCTTTTGGTGCTCGGAATAATTCCTTGCCTTAATAACTTAATTAGTGAGAGTGCAGAGAGCTGGCTTAGCCGGTGTCTGTCTCCACCTCTGGCAGAGCCCCTGCCCAGCCCTCTCCCAGTTGGTCTCCCATGTCCTTTGCTGTCCTCTGGCTGGTAGGGAGTATCACATGCCCTGACGATTGAGGTCATCAGCCCTGCCATGACCAAGCAAACCCCCAGCTCACAGCACCATGCTCTTGGCTCCCAGCAGAAGGGCAGCGAAGGGTGCTATAACCTGTGACCAGGTTGCTACATGTCTGCTCTCTGCAGCACTGCCTAAGACGTCAGATGCAAGTACTTCAGCAGCTGCAAGAGATTTCAGGTTCCCAGATGTTTGATGAAAACTCTTGTGCTGCATTTAACTGCTAAGAAATGTGTGGCTTATGGGTGTTGTCGGTCTGGATGAAAAGCTGGGAGGCAAGTAAGAAAGACTGTGTTTCTCAAATATGAATTTCACCCCAGCCACCCATTTCCTTCTTTTCACATGAAACAATAGATTATATACGTTCACCCAACGTTTGCAGACTCATTACTAGATCTCCGAGTCCAGGTCCTTTATACTAAACATGGTAAAGATAAGGTATATCCAGTAACGCCTAGTCTGAAGATAACATTTGTGAGCATGTGACATTGTGTGTCACTTCCATCATTAATAGACGTTACTGTCACCCCGTGCTTTAACGAATGGTAGTAGGCGCAAACTATCATTTTCTCATACTGGCATCTAACAGGTTTTATTTTCAAGGCATATATCATGGAATCATCACTTTGCAAATAGAAAAGTCAGTATGAGACGTTTTTGAAGAAATGTGGTAATTTCAGAGTAACATAGCACAATTCTATAAAGTTCTAAGGTCCCCAGTTACCTAGAGAACTGTAAGTGTGGGAGATGGTGATGTGAGCCGCTGGTTAAGAAAAGCATGGGGCACTTTACCTCCTTGACATGTACCTTATCCTTCTCTTTCTATTCCTGAGTCCAGAAAACAGTCACCCATGTCAGTTAGGAAGCAGCTGCTCAAGGCTGGGGGTGGCGACACTCACCTTAATACCAGCACCTGGGGGCAGAGGCAGACAGATGCCTGAGTTCAAGGCAAGTTCCAGACAGCCAGGGCTACACAGAAATATCCTACCGGAAGGGAGGGAGGGGGGAAGGGAAAGGGAGGGGGGAAGGGAAGAGGGAGGGGAGGGGAGGGGAGGGGAAGGGAAGGGAAGGGAAGAGAAGGGAAGGGAACGGAAGGGAACGGAAGGGAACGGAAGGGAACGGAAGGGAACGGAAGGGAGGAAGGAAAGGAAAATACCATTTCAAATTCACCCAGGGTAATTAAACATTTACGGAGGCAGTGTCCATTTGTAAGCTATGTGTATAGAGACGTGAATGTTTCTAAGGAAACTGTCATGGTATGAGTATGTGTGAGTGTGGGTTTGAGCATTTTAATTTCATTTATTTAGACTTTGCTTCCCTTCGCCAGAGGCTGGGAGGTGATAGACATGAGTATTGATTCTGGCGGTGGACGTGTTTCGTATAGCACCCTGAACCTCGGAGTGCAGTAAGTGTTAATGACTTCCCCTCCGAGCCAGCTCAGAAATGACAAAGGTGTGGTTGGCGTCCTGGAGCTGCGGGTCCACAGCAGCCCACTGGTCTCGCCCTCATTGATAGTTGAACAGTTAATCAAATGTGGGTCCTGCAGAGAGTGAGATTGGCCTAATGCCAATCCTAAAGCCTGGGTTCCTGTCCAGCGCTGGGAAGGCAGAAAACAATTGGTTAAAATAGGAATATTTTAATGAGCTTTTTTTTTTTTTAAACTTACACATATAGACACTAATCTTTTCATGAGACAAGGGATTTTCTCAAATGTTTGGCCACTAGTGTGAGTTTTGTGCTCTGTTTCAAGGTATAGAGCGTGGCTGTTTCCCTCTTCTGTTTCTTTAAAAGAGACCCATGAGATAAAGGTACTTGAAGCAATCTTCCCTCCCAATCCTTTATCAGTTTTGGAAAATGTATTACTGAAATCTAATTCAAGAGCAGTTTGTTTTTAATGGCTTTGCTTTATTAAGTTCTTTGAATACCTTCCACTTAATTTTTCATAGAAATAGACATTATCTTTTCAAGTTCCTATTTCATCTGTTGGCATCACATTAATTAAGCTACTTAATGATAAGAACGAATATGATTGCCACAAGAATTGTGAAGCAACTTAGGGGCAGGCGTAGTAGAAACCCAGTCCGGCAGTCGTGAGTGCCTGCCATCATTTTGCGTGGCCTGTCAAAACCCATTGTGTGGGAGGCTTCAAGCATCATCTTGTACCGGGGCAGTGGAGACTCAGCTAACCCTAGATGATTAAGAGGAAGCTAATCAACAGAGCCTTTATTCTCGCTGTGTATTGTCTTTAAATTAACCAAGGCTTTGTCCTTACCTGTGACAGCTTTGTGTTAGTTATGTGGCACAGATCATTGCTGACTTTTAACCCACTGGTTCTAAGTCACTCCAGCTTCCCTTTGACCGGAAGCAGTGGCCCTGGGGGGGTTAGGAGGTGGCGGTCACCTCCTGCATGTCACTGGGTGTGATGTACACAGGCGAGGCCCTGCTGATGCATGCGAGTTTTCCACTTTGAGGGGCGGAGAATGCAACTGCTCGGTGCATGCCGTCGACCTGTCCGGCTCAGACCCTGAATCTCCTCACTTTGGGGAAGAGCCTGACCCTTCTTGCCAGTCAGCCAGGAACTGTTCTTTGAATTTTGAGTAAAGGTTTCTCAGCCTGGGCATTGTTGGTTTTGAGGGCTGGAGCGTTCCTTGCTGAGGGGAGGCAGTGATCTGCCCGTGGAAAGTGTAGCAGAAACACTGGTCTAGATCCACCAGGGCCCTCTCCCCGTCGTGGTAGCCCTACATTGCTGAAGGTGCCCTGACACTACGGGTGCCTCTCTTCCTGTGGTTGGTAATTAGTGGCGTTCCTAAGTGTGCAGGGACGAGTACCCCAGGCCACAGGAGCAGCACTGTGGGGAGTGTAGTCCATGGCTGTTGGTGTCTTCCTTCCACAGGCTTTAAAGTGAGTTCAACGGCTTCTGTGTGGAGTTTCTGCTAAAAGTCCCTCGGGATGGATTTCCACGTAGCCTCTCTTGCCTTGGCTGCCTGCGAGCCTCTTTCCAAACTCCTGTTTCTAGTTGCCAAGATATGAGGCTCGTGGGTGAGTCCCGGGCAGCAGGGAAAGATGCTCTCTCCCCACGACTGAAAACATGGCCGCCAGCTACAAGGCCGTGTGTTACCCGTCGCCCTTAGTCAGGTGTGGTTCTGAGAGGTGGGCAGGCTGTCCTCCCTCCACCCTACCCCTACCTGCCTGCCACACTTCCTGTCCTCCCTCCACCCTACCCCTACCTGCCTGCCACACTTCCTGTCCTCCCTCCACCCTACCCCTACCTGCCTGCCACACTTCCTGTCCTCCCTCCACCCTACCCCTACCTGCCTGCCACACTTCCTGTCCTCCCTCCACCCTACCCCTACCTGCCTGCCACACTTCCTGCTTTCCATTTCCTCCCACTGTTTCCCGTGTGCGTCCGTGCTGCAGCCAGATGGCCAGTTGCTGCCTGGAGTGTCCCTGGGACCCTGCTCTGACGGGACGGAGCCACAGGCACCACCACTCACTGCTTGCCATGTTTGTCTGCCTCCCACTTAAGGCCCCACCATCTGAACGTGGACCCGTCAGGTCAGAGTGCTGCCGTAGTGCCACAGGCCAGTATTGCCCGTGCTTATTTGAGTCCTACATGTTACTTGGACTTGCTATTGCTCCTGCTTTCTCATACCTAACGCTTCAGTGGCCACCTCATCGATTGTGAAAATCAGATAAAGATGAAAATATAAACTAGTGTGTTGGGTTTGGGGGGTTTGGTTGTTGGTTTGTTTTGGGGTTTTTTTAATTTTTGTGTATGTAATGCTCTGTCACTATTAATGAACTGTTTATTGCCTTATATTTTGTTGAGTTGGAGGGAGAGTCCTTTGTGTTGGGGAGCTAACGGTGCTTCAGTGATTGGCATGTCGGATAAGCAGAATAGATCCGACAGAATCGAAACATATCCTCCAGGGCATCTGATTGGAGACTAACTGGTTAATGTCTGTTTGTAGCATAGAGCAATATAATCAAGCAAGCTGAATATGAGGCACAGCCAAAAATCTGTTATAATATGCAACAGACTTTTCAGAACATTCAGAGTATGAAATAGGTTGAGGAATTGCCATCCGCAAGTCAGCTAACATCATGTTACGCAGAATGTTTCCTGAAATAAGTCTTTGGGAGGAGGAAGCGCTCTCTCTGACAATTGGTGGCTTTGAAACATAGTAACTAAGCTTCCTTCTCCTTCCTCTCTTGACACAAGCAACGTTGTGGTGGGAAACAAGTCCTCTCAGCGGGGCAAAGCACAGACTCGCAATGGAATGTCTGGGGACACAGCTAGCAATCCAAGCAAAACCAGAAGGGACATAATCTGTGTTGGCACACCTCAGCTACAGAGGCAGACGCCACTGTCGTGACTGATGAGTTGTTCTTCTTTTTCAGGTGCTTGCAGCCCCATTACTTCATAAAACGTAGAACTCATATCGTTAGCCTGCATTTTATGATACCAGGATAGCCATCCAGCCAGCCATATCAATATGCACAGTTAATGGCTATTAAGTTTAAAAAAAAAAAAACTTAAAAGAATCGATTTCATGGTGACTGCATCTAGTTAGGGAAGTCATTTAAGCGACGTTTTACTCGTGTGTAGCAGACCGTTTTATAAGTTACTGATGGCTTTACAAGCCTCTGTTTCAGACAAGCTAATTGGTTGTCTCTGATATGTGTTTGGGGTTTTCACTCATTAACTCCCTTTCCTGTCTAGTACACATTTGACTAGCTCCCATACATCTAGGTTGTGCCGTCAGGAGGAAGTTTGTCAGCAGTGGGTTTCAGACATCCCTACCATCTCTGTTCCTATAGTGAGGATAAATTATAATCAGAGGAAAGAGTCGCGTTTATGATGCCCTTCTGCAAGGGTGAAACGCAGGGGTCACGGGAAGGAGGGGCGATGAGGGAGACGTGCGGGGCTGAAGCCTGGCGGCCTCTGCAATTAATGGTGTTATAGATGGTTACTGAAAAGGCTGCCCGCACCTGCATGCAAAGGCGAGCGCACTCTGAAACTTCCCTTCTGTTCATGTGTCAGTGCCTTCCATTCTCTAAGATAAGAATTAGATGCTTTGCTTGGACACAGATTAAAGGAATAGCTGAAAACACAAGTGTCCTATGGGCCGTGCGTTTTTGGAGTGGTTCTCTTTTCCGTGATAGGGTGTTTACTTTTCTGTTTTCAAAACAACCCATTGCAGCTGCCCGTGGGCATGTGTGTAATAGAGTTTAAACCAATTAGACCTACAGTTTTGAAACTGTTTATGAGATCAGCCTTCTGTGTGAAACCTTGACCTGATTAATTAGAGCAGTAACTCCACTCTGATACCCCAACCCCGTCTTTTACTGTCCTCTTAGTGTGGGGTGAAACGCAGGACCTGTCTCACAGCCTTTGCCATGATAGTTCAGCCCTTGATGTCTATTTAAAAAGAAACAATGAGTGTCTTCTGTGGCCAGCAATGTCATAGGTACATTAGGGAGAACCAAACAGTTTTTTTCACTGCCTCTGTTCCCAAGGAACAAAGGTCCATTATCACATATGAAAAAAATTAGAGAATAATTATCCGAATAGGGGTTATCGTCTTTAAAAATGGAGTTTGGCACAGATATGTAGGGATGTTTCCTTCTATCAAGACTGGTACCCCTCTCGCTAATTTATATAGGAATTGTTTATAATGCCTGGTAGAAGGGAAACAATGACTCACAGAGCTAAAGAACTCACAGGTATGGGCCTTCGCCATGCAGTCCAGGCCTAGAAGCCAACCAGACTTGCTCTTCTGCAGTTCTTCCATTTGTCCTTCTCCCCGTACCAGCCCTGTGTGCAGACTTTGTATCTTAGCATGGTTCTGTTGTGATGGGTAGCTGCCCACAGCTCCCAGAGCCCTTCCTGAGCGTTCACAACAACCCTTGGTAGCCTGGTTTCCCCTACCAAGGTATACTTCCATTTTGTGAACTACTGGGTGTTTTTATCTTTTTAAATTGGGCTTCTTGGTATTTAAGCCACAAACTTCGCCAGGTATTCAAAACGCGGTGCTAGAAGTAAGCAGTTAACAGTCCAAACTACAGAACTGGTTAAATAGATGTAGGGGAGAAAAAAGTTAAGCCAGGGCCCCTGCCTTCAGCCTGTAAACGTAACACCCCTGTGCTCTGTGTGAAAAACATCGTTTAGCATTTTCATTTTTGTGCCTTACTGCATGTTGTTAGCTCTAGTGAATGTAGAAATGACAAGCTGTGAGATACATGTGCCTAACTGGATTTTCTTTTTATACTAATAAGAGACACAGTCTTGAAAAGTAACATGGAAGGAATATAAAACTCCCTGTGCTCAAATCAGCCAATGAAAGAGATTAAAACAGAATCATATGGCATGTATGTGATCCAAGAGAGTGACCTTTAAAGTAAAAGTTGGGAGGGTCGGTTTTCTCCGAGAGTGTAGCTCCTGATAAGCCCACCACACTCCAGTGGAAGGCCGCAGATCAAAGAATATTTGCATGGCACAAATCGGTCTTGATTGAGGGGGGCGCAAACTTGGAGGAGAAGGGGTTGGATCTGAGAAGGTAAATATTATCAAAATAATTGGACAAAATTATCAGACGACTAATTAACATATTTTAAAAAGGTAAAAGTTGGCTTAACCTTAGGAGTCTAAGGAAAAGTACAATCTAAAATCCAAGCAAGAGGTGGGGGCGGGGGAACAAGAAAAATGAGACTGGAAATAAGGAAGAATAGAGATTGGGAAAACAACTGTCAAATAAACAATAAAAAATTAATTTATTGACAATATCAACAAAATTGACCAAAGTTTATCCATCTAAGTAAAAACAGAAGACTTAAATCAACAAAATGAGGTCTGACAACAGACCTAACAGAAGTAGATGCAATTACTGGGGCATGGCATGAGAACTGCTTGCCAGTGAATTAGATAGCCCACATTAGATGTGTGCATTATATATACCCTGTGAATTAGATAGCCCACATTAGATGTGTGCATTATATATACCCTGTGAATTAGATAGCCCAGACTTGATGTGGTTGAATGTGTATACTCTGTGAGTTAGGTACCCCAGACTTGATGTAGATTGTGTATATACTCTGTGAGTTAGATGACCCAGATTAGAGATGCACATTCAGAATGAACAACTGGAGTTAACAGAAAATGGAAAATCCAAATAGACCTTAACAAGTAAATGCATTGTATTAGTAATCTAAACACTGACCCACAAGGAAATATCAGGACCAAATTTTATAAAGTGTTTTTAAAATGAACAATCCTTCTCAAGGAATTCTTTCCAACTCATTGTGTGAGGCCAGGATTCCTATGATCTTAGAGCCAGACAAAAATATTTTATAGAAAATAAACTGCAAGCTGGTATCTCCTGTGACTACATAGGAATCCTCAACTAATAACTGGCAAGATAGCTCATCTGGTAAAGGACTTTGCCGCCAAGCCTGGCACTGAGCTGGATCCTTAAGTCCTGCACGGTGGAGAGAACCAGATCCCACAAGTTGTGACCTGACTTCTGCTTGAGTGCCATGCAATCATGTACTCACATGGATAAAAAAGGATCTTTGTGTGACCAAGTTGATTTTATGTCAGGAATACAAAGATGTTCCAGTGTACAGAAAGCAATGCACAAACACATATCCTCACAAACGATGTAGGAGCATTGGCCACATAGAGTGAGCACAGAACCTCAGAAGTTCTACTCATAGAAAAGATAAGAGAAATAAAAACTTAACATATTTCATAACACATCATTCACAGTAGCCAAATACTGGAACTAACCCCATTGTCTGCAAGCCAGTGAGAGGTAAAATGAGAGCTCTGCGTATACTGGAATATAACTCGGCCATAGCAAGGAGAGCACAGTTGGTGCATGCTTCAGTGTGTGCATGAACCATGAAAACACTGAAAGAGCCGAGTCACAAAGGGCCACGGGCGTGGTTTTGCGTGTGTGAAATGTTCAGGACATACAAAGCCCTTGAAGAAAAAGCTCACAGGGTTTGGCTGAAGGAGGAGCTGAGGCATGGCTGTTAATAAGGAGGCTCTTTTGTGGGTAGACTATTCTAGAACTAGATGGTGGTGGCAACTCCATGGCTCAGTGACTATATGAGAGAGAGAGAGGGGCTGAATTGTACGCTTTAAATGGGTAAAATTATCAAATTATCAGTAATACGAATACAAAATGCCTGCAAAGCCAAATGTAAAGATGCTTGCTAAAGAACTATAGATTCACACAAGCAATGGGAATTCTTAGAGAAGAGGGCTGGAGAGATGGCTCAGTGGTTAAGAGCACTGACTGATCTTCCAGAGGACCTTGGTTCAATTCCCAGCACCCACAAGGCAGCTCACAACTGTCTAACTCCAGTTCCAGGGGACCCCACACCCTCACACAGACCATACAGACAAAATACCTATGCTCATGAAATAAAAATAAATTTTAACAAATCTTCAGAGAAGGAATCCACTTAGAATATTCCAGAATTTTAGAGTCTTTGAATAATTTGACAGAAAAAAAAAAAACTTCTTTAAGACTTCTCAACTACTTAAGGATATCTTAGTTGCTATACATTGTGGATATTTTAAAAGGATATTAGATGTATTAAATTGACAAATGGGATTTTAAAATGTTACAATAGTTAAATCCCTTATAAGTGAGCCTAAATTACCTTATAGGTACCCTGAATTTAAAAAGCTTATAAACACAATATTAAAATGACCACCAAATCTTCAGAAAAAAATCTAGACAGTGTACATTTAGTAAATTATATATTTGTTTTAAAACTGCAAAGTAGCAGTAGCTACTTTCTGTGTACTAAGAGCTGTCTTTAAAGGACACCAGAACTTTCACGGTGACAGAAAGAGTCACCTGTCGGGGCATATTATTAGGGAACTTGGTGAAAAATTTCTCTGTGGCCCTTAGCAACTCTACTCTCTACATGAAGACCAGCCAGGCTGAACATAAAAGGGAATTAAAACATTGGCTTTCTTGGAGACGTCCGACCTGCCGACTAGACTCCTCTTCCCATATTTGACATCATGGCTGGAGCCCTGGCCAGGTTGGGCAAAGCAAAGTGTCCATCTCAGTGAAGTGTAGGTCCAACTGGAGAAAAAGCAATCAGGCAGGATGAGCTCAGAAGCTGAGTGCCCAGACCACGCTCCTGTGCTTGCCTGTTGGAAAGGACACAAAGCTTGGATAGTGAACATTCCAGGCTGTGTGACATGCTGTCTGTCTCTGTAGCAATTACCCCAAATTTGCAGTTGTGGCATAAAAGCAGCCATAGATAATATTTAAGGGAGTGAGCATGCCCTCTTCCAATAAAACTTTATTTGTAAGTAATTCACGGTGTCGGGGTGTGGTGGTGGTGATCCACAAAGGCTACTATGACTGAGGTACCCCCTAATCTTAAATGCTTTTTTCTGTACCTCCAAGGTCTCCTCTTGAAGTTATAAGACTTCAGCCATGTTCTAAAAGATGATGGTGTGGGGGCAGATGTGGTGGCGCACACTTTTAATCCCAGCACGGGGCAGGCAGAGGCAGGTGGATCTCTGCAAGTTTGAGACCAGCCTGGTCTACATAGTGAATTCTAGGACGCTCAGAGCTACACGAGACCCTGTCTCAAAGAGGTGCTGAGTTGGCACTTACCGGCTGGCCCTTTCCATTTGTGGGGAGAAGAACCTTGGTCTAGAAGCAGGGGTTTCAGCAAAGGCCTGCAGGCTGGGCGCCCGAGAGGTCCGATGGGGGTGGGGGATCTTTTCGGATACAGGAGTTCTGAGACGTTTGTCCCTCAGGACCAGAAGCGTCCGCTCATCTTTGCCTCTTAATGGGGATCTCATAAGCAGGTTTTGTTTTGTTTTGTTTTGGCCAGGAGAATAAAATGAGCCCCTCAGACATATCAGAAAGAGAAATTAGAGGTAACTCGTGCCAAACTTGTAGATTAGCTGATCGAGCAAATGTAAGAATGCCTATTGGCGCCACCAGAGCAAATGAGATCGTTGTGTTTGGTCATTCTGGGACATGCTAAGTTCCCCGTGCAGTGGGAACTGGGCTTCTGTGTAATTACTGTCCTAACGTATAGCATCCTGCACGCAGCCGAGGTTACTGGCTTGGGAAGGAGACTTGTAATAAAGGCAAGGCTTAGTCACAGGTAATAACCTGAAGTCGTTTGTCTGGCTTGTGATCGTTCCAAGGTCAGGCAACCACACTGAACATGAGCTTCCTTTAGAAGCTGTGTGGTGAGCACGCTCCATGCAGCCCTCTTGAAACCAAGCATCCACCCTCCTGCACGCACTCGCACACTACCGCGGGTTTGGGGAAGCATCTGTTCCTCACTGGTGCTCAGACAGGCCTGTGCACCGTCTTTGGGGATGCTCCGTGTTGATTTCATTTGTATTATCTATTTCTGTCCTCAGTGGCACACTTAGTACCTTTCTAAATCCTGCCAGCAGCGCTCTGGACCAACCTTTCTCTAAACAAGCTGCCAGCAGTGTGCTCTGAATAATCTTGATGGTGTACTGCCACTGTCTCCAGACCCTCCTGGAGCCGCTGCGTGGGTACTGTACCTTCCTTGGTGAAGATTACCAACTCAAGTCCACCCCCAGGAGCTCTCAAAATCAAGGCGGCAGAGGTAGATGAGCCCCCTTTGCAAACACACAGGCGAGGTGTGGCTACTCAGTGGGCAACAGTTTGGCTGACACTAAGAAAACGAAAAACAAAACAACAACAACAAAACTGGTTAGTTGCGCTCGAAGATTTTGGGGATTGTCAGAATGTTGCAGAGTGTTGATGATTTCATGCATGACTTAAACAGTTTGCTATCCTCACCCCGAGAGTTGCACAGGGAGGAGGACACACATGAGCTGTTGCTGGTCCTGGTGCCAGCAGACCCCAGCGTATGAGTCAGGAGGAAATTTACAAGTATCACTAAAAAGCTTTCCCTGTCATTACAACAGGTTTATCTGCTGAAAAGATGAAAGCAAGAGGCCAGGGTAGAGATGAGCAAACTCTGTTCCTTCCTTAACAGTCATGGGAGAGGCCTGACAAAGTTATAGTCAGTCAGGTCCCCTTGATGGCTTAGAAACTGGAGCAAAGAGATTAAGGGCATGCGTGCCTTCCTAGCTCAGAAACCGTGTGAGCTTAGCTCAGGTCCAGCACATGCAAGACCCAGAATCTGACTCTTAGAACAAAAAAGACAAACAGCAGAAGAAACTCCCATGGTGGCCAGTCTTGGAGATATGTTTAAACGAATAGGAAAACCATAAGGGGTTTGATCAAGATCGGTAACTCAGTTGCCTTCCAAGCTAGCTTATCCTCCTATATACAGTCCATTTTTTTGTACATTTTTTGGTTTGTGGAGTTGTTTTTGAGACAGGGCCTCGCTATGGAGTCCATAAGTGAACCTGGAACACTCTGTGTAGACCAGCCTGACCTCAAACTCACAGAGGTCACCTGCATCAGCCTCCCAAGTGATAGGAACGCGTCAGCCGTTTCTCTTGCTTTTCACTGAAGTGTGGTCTGGGAGCAGGGATGGATGAGAGCCCTTGGGAACCCACGTTACTAACCAGTCTTTTATGATCGCTGGAAGGCCCAGGACTGGGCAGTGTTCCGCAACTACTGTGACCCCAGAGGTGCCGAAAACAGTACTCTACAGGCTGTTGCTGCTTCTGCTTGGCTTGGGATTCTGTCTTGCACTTTTACAAACTGCTGCTCTTAACCCAGCCCACCCACCAGGCTCAGGGGCTTGTTGCCGAGCACCTCCCCTGCCTTGGCTGCTCAGTCACCACAGCCTTGCATGACGGGTAGTAGGTGCATGGATGAAGTTAGAAGTTACAAATTATCAGCTGGGCAGTGGTGGCACTCCTTTAACCCCAGCACTCGGGAGGCAGAGGCAGGCGGATCTCTGTGAGTTCGAGGCCAGCCTGGTCTACAGTAGAGCTAGTTACAAATTATCAAAGTTCCATAGGTTGCTTCAGGCCCCACTATTTCCTGGTGTCACTGCCATCCAGACTCAAGAAGAGCCACTTAGAGTGTGCTGGTGTTTCTCGAAGGAAGTGTAGTAGAAGCAGACGCTCTGCCTTCCATCAGTGGCCCCAGGCAGGCAGGAAAGGCACCGCAGGGGCTGCGTAGAATCAGGTCCGCCCAGGTGACATGTTAGGCACCAGAGCTGTAACATCTTTAGCATCTAACACTGTAGAATGAGAAATGACATAGCATAATGCATGGCCCGGTCCCACAAGGTCTGCTGTTACTCCAGACTGTGTCTTTAATGGGTTACCACACATTCATGTAGGGCAGAGCCCTCTTTTTAAATGTCTGAGCTCAGAACCTAAGCCTATTCCACATAAAACACAAAGTCCGCCCGGCTCTAGTATCTCATCCTTGTCGTACCACATTTATAAAAGAAAAGTAGGTCAGCCCTGTGCACACACTGCTTACGTAGCTCACTAACAAAAACAGAGGAAGTTCGCAGGTGTCAACAGAAGGCCAGGGGTTGTTAGGAACTATATATGCCTTCTAAAGGTTTACTCACAGAAACTGAAAGTAAAAGTTTAAAGAAAGTGAGGGTTAGTCGCTCAGAGAACACCGTCGTAGTTGCCTCTGTGACCAAGAAGGACTGTCCTAGCCTTTCACTACCTAAAGAGAGAGAAAGGCCACGCCCAGCCCCGGGAAAGGGATTCCTATGATGTGTGACGTCTTCAGAGTTCAGCGGCTGCCACAACCATTAGCAACAGCGGACTTTGTATTGGATCCAATGTGTGAATGATGGAATTCAATCATGCAAGTCACTCAGCGCTCATGAGCAGAGCAGGGCTCTGGTGACATAGCCAAAGTCACTCGGCCGCTGTCGGAGGCTTTGTTTTTCTATCTCTAGGGTGGACACATGGCTGCTGACCAATGGCAACTCTGACTACCCTGAAAATAGCTAATGACCACAGGTTGCCAGGCAGCTGTGTTTTAGTGGCATTGCCCCAAATGCCACCTCCTTCTAGCGTTTTCCAACTAACCATGACATGTGTGCAGCAGCAAAGTGTTGCAAAAGACCTAGGTTCCTATTTAGAACTTGTCTCTTCATAAAAAAAAAACAAGCAAAACAGTCTTGAGCAAAGCTCCTCACACCAGCCACATTCTTTCACATTTGAAAGGGGACACGGGTTCAAACACATTCATGTAGGTCAGGCTCAAACACTCTTTACAATGATTGTCTGCAAGCATAAAAACATGCTGATAGTCAACGCGACTGCAATTTTTATTGTAACAATGCCGGAGAAGTAAAGCCTGATGTCAGGTTAGGGTAAGAGAACAAAATGGACTCAGAGCAGCCAGCCCCACCCTGCTTGCTGCCCTGCAGCAGCCTTGTTTAGAGGCCGATAGTGTAAAGCTGTGTTCTGGCAGCACAGAAACTGATGGCATTCAGTGTCTGGGGTTGCAATCTTGTTTTAAAACTGATATTATAATTGTGTGGAGTCCTTCAAGTGCTTCCTGGGTGACTGTGGCAGGTTAGGTCCCCACTTAGGTTACAGAGCTAAAAATCTCAAGTTACTCAGCCGTATTTGTCAGCTTAATTAACACTGCCGGGTTCCTCTGCCTCGTGAACACGCTGCCTTCGCAGCTCCCGTCTCCTTGTTCAGGGTTCCATGAGACCTACCTTTAGACACCTTTATTCTCTTCCAACTGTGTCACGCGAGAAGTATGCTCGGACCCACTAAGTTCTTCGTCAGGAATTCGAAAGGTTGGGCCAGTTGCTTGGCAATCATTAAATCCGATGCTGTTTTCAAATTAGTTTGACTCTGTGTGTTTTCCTGTTTTGGTTTTTGCTGTGTTTTGCTGTGTTTTGTCTTTTGAGACAGGATCTCATATGTAGTCCTGGATGGCCTGGAACTCACTATGGAGAACAGTCTGGCCTCAACTCAGATAAGCCTGCCTCAAATTTAAGAGTGCTGGGATTGATGGTCTGTATCGAAATTTTCAAAGGAACTCCTAAGAAGAGCTCTCGCTAATGAGATAAATTTGCCTACTTACTATTCTTTTATTACTGAATTTTTCATGGCCAGTGCTTTTTCCTGTCATTATTATCATTTTGATTTTTGTTTTTTCAAGATAGGGTTTCTCTTTGCAGCTTTGGTTGTCCTGGCCCACTTTGTAGACCACACTAGCTTCGAACTCAGAGACCTTCCTGCCTCTGTCTCCTTACTGCTGAGATTAAAGGTGTGTGCCACCGCCCGGCTCCAATTAGTATTATTTAAAATGCTGCCCCATTTTATCAAGGTTCTAAGATGTTGGTGGCACAGCGTACTTCCTGTACCAGAATTTGTATATTACCCATTGATCATCATCTGGTGGGAAGCATTATTGGTTAAATTCCAGATTGCCATGTAAGCATGGCAGGCCCAGTTTCTGGAATAGTTAGTAGGATCTAAACTGGGAAAGGGCGAGAGACAGCTTTGATTTACACCCTCTGGGGGAGCCCTGTGCAACTGTGCAATGACCATATTGCTTCTCTGGACCTTCTGCTGCTCTTCACCCACCTGCTGACCCCAGGCCCTCCGCCTCCGGCATTGATGGTTCTCACACAAGGGCACTTTAGGTTTTCCTAGAGGTAAACTGTTTTCAGTATTTAATGAAGAGGAATGGAGTTGGGTGGGAAGGTTCTTGTTTGGTTTGCTGTTTTGGATTTTTGATTTTCATATATATCTGCATCTGCATATATGTTATATGCACATGTATATTTACATGTGTGCTAAACTGGTGAAGGGACCAAGTCTGACGATCTCCCTCAGCCCATCCCCAGCTTGTTTGCTGAGACAGGACTCACAGGCTCAGCGAGCCTAACTGGCCAGCTTACTCCAGGGATCCCGTTTGTAGCCTTCTGAGGGTGCGGGGATTAAAGGCTACCCCACCCGGCCAGTACTTCATGTGTTCTGGGGGCCCAAATGCTGGCCCTCACACTTGACAGCCAGTTCTTTACTGCGTAGCCATCCCCCCAGCCCTCACGTGCGCTCTTTATAAGCAAGTGTGTTCTTTAATTAATTTGTTCAGTGATTTGAATGAAAAATTGTCCTAGCCTATTTTTGGAGCCACCATTTTCTGATCTATGGATGAAATAAGTTGTCATTACTCTTCAGAATTCGAATCAAGAAGGATTCAATTCTCATAGCTTTTTTAAAAGAATGAAGAAGGCATTTATTGTCAATTTGAAATATGCACGTGTGTGTGTGTGTGTGTGTGTGTGTGTGATCTCACTATGTACCCTTGACTGGCCTCCGACTCACAGATATCAGCCTGCCTCTGCCTCCCAAGTGCTGGGATTAAAGGCGTGGGATACCATGATCACCCTTTATGAGAGGACTTTTAGAGATATTCTTGAACTATAAAATCTTAGCATTATTTTTATTTCCAAATTAGTACAGAATTTGGTATTTCTGAGTCAGACATGGTGCACACCTGTAATTCCAGTACTTTGGGGGCAGAGGCAGAAGGCTTGGCTACAAGTTTGAGGGCTTCTGGAACAGTCGGGGCTACCTATGCCTGAGACTACACATATGTGTAAATCTGGTAATTTATCTAGACCCATCTGGGCAGCCTTAGCAACACCTATACCTCTAGCTCCTGTTCCTTCCTCCACAAGATCCTTTCCTGGCTCTCAGAAAGGCCTGGAAGCTTAAGGAAGCGAGAGGATAAGATCACCGACATTGGTTTCTTTCTGGGTTGTCCTGTGTGGTTGATAGGATCCATACTTTGTCAGGGTTCGACAGCAAATATTGCATGACCTGCAGTGGCTAGAGTGAGTAGAATCTTTTAGGTGTTCTTGTGTGAGTGTCCCTGCCCACGGTACATGCAATTCTTTCTGAGACGTCATAAGAACTAACTCCCCAGCGGTTGAGTGCAAAATCAGAATGGTGGCTCACAAGCAGGTCAGTGACATCCAAAGAAAACAGTCCCAGGTCACAACATACAACCCTGTTAAAGCAACAGCTGTGGGCAGAGTCTTAGGAGTTCCTGCACATGACTGCTCATATAAATTCCGCTTAGTGTCCGTCTTGAGAGGGAAAAAGGGTCCTGCAATCACTAACATCTCTCTTCTGCTTTCTCTTCAGATCAAAAAGTATTTTGAACTTGAACCACTTGCACGTGGGAAGCGCTGGATTCTGCAGCCCTGCTCGCTAGATGACATGAACGCTCTGAAAGACAGCTTCTCCCAGCTCATAAACTTGTTAGAAGAGAAAGACCTGGAGGCAGTGAGAATGTGAGCTCTGGCACAAAGGTTCCCCCGGAAGCCTCGAACCCGTCTCGTTAGCTTCTCGTTCTGACTTCATGCTGGTGTCGAGACTCTCGTGGCTTCCGTATCTGTTTCCCTCTCGCTGTGTCAGACGTTCATCCCTGTGTTAAAAGAGACTGTTCTGTAAGTCAGGTGAATTACCGTCGGCATTAATGTCAAGCACACACTACTGAGAGAGAAGCCATTCTCTGTTTACCACTAATTATGCTCGCCGCATGTCTCTTCCTTCTGTGGGTCTAAGAATCTCTTCCGTACCCTGTGCTAAAACGGATGGAACTCACGGCTCATGAAAAGGAAGCCCCTTCTGAAGATCTCAGAGAAACTCACGTGTCCATCCTCACTAACTGTCCCGGGCTTGAGCTTAGAGGGTTGAGCTGAGACTCCACACGGCCATGGCGTGTGTGCTGTTCCCATTTCCATGATGTAGGGGTTTGAGTTTTTTACATCTTATTTCATCTTGTCTGTTTTTCGTGTGTGTGTGTGTGTGTGTGTGTGTGTGTGTGTGTGTGTGTGTGTTTGACTTGTGGGCTATGAATGAATGATTGACCACCCAAAACTTCACCCAGCCATCTTTTCATAAGACTGGCTGGGAAGAATGTTGAAAGCATATGTGCGAAGCTGGCTGGATTCCGCCTGCAGCCTCAGGAGGAAGGCACCCTAGCTGAGAGGGCTGGAACAAATTTAGGCTAGCACAGGCACCGCTGAGTCCCATTTGATCAAGTCCTCAAGTATTTCTTAATGGAGTCTGCAAAAGCCATGCTGCAACATAAGCATTTGTTTTTTCCTTAAAAAAAAAAAAATCAGAAATGTGTGAATGAAATCAGGACGATGGCTTTTCAAATAATAAACGTAACAGCCAGAGCCTGACTCACAGTTAGGGTCTAAGCTGTCTTAGAGAGGGGGGAGCTCAAAGGTGAGCCTGTGTGTTGCTTCATCAAAGCCCTGCAGTCTGCTTGGGCCTCCCGTTCAGTAGCTAGAGGCCTGTCAGCCTTTCTATTGCAAACCTCTGTTCTCAGGGGTGTTGGCGTGCCCTTAGAGTATGCTGGGCTTCAGCAAATAAACAAGGGCCTAGACTCAGTCTTTTCCAACTCATTTTTTTCAACTTAATTTAAATGATAAAATTGCATAGAGCAATGTACAGTTTTAGTAAGATTTCACACCTTTGACCTTTTCTAAATCAGGAATAATCTGTGAATGTTGAGGTTCATGGATGAAATATTCACTGGCACAGCTTGTAAACTTTGGGCCACATATCAAGTATATACTGAGTGGCCAAACGATAGAAAACTGCTCCCTGCACCCAAGCAATAAAAACACCTGTCATTTTTAGGTAGTGCCGATCAATGCCCTGTTTATTACAGGGTGGCAGGAACCCTTGTGACTCTCCGGAGGACAGACATCAGGCCCTACAGTGCTCAGATGTAGCGTTTGTGATTTCATCTTGGAAATGGATTTTAATAAAGTAATCCCACACTTCTCTAAGCTTTTCAGAAAAAAAAAAAAATGCATATAGCATAGACCAGAGAAGGATCCACGATGATTCGTTTGCCTAAAGTATCCCTGAATATTTCTAACCGTGTGATGATCCACGGACAGCACAAACCTTTAGTTCTGATGACCCAGTTACATAATTCCTGTTTTTATTTTGTCTGTGAAAATAAATACATAGATGATTTTTTTTTGGGGGGGGGAGGCTTTGCCCTCCCTGCGGCCCTTCCATTAAATGTAGAATGTTGTCTTTTTGAAGATTCTGTGGCTGAGTGCTCCTTACCATCTGTTAGATGACTTCCTTCCCCTTGTCTGTGTGTGTTCATGTGCGCCAGCAATGGGCTCCCCCCCAGCCCGGAGACTGCCTCAGCCACGTTGCCGCCGCCGTCACAGTGAAAACATTATCAATCAGTACCCAACAGCAGCTGTTTTTTGACAAGTTTCTGTCTGACGCCTGATGCTTTACAACTGTCAATAAGACTGTCTCTTTGTCTAGCAGATCGGCCTGCCCCGTCTTACTGCTCCGCTAGGCATCCTGTCTCTGTAACCCTAGAATTGGCCCTGTTTGGGAAACCCATGTGGGGGAGGGGAGAGGGGCGGGGAGGGGCTGTGCGTCTGGAGTAAGGTTGCCACAGGTGTCTTAGTTTGCATATTCAAATGTACAGGAAAACACTCTGTTATGTGTTCCTTCAGCTAGCATCTTGTTATATTTATGGAAGTGACCCATTTTTGTACCTTCTTAGCTGAAGCAATTGCCTTTTTTTATACTGGCAATTAATTTATATAAGACTTTGTATCTACCGTAGTTTACAGTATTGGTTGCTGGGTAACTGCCATATTACCCTGTCTTTCTATTGAGATATAATCTATACTTACAAGTTGACAGGTTCATGTGGACGTTTGCTAGGCAAGAAGAACTTTGCCTGGTCTGTGATTTATATGATTTCCACTCTCTTGCAATGAAAATAAATGCTTAGTAGAACTGGTGTTTCCAGCCTGACTCTTTTCAGCCTCTGCATTTAAGAGCTCCAGAATTCTGTTTACTGTATGTTACTCATTTGAGTCCTCAAAATGAGTTCTGCTGCTTTTGACTCAAAACAGATGATTAATACGATTCTTTTGAAGCCATTATGAGAAGAAGACAAAGAAGCTGGGGTCTTTTCCAGGTGGCTCTGCTTGAACATTGGTTTATTTTCCCCAGAGCAATTCCTTCACAGGAGCAGAGAGACTGGAGATGTGGCGTGTCACCCTCCAATCAAAGCATCGTCCCTGTCATCTGTCCTGAGAGTCACTTTCTGCAAGTTGAACGCAATGGTTTTTGGTGCCCTTCGAGGACGGGTGGGTAGTCTTAATGAACGGAGGAGGGTGTGCTGTACGTTATTTGTCTGTCCTTAAGAATGAGGATGGGAAAGAACTGGAAACTGGAAAATAGGAGGGCAGAAGATAACGGGGAAAGTGTGTGTTGGGGGGCATTATGAGACAAAAGAAGACTCTGCCAAGCACAGTATCATCCTGACACCGTCTAAGCCAGAGAATTCAAGACAGTTTCTTCTGAGTTTGACACCTACCTCATCATCTCAGACCCTACCTAGGCAGGGGCGGACAGAATGCAAGATTTTGAAGCAAATGGGTTT
>JANBXA010000171.1:917500-940000 GCA_030556225.1 Cricetiscus sungorus | reverse complement strand
ACATTTTCTAGGGAAGAGGAGGGAGCTATTTAACTCACTTTCCTCCTGCCTGGCAGTTGAATTTTTTTTTAACCCTGGAGCATGTATATTGTATATGTTTTTTTTTAGGCTGGAAAGGTTAACAAATACTATATTTGTGATGAGTCCAAGTGCAGAAAATGGGAATTGGGAGGAAGTTAAGATAAGATAGAGGTCCCAAAGAGGGACCTCAGAAGGAAAATTAAAACACCAAGAGTAGGTTGAGGTCCTAATCCTCAAGAGTAAGACGATTCAGAGAAACCAATGGGGACTCATTGAAAAAAATAAGGGCACAGTGGGAAGAGATACTTAGGGAAAGTGGCCAGGGAAGAGGGGAGTTGACAGGCAGTCATAGGTAACAGGTAGACAAATGTGTTAGGCCGAAACATCACAGCAGAATGCTCATTGGGGCCACAAGAGTAGGATGGCTAAGCCCAAACTCGGTGCTGAGGTCACGAAGGGAGACTTGAAAGGTAGCCCCTTGCCTGTCACCACATAGCCAGCCCCACAGTCCTGAGCAACAAAGGTGTCTGTCTGGCTGGGTCCTCTGTGTACCCATCTGCAGAAGGCTTGAAAGGCCCATCCCACTGGCCACTCAAAAAGTGCGTGGTTGACATACTCCAGTTGCTGCAGATAATAGTGTAGGCCGGCAAATCAAGCCACCAATCCATTAAGGTGACTAGGAATCCATTTCTGAGGCCAGGTAGGAAGCTTCTGAAATAGTGCATTTAGAATGAAATACCCCTTAGCATTACCCAGGAACATCCAGATGACTAGAAAATCTACTCTGCTAGTCAGTCAGCGCCTCATGCCAGTCTAGCTTACACAGGGGAGCAGCTATGCTTTCGTACGGTGGCCTGGGCTTGGCGCCATCTTGGAGCTCTTCATCATCATCATCCTCATCATCATCATCATCATCATCATAACAATAATAAAAGAGAAACCCACAGGACAATGGAACCTCCATCCAAGTAAAAGAGGTAGCTTACTTAATACACAAATCCTTGCCGGCCTCTTCACATGTTACATTTCCAATGCCCTATAAGCAAGGAATTCCATCAGATCATGACAAATAGGAATTCAGAAGGAATTAAGCCAAGTATACAGTAAGTGTATTAAATCTATGCCCAGATAGAAGGAAGTGCTGCCATGGTCTGTTTAGGTGTCCTGTATAAAGGTCCGTAGATCAAGAAGCTTGATCTCCAAAGTGCCCGTATCAGGGGATGCTGTAGACTTTTACGAGGGGAAATCTAGCGGAGGCCTTGGGTCACTGGGGCCTGGTGCTCCCCTCCCCTCTCCTCCTCTTCCCCCTACTCCTTTCTCCAGGGGCCTCCAGGCACTTTATAGCTGACCTAGATATCCCCCAGCTCAAGTGTTCTCTCAATAACTTGAGAGTCTGCGGCATCTCCCTGTAGTAGCAAGGACTGGACCAGTGCAGGCAGCCATGCTTCCTGACCAAAGCTGGACCTGCTTCGACTTCAGGAAGAAGGCTGTGTGTGGCATTTTAAGAAATACAAAGAAGCAAGAAAAGCCAACCACCAGGAATTATTACCTAGGAGAGAGAGGGAAGACAAGGACAATTAATAATTCCACTTCAGTATTTTTCTCAGCCCTTTCTTACTCCTCAGAAGCCAGAAGTCAAATGTTGATGGATAGCAAGTAGCAAGAGCTGAAATAGAAACAGTTAACTGCGGGGCCAAAGACTAATAATGATCACACAGTATGATATCAGTGACCTTGTAGACAAGTTACAACTGGCATCTAAGTTGGCTTTGAATGGTAAAGAGGCATGGTAAACAGAAAACATTGCTATCAGACAAAATCAAGGCTGGAAGATAAACCCAGTTTGGAATGCACAGACACCTGAGGTTTGGGGGCTCGGAGTGCCACATGGCGTCATCTGTGGCCACATAAAGGGGCCTTCTGCAGGAAGAGGAAAGAGCCCCTGGATTTGAGAAAGAGACGGTACTAAAGGAAGCTCAGAAAACCTAAGAGCCCTGGTTGGGGAAGTAAGCAGGTGTCGACCTGCATCACAGCCACCATGGGCTTCAGGGAGGCGTGCTGATGACACAGGCCAGGACAGTTTTCCAGAAACCGTTCCTGACTCTTCAACTTACACAGGAACTGGTCTGTGGGGGTGAGAAAGCCCCCGGCCTCTTCCCCTCGGTCTTTTCCCACTTTTCCCATGTTAGGAAAACCAGTCTGTGGCTGTCCCTCAGCAGCTGAGGGGACAGAAATGCCAAAGGAGAAGCAACTGGCATAAAGATCCACTCCCCAGCAGTGCGGTAAGGGAAGGCACCGCGTACCGAACACCCCCCACCCCAGTCTCCTGGTCTACTCTGCGAAACTTGGTTCCCAAAGGCTGCATTTGTGCTTGCTCTAACTGAAGGAACCCAGTCCTCCGAGTGTCACCTAAGAGCACAGAACAAAGGCTCGGATCCATTAACATGTCCCCACCTCCCCACAGTTAAAGGCCTTGCCACCCTTTGGGGGAGGAGGGGGCGGCTCCCGCTTCAATACAGTATCTACAGTACGCCTGGAAAAGCCATCAAACGCCTTAAAGCCACTAGGGCTGTTTGCTCTACATTCCTGGCTATCTGCTGCCCAATTAACATGATTTGCAGCTGAGAAAATAGTGCTCTCCTCCGTGTCAGAGATAAATCGGCTAACCCAAACTGGGAAACAAAGGGAGAGAGGCAATCGTGTTTATGAAGTTATCGCAAACAAATGTACTTCAAAAGGAACTCTGGTGACAGATTCCGGTGGAGCGTCCCCGTCCCCGACAGGCAGCCTCTGGGGACCCGTCCTCCACTGCCAGGGTTTCCAGTTCTGGGTCTCAACTGTAGGATAGAATGCAAGGTGTAGAGTAATGTAGCCTAGAGCCTAGAGCAGCAGGGGCCGGCCAGCTGGTGGCTGTTGAACACTGAAAAGCAGTCACTGGCCCCGGCTAAGTAATACACAGTTGATGGCAGAGATTTAGTGAAATAAAATAAACGAATACATAAAATAAATTTGCTATCTTTTGAATTGATAACTTGCTGAAACGATATCTTAAATGCACTGGCTTCAAATGCTTCATCGAAATACATGTCACCTGTTTCTTTTTACTTTAAAGAAAATCCCTGCAGAACATTTAAAGTGACGCGTGCCTCCCACCTGTGGCTGCTGTTACACTCCATTAGGCGGTCTGTCAGTCTAGACTGTGGGTTGAGCAGGCCTGGGGCAAAAGTCCGTGTGCGTGTAGAAGCCTAGTTCTCCCTGGTAAGTGGCTCCTGAGCGATGCTAGGCCAGCAGTGACCCCTCTTGCTGGAAAGAAGTACGTCTGTGATGAAAGCAGCATCTGGAGGTCAGGCTGACAGATGCAACTTGCCTCCCGTCTGGTTCTAATACTTAACCTCAAAGGAACTTTAATATTCAAACCAAACGGCATGTGAGATTTCAGTAGGCTGATGTATTGCTCTCCGTTCAGCCGTTTGAGAAATCCTACCCACAGCTGAACCCCAGTTACTGCCCCATCCGCGTGGAAGCCTGGCGCAGCACTAATGAGCTGGTGAGATTTTTTTCCTCACTTGTTTGATTTTAAATAGGGAAGCCTTTCGAATTAAACGTTTACAGGGAGTGTGAAAACTGGAAGTGTGGGTTTCAGCTGGGCCAAGGACAACAGACCCAAAGCCTGCAGTTTCCTGACAGGCGAGAGGATGGATGCAGAGGCCGGCTCCCCTGCCCGGCAAGGCTTCCTCCTTGCAAGGATGGGTTGTCAGGCGGAGGGGTGGGCTCAGCGTCTGTCCTGAGCTTCCCGGTTGAACTTAACAACGTGGACTTGCTAGTTTAAGCAAAGATCTTGTGCTTGCCCGTTAGAGGCCAAGGCCAGTCGTCGCGAAAGGGTTCTGGATGGGTCCTCTGACAGCAACAGCAAGTACTTAGCTAGCGCTTCAAAGAGGTCAGCTCGCTGAATCTTCACTACCGTGTGACATAAAAGGTGTGAGTTCTGTGTTGGGGGTGGGGGTGGGGTGGGGGCAGGGTGCCCACACGCCATGGCAACAGTGTAGAGGGCACGCTTGTGGGGCTCGTTCTTTCCTCCCACCTTCATGTGGTTTCCCAGAGATCAAACTCAGGCCCAGCTTGTGCTGCAAGCTCTTTAGCCCATGGCCAATTAGTCCTTTTATCACTGTCACACCGGGACCACCTATGTGCCTCTCTCTCTCTCTCTCTCTCTCTCTCTCTCTCTCTCTCTCTCTCTCTCTCTCTCTCTCTCTCTCTCTCTCTCATTGTTCTGGGTTCTAGAGAAAGAGGTAAAGACAACTACTAACCCAGACTGACCTGAGACCCAGAACTCTGGTATTGGTGTGATGGGGGAGGGGGGCTCAGCAAAAACACAGATAGAGAGCTGGAGTCTTTCAGAGGACAGGAGTGACGGACGGGAGGCAGTGAGACAAACGGGAGGTGTTTGCTTTGGGGTAAAATGGACCCTCCCTTGATCTCCAGTGATGAACTGCCTGAGATAACTTTCAGATGTAAGCAGGTCCCACCTCAGGCTGGAGGCCCCAGGCCGTGGAGATGTGCTTTCATTTTCCTTGAGAAGCCATATTCAAGTAAAATCATTTAAACTGATGGATGTACAAATGGGTGGTTGAAGTGAAGCTTGGACCTCCAGAAACTCAGCCATGTCTGTCCCCACAGTGTGGCCCTGGGGGACCACACACACACACACACACACACACACACACACACACACGCACGCACGCACGCACGCACCGCACGCACGCACGCACACACACACCACACATAATGATGCAAAAACAGGTAATGAGATGTTCAGGATCTGAGTTCTTGCCCCCCGTGCACCACTCACGTGACTCTCTTCCCCCTCGTTTCTGCCACTGGGCAGCTATGCTTCCAATTCCATAGGAAAGGGAAGTCCACCACACTGAGCCTTCCCAGGAAGAAGCGTGTCTCCTGGGACTGCAGCTGGGGCTTACTAGGTAGAGTGCTCAAGGCCCTGGGTTTAATCCCGAGCAAGCTGTAAAGCTGGGAGGGTGTGCCTGTGATTCCAGCATCTGAGAGGTAAAAACAGGAAGATCAGAAAGCCAGCAACACTTTAGGCTACATATTGAGTACAAGGACCGTTCTTTAAAAGAAAAAAATAACCCCCATGTGTGAGACAACGGAAAAGTGTTACCACACTGGCCGCCTCCGGTGAAGTACACAGAAGAGCTAACCCCACCCTGAGCTCTCGGGAAAAGCTGCATGGCTTCCAGTGGACCTTGGCAAGAAAAGCAACTGGGAGCTGGGTGTACAAGGACCCTGCCCGCAAAAGGTGAGGGCCACACGCACTAGCCCACCCTTCTGGGGACGCAAGGGTTAGTTTCATCTCTGCCACCACGGCTCCTAGTCTTTCCTCTAATTTCCCATGACAAAGGTATTTAATCCTTGGGAGTCCTCAGAGAAGGGGTCATTTTAAAGATCAGCCTTTTGGGACTGGCAAGATGGTCTGATTGGTAAGGAGGCCTACCTTACAGGCCTGCCAAGCTGAGTTCAGTCCTGGACCCTGCAAAAAGGTAGAAGAGTTGTCCTCTGGCCTCCACACTCATGCCACGACACACATTACACACACACACACACACACACACACACACACACTGCATGCACACACACATCATACACACACATCACACACGCACATACGCACACGCACATGCACACGCACACGCATATCACACACACACATGCATGTACACACACATCACACACACACGCACGCACACATGCGCGCATACACACACACACACATGCATGCACACACACACACGCACACACACGCAAGCACACACATATCACACACACGCATGCATGTACACACACATCACACACACGCATGCACACACATCACACACACATGCATGCACACACACGTGCGCGTACACAAACACACACACACACACACACACACACACACCCAGCAATAAGATTTTAAAAAGACACCAGCATGGAAGCAGGGAGAGTAAGAGTGACGACGCTGGAGAAGGGTTTAGCGTGAAAGCCTCTTCCCCGAGGAGATGCCTTAAGAACGCAGAGTAGGAGCCACTGAGAACCTTCGTACTGCTTCACCCCGAACCAGGCACCTGAGGCGTTGGTTCTAAAGTGTCTCCCATGCAGCGCCTTGCTCAAGACAAAAGCTGCGAAGACAGACACATAGGAACCCTGGAGATACGGCCTTCCGATTTGAAAGGCCTATCAGGAGTAGAGGTGTTGAGACTCAAACCATTGGGCAGTAGGGATGCCCCGCCATCGCCCAGGGCAAGCGAGTGTTGCCATTAGGACTACACATGGTCATACTTCTGGGTTTCAGATGAAGGCAAAATAGGCGAGGACATGTGGGCTATGCTAGTCTCTGAGGGAAGAGAGCCTGAGGCTTCTATTCTCGTGGTGCACATGGCCGGCCCTTCTCGCTTTCTCCCAGACCCTTTTATGGGTATTAGGAATCTGCTGGACCTGTCACACGTTTCTTTTTGCTGTTAGCTAGAGCACATAGAGTCTCTTCATTGTCTTGCTAACCCTCAGAGCGTTAACTTCCAAACAACCTCCAGGGCTCCATACGCATAGGATGAGGAAAACTGTGTTAGCCTGGTGTCAGGATGCTGAGCTGGACACATTCCTTAAGTGTGCCAACTCTGCTGCTCACTCAATTTTTCCAGATGTGGCCGGCTGGGCTGCGGAGCTGGTGACACTGCAGATGGATGGCTGTGGCCCCAGGCTGGGGAGGAACATGGCACCTTTGATGTGACGGGGTGACTTTTCTCATCTCTTAGCAGAAGGAAAAGCTATTTTCTTCTTCAGTAGAGTTCTCTGCATTCCCACCCCATACGGGAGCTGAGATGGCAGGCACTGGGTGTGTAGCCAGCAGTCTCTGGAGGCAGAATGAGTATTAAGGAGGACTTTCTTAAAAGGCTACCTTCGCACATGCGTGTGCACCCTCACACACACACACACACACACACACACACACACATACACACACACACGTTCCATTTTGCTTGTTTCATCTACTTGTGTCATAAGCACACAAAATAAGGCGTCCATGCCACTTGCAACCATATATCTCGTATCTTCCCCTGTCCTGCATGCAGAAGTGTCAAAGTGTGGGTCTCTCTCTTCTACCACAACAGGAAATTGTGACTGACATCTAAAGAAGAGAAAAATGCCTTTAGCCTCCCTCTTTCTGACAAAAAGAAATCGTACAATGGGGATGTGTAGAATTGTCTTCTTCAGCAGCATAAGGTGGGCTTACGGCTTTGTGTTTGTTTGTTTGTTTGTTTGTTTGTTTGTTTGTTTTTAGCTTTGGATATATCATAAGACTTTATTAAGATGCACTTAACTGCAAGGAAGCTTCTTGCCTAATCCCAAACCCATGAGGGTTCACAAAGTTACATAAATTAAAAACAAATGGCATGTTCAAAACTGCAGGGAAATCGTCGTAATGCCCAGGTGGAGAAGGCTGGGAAATGAGCCTGCACATTTATCTCAAGCTATTGAGGAGTCTGCGGGCCACACTGGGGCCCTTGCCTGTGAGAAGCCAGTGTTCCTGCCCTCCTCTGCGAGCCTCCTCTGCGAGCTGGGAGAAGCAGCTCATCTGGCCTGTGCATATTTCTCCAGCTGCTCTCAGCACTCACTCAGCACTGCTGGGCGGTTCACTCCTGCCCCCTCCTCTCTGGGATCTCTAAACACACTCAGCATCTTTGCTCCTCCTCCAGCCAATACCCAGCTAAGTTCTGCATGCCGCACCAGCAGCGGGGCTGTACCACTTCAGGGTCAAGAGGGATTTATGGAAGTCCCCCGTCACTCAAAGGCAAGATTGTGACAGGGGCTGAGGATGTGGCTCTTTTGGGAGAGCACTTGCCCTCGTATGCAGAAGACACTAGGGTCAATCTTCAGGACCCCAAAAACAAGGTGTGGTGGTACATACCTATAATCCTAGCACTCAGGAGGTATGGGCAAGAACGTCACAAATACAAGGCCATCCTTGGATACATAGTGAGTTTGAGACCAGTCAAGGTTCAAGAAATCCCAGCTCTAAAAAAACACAAAAGACAAAAACAAACAAACAACGTAGGGAGGAATGGAAAATAACAGTAAGGATGTCTGAAAAAGCCATGAGGAATTATGTTGTGAGCTACCTAAAAATACCTATAATGCACATAAATTGGCATATAAGTATACATGCAGCCTTTAAATGAAGTTTTCCCATCTGGGATAACAATGTTCCTTCTAAGAGCCAAAGAGCATTTAACAAAAAGCCAGCACTGGGCATGGGAAGCTCTCTTTGGAGTTGTTGGCCAAGGTTACCCAAGACACTCCTAAAACATTGCCACCACAGCCTCCTAAAGGTAAGTCCCCATCGCTGAGACACCATGCACTCTAGACACAGGGCCCAAAGAACCCTCAGCGGATCCAACCCAAAGGCTTCCTCCCGAGGACTAGCTTTTATGGTTCCAAAAGGTGCCATACAAACGTCCAAAGAGGGAAGCAAGCAACAGTTATGCCCAGCTATGACACTTATGAACCACAGCAACAGCTGGCACAGCCCACTAATCCTAAGGGTGTAGTAGTGGCATACATACCTCAGTGGAACCAACAGCTCTCTAATGGGACTTAGGAGAAGCTACAGCCACACTGGTTTTCTGAACCAGTGTAATCTCTAACCACAACTAAATGTTTCTTCTTATACTCACAGGCCAGTGTAGTTCTCAGCCCTCCTCAAGGAAACAGACCGATACATCATCTACAAGACACTCCCACACCTAAGGTTCAGGGAACATTGCGGAAGAGGGGGTGGAAAGATTGTAAGAGGGAGTTTGCTGTGATGTCAAGAGCTACACTCATAAATTCTCCATATGACTACCTATACCCAAGCAGAATAAGGACAACAGACGTACTCATAGAGATGAGGCTGGGGGAGCCCAGGAGGCCTCACTCAATACAAGGAACAACAAGGGATACTAAGAGTGAGAGAAATAGTCTTCCCCTCAGAAAAGAACGCCAACTGGTTGGCTATCCAACATCAAATAACCAGCCCTCAAAACACACGTGCACGTGACATACAGGCTGAGAAGGTTGTATTTAATTTAGGAGTGTATATATGAGTGTGTGCGTGTGTGTGCGTGTGTGCGTGTGTGTGTGTGTGTGTGTGTGTGTGTGTGTGTGTGAGTAATTAATGAAAAGGAGGCCATGAATTTGAAGAAAGCAAGGAGGGGTATATGGGAAGGTTCGGATGGAGCAAAGGTGAGGGGAAATGATGTAATTATAATCTCAAAAAGTAAAAGAAGTAAACTGTGACACCACATTAGTCTTGGTTTGAAGTGTACTCCATTATTGAATATTTGGGAGCATTATTGAACTTTGGTTTCCCCATCTGGAAAACAGGATTAATGCTTGCTTTGCCAAGACATGGTAAGCAAAGACCACACATGGAAAGCCTCAGCATAATACTTGCTGCATAACCGCTCCCTGCCTTCATAGGCATTTGTGATAGCACAATGGAGTTTCGTTTCTTTTAGTTCCATAAACAGTGCATGAGGCTAGCTGTTAACGAGCCTACAGGAGTATGTTCGCTCAGAAGGCATAGCAAGAGGCAACTGCAAGGCTCCTGCTGCCAATGTGACAGAAATACAGTAGCTAACCTGTGTGAGGTCAGCTTGTTTCAGCCCTCTCTCAGTCACAATAATTAAGATCTTCCTCTGTCAACTTGGGATGGAGCCATAGAGTCCATGTCTACCATGTACAAGGGACCTGGGTTCAATCCCCAGCACCACAGCCTCACATTCACAAAGATCAACCCCCTCCATATTACAACCAATTGATTTCACAAGACGAAGTTTTAAAATAGGAGGTAGCTTTCCATAGCAGATACCCTTTAAAACTCACTGTTTGTTGCGATCCCAGCTGGCTTCTGTTCTTTCTGACCTTCCACAGGAGCTCCAATCTGAAAAAAAAGCAAAGGGTTAAGAGCAAATGGAAGATGTGGGTGACAAAATTGTAAAGCCAGAGTCCATTGAAAATTTAACTGGAAAAAGCCTTTAAAATTTATGTGCCCACAAAATAGCTAGATGTGTACAGCTTTTGGCTCATAAAACTCATAGAGGAAAAGACATGGTCTCTACACACCCCGGCCTCCACACATGCATAGGCTCCACCACAATCCACATCATCCGTCAGACCACACATCTGGCTGGACCTGTAGTGTCACATCAAAATCATTCAAAGCTCATGCTTGGCATTGGGTTTCCTCTTCCTATGAGTCTGAATAAATGTGTCACCACACAAAGCCATCATTAGAGCATCATGTAGTGTTTTCATCGTCCCCCTAAATCCTCCCTGCTTGACTCCCTGAACCCCCCCCCCCGACTCCAGATCTTTTCACCATCTCTATACTCTTGCGTTTAAAACTGTCACAGAGTTGCAGTAATGCATAGCCTACTAGATACTCTCTTTTTGTTTAGTAATGGGCGCTTAAGACTCTGGAGTGGGCATTCCGCCATCTTTTTGTGGCTGCGTAGCTCACTTCTTTGTAGTATGGGATATTTTGTTATATGGATGGTCCATGATTAATTTACCTACTGAAAGACATCTTGGATGCTAACAAGTTTGGGCAATTATGAACTTAATCCCTTTAATCCATGCAGCAGAGGGAAAGAAATCACCCCATCACTTGTTCTTGTTGGGAAAAGTTTTTTCCAAGTATTTTAGATGCTGAGTCCAGTTGATTGAAATGTTACTAAGTTGGAGAATATTCTTAGTGATTTTTATATCACCTAATTTGTCTGTTTCAGACAAGAGTATTGAAATCTTGACACATACGTGTTTTGAGAGAGTTTGGCCAGGAACTTAGGATCTTCCTTCCATAGGCCATCATATCTAGTTCTTTCCATCATCAGTTAAAAATCACTACTGTTACAGCATGTTGTTCCCGCCAGCCTCCTGGTCCTGCCGCCATTGTCCTGCAACCATGTGTGCCCCAAATAACACTCAGAGACTCTGTATTTGATACAATCCTGTTGGCCAATTACCATTACTGTTTATGGGCTAGCTCTGTCTTAATTATTAACCCATTTCTACTTATCTAAGTATTTCCACGTGGTCGTCTTATCGGGGAGCCGCGCGGCAGGCGTCCTGCTCCTTCCCCGGGCTACATCTTGACTCCAACCAACTTCCTCTCTCTTCCTCCTGGTCTCCTAGCCCCGCCTATCTTGTTTCCTATTGGCCACAGGGCTTTATTAACCAGTATGAGAAACATATATACAGAATAACATCTCCCATCACACTACCTGTTTTAATTTTATGTGTTTGGGTGTCTTGCCTGCATGTATGTATATGCACCGTGTACATGCCACTTCCACAGTAGCATTCCGGTGTCAGATGGTTGTTGGTATTTTTTTTTTAACTCTTATTACTCTTTACTCTTTTGGAGGGGCCTAACACCCAGCTCCCCAAAAATACTCTAAGACCTAGTCTTACTTATGAATGCCTAGCTTAGCTTGGCTTGCTTCTAGCCAGCTTTTCTTAAATTACCGCATCTATCTTTTGCCTCTGGGCTTTTATCTTTCTCTATTCTATATACCTTTCTTCTTTCTCCATGGCTGGCTGTGTAGCAGGGGGGCTGGCCCTCAGAGTCTTCCTTCCCCCCCTTTTCTTGCTCCTCGATCTCGATCGATCTCTCCTCCCAGATTTCTTTTCCTTTTTATTTTCTCTACCTGCCAGCTTCACCTATCCCTCCCCTGCCCCTCACCTACCCCTCCCCTGCCCCTCACCTACCCCTCCCCTGCCTAGCTCTTTGCGGTCCAGCTCTTAATTAGACCAATCAGGTGTTTTGAATAGGCAAAGTGTTAACACAGCTTCACAGAGTTAAACAAATGCAACATAAAAGAATGCAACACATCTTTGTATCCTTAAACAAATGTTCCACAGTAAAAACAAATGTAACACATCTTCTACTAATATTCTCCAAGAGATGGTGTCAGATCCTCTGGAACCAGAGTTAAGGGTGGTTCTTAACCTCCACGTGGATGCTGGGAACTGAACCCAGGTCCTCTGGAAGAGCAGCCTGTGTTCCTAACCACTGAGCTATCTCTATAGCCTGCCCCTTGCTTTTAAAGAATAATTTCACAGGATGCAGAATTATAGCTGTGGTTTTCTTTTCACCTTTAAAATATTTTTGCTATGCCCTCTTCTTTCCTTTATGGTGAGTGAGGATAAGTCAGATATAATGCTCATCTTTTTCTGGTGGAGGAGTATTTTTGTTCTTTCAGATTTTTTTTAAATTTTTCATTGATTTTCTGTAGCTTGGAAAATGTGGCTTTAGTATTTGTTTTGCTGGATGCTCTCTGAACACTCAGGTTCTGATTTAACTAATGTCTGACCTTAATTTCGGGGGAAATCTGAATCATTACTATTTCAAACATTTCTTCCCTTTCTTCTCCCTATAACATGTATTTATACTTTTATAGTTGTCCTTGGATACCCTGTCACCCCCCCCTCCCACACACACACACACACACACACAAAGAAAAATCTTTTATTCTTTTTGTTTTTAAGTTCTGGAGATTTCAGTTGAGATATCCTTAAATCCAGGCCGCCTTCCCGCAGTCATGCCCTGTTACTAATAAACCCATCAAAGTCGTTCTCCATTTCTGGTACAGTGTGTTTGATCACTATCATTCCTTTCTGGTTCATTGTTAGGATCTCCCTTGCTCTGTTTACACTACTCGTGTGTTTTTGCATGTTCCCTACTTGATCCATTGAGACCCTTGGCATGTCATTCCTAGCCGTTTCAAATCCCCAGCCTGGCAATTCCAACATGCCCTGCCACATCTGATCGCAATGCTTGCTCTTTTTCTTCAAATGGTTTATTTTGCCTCCTAGCATGCCTTGTAATTTTTTTCTTGATAGCTGAGCGTGGTGTATTGTGGGGAAAGACTTCTAACAATGTGGTTAGAGGCCCCCAGGCCTTCCATCGTGCCTCAGTCTTTTGTGAACTCTGTGTCTGCACTTTAGACTTGCTATGGCATTCTCACAGGCGACAGAGTAAGCAGGAATGCTGGACATCTCTTCTGCTCTTTGTCAGTTAAGATCCTGTTAAGTTTCTCCTGAAGATATGTCTATTAAGAACAGAGAGGCACGGCATATGGTAAAATGGTTTGTTTTTCCTTCCACCTGCTAGAATTACAAGGAGATTTTCCTCCGCTGTTTACTGTGGGAACCTGGTCTAGCTCCTAAAGGTAAATCATACAAGATTTCCAAGTCATACAGTCAAGGTATTATTATTTTTTTTTTTTAAATAAGAAATGTAAGAAATGTCTTGTTTTTTCAGAATGGCATTTTTGCTTTTTTTTTCCTTTCTTTCTTTTTCTTTCTTGTTTTCTTTTTAACCCTTAAACCATAATATTTCCAGTTGCTCTGCATCCTTGCCAGAAATTGGTATTATCAGCTCTTCTAACTTATTTTTTATCAGTTTGTGGTAGTATCTCATTGTGGTTGAAATATGCATTACTCTCTGACAAATGACCTGCAGAATTTGGTTACCATGGTCATGGCCTTTCTGATGAAGTTCCTGCTTTACCTTTAATTTTTTCCCCTTAATATTGAGACATAAGATTGTGTGTGTGTGTGTGTGTGTGTGTGTGTGTATACATACCGACAGTCTGGTCTCACAGCTGCCCCAGCCCCAAATAACACACAGAGATGCTATATTATATAAAATGCTGTTGGCCTGTTACTTGCGTTTCTTATTGGCTAGCTCTGTCTTAAATATTAACCCATTTCTATTAATCTAAGTATTTCCACGTGGTCTTATCTTACCAGAGAGAGGATCCGGAGTTCTACCCTGTTGGTCCTACATGTTGAAACTCTCCAACCTCCTCAAATCCTCCTTGTCTCTTAGCCCTGCCTATCTTGTTTTCCTATTGGCCAACAGTGCTTTATTCAGTAACCAATAAGAGAAACATATTTACAGAATGACATCTCCCATCATCTCCTCTTTTCTGTCTAAATAAAAAGAAGGTTTCTAACTATAACATAGTAAAATATACCATACAACAGTTATCAAATAATGGGAATGTGTGCGTGTGTGTGTGCATGTGTGCGTGCACATATGTGTTTTGGTTCGTTTGGTTGGTTGGCTTGTGGTTGTTTTCTTCTGTCCTGAAATATGTCTTTTATCACCTTTGGAAACACTCTGGGTTTCAGGTTACTAATGTTATAGGAAGGCTGGGGAGACGGCTCAGCAGTTTTGAGCGCTCGCTGCTCTTCCCGAGGTCTTGAGTCTGTCCCGTAGCTGCATCTGTAGCGTACAAGCACCAAGACTTCAGGTCCAGGGGATCCGACGTTCTCTTCCATATCCCATGGCTCACCTACACAAACTCACCTGCGCTCACCTACACAAATTCACACAAAACCACACAGAGAACATATACATACACATAATCGGAAATAAGACCTAGCTTGTAAAAATGTGAAAAGTCTAAAGTAAGGGTGAGGGTTTCTCCAGATCTCCTCCTCCTCCCCCCTCCCCTCCTCCTCCTCCTCCTCCTCCTCCTCCTCCTCTTCCTCCTCCTCCTCCTCCTCTCCAAGATGGGGGTTCTCTTTGCAGCCCTGCCTGTCCTGGAACTCGCTCTGTAGATCAGGCTGATCTGGAGCTCACAGAGATCCTCCTGTCTCTGCCTCTCGAGTGCTGGGATTAAAGGTGTTTGCCACCATTGCCTGACTTTCTCTGGACATTCTTAATTTACTGGTGTTGGGTTAGCCTACTCTACTCTCTGTGCAATGCACAGAGAACTTACTTTATGAGTTTGTAGAGACTGAGAAATCCTGAGGAGGGAACAGAGGCATCCCAAATATAAGTGTGAGCATTACTAATTATACTAATTTTCAACTAAGATTACCCCACCAAAAAGCCTGCTCCCAAAAAGCTCACAGACAACATGACCAAGTCGAGGTCCATTGGTGTGCATTGGTGTGCATTGGTGTGCATATATGAGTCATGATGTGCATATATGAGCCATGATTATCACTTCAGTAGTCTAGGTGGCTCACGTCATAGGTGTTTATTCCACCCATTATGTTCAAGGTACTATTCTAGCAATAATGAGTGTATGTTAACCACCCTCCTGCGATGAAATGTCATTATTTTCTGTGATTTGTAATTCCTCTCCCAAGGAAGGCAATCTTGATGTGTCTTGGTTTCAACTTATAGCATGCTGGTTTAAAACCAGGATTGAGAGAAAATGAGTTTAGTTCAAATGATAATTTTTTTTTTTTTTTGAATCCTGCAAGAAGGTGCCTTCCCATAAAAATGTCCCTGAAATGGAAACAGCCATGGGAAGTGAGATAGTGGTCTGGATATCAGACTGAGGGACTAGCAGTCCAGCGTCTGGATCTAACTTTGTGTCAGGGCCATGGCAATAAATACATAAGTCCAAAGCCCTGTGTCTGAACTCAGAAAGATAAAGAGAACCGCCTTCCCATGCCAATTGAGAAACACTTTGCATTTGTGGCGTGCATTAGCTTTCCCTTACTCTTTGCTGCAGCCCTTGTGAGTTGGAGCCGGACTCACTGCCCCCCCCAATGTGCTTATGGGAGCTTTCCTCACGGTGGGGTCTTTCCAGCTGCGGCCGCTAACATTCTGAATGACAAGCTGCCAGCAGTCAGAAATCCTTCCATGAAGTAGTTCTCTTTACAACATTCCAATATGAAAAGATATTTAAAACATTCAAAGTGAAAAAATACAATAAACATTCATGTGCTTAGCATCAATAATTAGAAAGGCGATCACCCTAATTTTGTCTGCTCCCACCCATTTCCTCCCCTCCCGATGAAATGGGCCGTTGACACAGACGCAGACACGCCGTTGTTCCATCTGAAAATGTTTGACACCTAGCTCTGAAGGTAGAGATTTATTTCTTAAAACAAGAATGGTCACATCTTGGACAGTAACAATTCCTTTATGTCTAGTCAAATTACTCAAATATTTTACCATAATATGTGGAATATTACCCTCCAGTTTCTCTGTTGGGACCAGGAGTCTAGGGAAGCTCTAGAATGCATTATACTTGGGTAACTTTGAACCCAGGGGTTCCCTGGCCACCTCGCCCCCCTCTTCCTTACACTTCACCTAATAAATCAAATCATTCTCTTGTAGGAGCTGTGCTGCCTCCCCGCAGCGTCTCTAACAATTCGTTTGTCCCCTTGTGGATTCTGAGAGTGGTTGGTTGGATCTAGGCTGAATCACATTGGGTCAGACCCCTCAGCACACACAGCAGTGTGTATTTCCACTAGAAGGTATGTGATTGGCTCTCTTTCATTTGTATCTCAATATTCCCTGGATTGTTGTTATTTGGATTCGTTAATTCATCACAGGATGTAAAATGGTGACATCCTATCCTATGCACAGGAGGAAATCATCTCTAAAGGGGAATGTCCTTTACTTCCTGGTTTCTTGGTGGTAATAATTTACATAGGAAAGACGGGATGGATGCTTGATTCTTGTCCATAAACATTATCAAAATAGTCTCATTCTCTTATTTTTATTATTTATTTATTTATTTATTTATTTATTTATTTATTTATTTATTTATTTGACCTCAGAAATTTCATTTGAATTGCCCAGTGCTGATTCTCAGACTGCCCGGTGTTCAGCTAGTGACAGTGTTTTCCTGTTGATGCTTGGGTCTTTCTGATGTAATATTCCTCTGTTGATTTCCTAGCGGTGCTGAAGTAGACTGACACAAATTCAAATGAAGAGGCTCAAACAGCAGCAATGAATTGTCTTCAGTTCTGGCCAGATGTCTGAAGTCAGAATGCTGCTGGAGATTCTCAGTATCTCAATTCCAGACTGTAGTGCTGGGAGGGAGAGAATTTTTCTATGCTGTTCCCACACTCTGGCCATCAGCAGCAATCCCTTATTTCCTCAGATAGCTTATGCATCGCTCCAGTCTCTCTTCTCTCTCTCTCTCTCTCTCTCTCTCTCTCTCTCTCTCTCTCTCTCTCTCTCTCTCTCTCTCTCTCTCTCCTCTAAGCTACCTCTGAGACTCTTTTTTCTCTTCCTTCAAGAATCTGGTCACTGTATTAGTGCTCACCAAATAAACCATTATCTACTTCCAGAAAAGGGCACAGTCATAGGTACCTGATAGGACATGTAATTCTGTAAATATGTTTCTCTTATTGGTTAATGAGTAAAGCCCTGTTGGCCAATAGGAAAGCAAGACAGGCGGGACTAGGAGACAAGGGAGAGGGAGGAGAAGATCCAATGTGTAGAGACTTGAGAGAGCAGAGGTCTGGACCCTCTCTCCAGTAAGGTAAGACCGCGTGGAAATACTTAGATTGATAGAAATGGGTTAATATTTAAGACAGAGCTAGCCAATAAGAAACACTAGTAACAGGCCAACAGCTTTATATCTAATACAGCATCTCTGTGTGTTATTTGGGGCTGATGCGGCTCTGGAACCAGGCTGGTGGGAAAACTGCTCGTAACAGGTACCAGGGGTTGGATCGTGAATGCTTTTGAAGAGAACAAAAGTCAACCCTTAACACCCCTGCGCTGGGATCATTTTACTGCTTTTTCTAAGACTAAATGGTGTACTCTGTGGGGCCCTGCCCCGAGGCACCCAGAGCAAGCCTGAAGCTGTCGGCTGGAACATCGGGCCCCAGAGTTGTTACTGGTTCTCTGCCTGATTTGCTAACACACATCTGCTGGGAGGAACTAAGCCCGAGAACTTGCACGCTTGACTCTTGATTGTTTCCCACTGTGCTGTGAGTCAGTATATAAGCCCACTCCTTCCCCTCAGTAAACGGCATTCGGCATTCCAGCATTCCTGTTGCACGATGATTGCTGTCTTGTCTTTCATTTAAATCTCTAGGCTTTCACCGGATTAGTGGAACAGATTGTAGCTCGGGCACTACAGAACTCACTGTTAAATTTCCCGATAAGACCCAGAATCTTACAGCTGGAAATGGTATTTAGGGACCTCACTCTAAGAACTAACAGAGCTTGCTACTTGACTTGTTTTTGCTTCTGGGCCTTTCCAAAGGACAGATAGTAGAAATAAGCTCATTTATTATAGATAAAATGCACTGTAAACTTGTAACTCCCTTCAAACTCAAATTCAAGATTCCAGAACATAATCCCATGAAGCTATCACAATTGCTCCAAACGAATAGAGTACTGCTTCTCAATGACACAATTTCCTTTTATTCCATACCAAGGGAACAGTCACGAGTCTCAGAATAACAAATATGACTAATTATTTCACTGATATGAGCGCTGAGAACAGTTCTGGATTTTAAAAGTACTTTTCCAGTTCTTTGCACTTTCTAGCCACATTTTTCCCAGAACGTACACTGAAAGAAATGTTTGGTCTCATTCAGCTTTTCTACATATAGTTATGTCATCATATTTGGTGCATAGTCAGGCTCATTAATTAACTTTATTTTTAATTCACTTTATGTTTACACTTTATTTGTTTGGGTGTTTTGTCTGAATATGTCTGTTCACCACATGCATGGTTGCTGCCTCTTGGTTTGAAAAGAGTTCCAGATTCCCTAGATCTGGAAAGACAGCCGGTTGTGGACAGCCATGCGGATGTTATGAACCAAACTTGGGTCCTCTACAAGAGCAGCCAGTGCTCATAACCACCGAGCCATCTCTCCAGCCCTTATTTTTAATTTTTAAATAGACACACGACTTCTAAGAGCAGTTTTACATTTAAAGAAAAACCGACGAAAAGATAGAGGAGTTTTGAGTGCATCCTCTGCCCCTACATAGGCACAGCCTCTCTTGTCATCAGTGTTCCTGCCAGAGTGGCACTCTGGTGACTCCACTCATCAGTGTAACTCAGTGTCAGCCGTGGTGGTCCTTGCATTGCACATTTCACAGGTGTGAACAAACACACAGACAGGTATCCAGGCAACTTGTACTTTTGGTTTTAGAGGGCCTTTGAGGGATGGGGGTTGAGATGGGGTCTCACCGTGTAACTGGCTAGCCTGGAACTCACTATGTAGACCAGGCTAGCCTTGCATTCACAGAAATCCACCTGCCTCTACCTCCCAAATGCTGAAATTAAAGGCGTGCCCCACCACACCTGGATGAAACTGGCATTTATAGGCATTTAGCCTCGTTTTTATTTTATGTGTGTGTTTGAGTGTGTGTGATGTGTGCAAGAGGCCGTGGAGGCCAGTACAGGGTGTCAGCTTCCTTGGCAACTAGAGTTACAGATGGTTCTGAGACTTTTTTTGTAGGTGCTGGGAGTATAACTTGGGTTCCCTGGAAGAGCAACAAGTAATTTAATTGCTGAGGCATCTCTCTTTTTATTTGTCTAATTTATTTAATGAAGTCTGTCTATAAAGTCTGTAGAACATAGCCTCGATTCAGAGTGGCAGCTAATTTACAATGCAAGTTACAATGGTAGGAATCTAGCCTCTACGGCTCTCCTTTCTTTCCTTGGAAATAGCCGTTAAGATGCTTTGTTGTTCGATTTTGATAACTTATTCTACTTGTGAATAGAAATTGTTGTTTTTTGTTTAGTTTGATTTAGTTTGGTTTGGTTTGGTTTGGTTTTTCGAGTCAGGGGTTCTCTGGGTGTAAGCTTGGCTGTCCTAGAACTCGCTCTGTAGACCTGGCTGGCCTTGAACTCAAGAGATCTGCCTGACTCTACCTCTCAGGTTCCGGGATTAAAGGTGTGAGCCACCACCGCCAGGCTAGAAATACCTTTACTTCATTCTTTTCGGCATAGATGCCTTTTACATCTTTCCATTGTGTGTCTTCGTTAGACTCTCCAGTGAAGTCTTGAGTAAAAGTCACAAGCACACAACTTGTCTTTCTCTTGATCTTAAAAGACCCCACTCCTCCTCTGTGATTAAGTGTGAGGCTAGGTGTGCAGCATTTTCCATGGGCATTCTTTACCAGATTGAATTGCTTTCTATTTCTAGTTTGTTGAGCTGCTACTGCTCCCCTCCTTCCCCTGCCTCTCACTCCTCCTCTTCTATTTCATCTTCAACAGGGTCTCTCTTTGTAGCCATAGCTGTCTTAGAGCTCACTATGTAGACAAGACTTGGCCTCTAACTCACAGACATTTGCCTGCCTCTGCCTCCCAAGTCCTGGGATTAAAGGCGTGAGTCATGAAGCCCAACTTCCATCTCTCAAAAGCCTGTTGGATTGTCAAACACTTTTCTGTGTCTATTGAGATAATTATGTGGTTTCTTTCGTTGTCTGTTTGTCCTACTGATGGGATACATTTGCAGCTGTCAAGCCAACCTTGCATTATTGTGGTACAATCTCCTGTGTTGTGTTGAACATTTTCTATATATAGATTGTCGATCTTTGGCTTTAGTATTTGTGGATATGTTGGTGTGGTTACAGTCACAAGATATGCTGGTTGGTATTTTATTTCCAAAGAAAGAGGTCTTTCTTTGGCTTTTGTTTTTAAGGCAATAGTAGTGTCACAGAATGAGCCACAAACTGTCCTCTCATCCTCCATTGTTTGAAAGTAACTTTCCACGTCATAATCTGCAAAGACATGGGCATAACTTTAGTATTTGTATTTATTGTGCATGCACAAGTGTGTGCGTGGGAGGGGGAACACGTCTGCTTTCTGCTCGTCTGTCTCAGTGCATGTGAGGTCAGAGGGCAACTGTGGAAGTCAGTCCTCACCTCCTGTCAAGGGTTCCCAGGGGCTGAGCTGAGGTCAGCAGGCTTGGTCACAGTCTCCTTCACCCACTGAGCCATCCCGTCTGCCTCATATTGTCACTTCTTACAGCTTTATAGTACTTCATCCAACAGACGTGCCTGTGTTTGTTCAACCAGACTCCTACGTGAATTGTTTCCAGTCTCTGTCTATTAAAACGTATATGGTACCAAGTCATCCTAACAGTGAACTTTCCATATTTTTGTCTGTATTTCTGTAATATGGATTTCCCCAAAGTAAGATTAATGAGTTAAAGAGTAAACACATGTGGGACACATTTGAAATTGTTAAATTCTGCTCTGTAACTATTAAACCATTTGCATTTTTAAAGAAAGAAGTCATTATACACAGTCTTTACCAACAAACTAGTTGCACAATTTTTTGTCACTGTGATAGCCATATTTACTGTAAAAAAAAAAATAAATAAAAACCAGCAGATTGACAGTTTCACTTTCCAGTGGTTTTAATGTGTTTTCATGGCGCCTGCTGAGCTGCCCACATTAGGTTACTCATTTACAAAGAAGATGGAACTTTGTCCTGTTTCTTGAGCATGTGCGATTTAAGGGTTAGAGGACCTCTTCACCGGTCACAGTGAGAGCATGTTTTCCCCAGCTGAACATTTGGTTTTGGACCACGCTTAGGATGTGTTTTTTCTTTCTCTGCAAAAATTTTGATTTTTAAGTTTTGTAATCAACCCCCTTGACTTCATGTCTGAGGAGAGGGCAAGTATGGGAATTGTTTAGAAAGAAAGCGTTTTGATTCTGATTTGGAAGAGCCCCAGCTCAAGGGCGTCAGAAGTTGATGACCCAAAGGCCTCGAACTTGTGACCTCTCAAAGCTGCCGACACTCACTTTGCCTCTGGTACAATTATCAGCACAGTAAATAAAGACAAGTAAATAAAGTAAATAAATAAAGTAAATAAAGACAGATTTCTAAGCAACTCCCTCTAGCTTATAAACTGTTTCCTGCCAGAAAACACACACACACACACACACACAAACACACAAAACAAAACCAAAAAACCTTCAGATAAAACCAAGTTGCCCTTGGCCTTCCAAAATGTGACTGGCACATAGATTTGCTTCTAAAGGCCATGCTGTAAACGAAGAGTGTTTTTCTCTGACCACCGAGCCTTCTCTCCTACATTCAGGTCTCTGTGGAGATACCACAGCACCATGGGTGGAGACAGCATCCACTGTTGTCCTAGTCCTAGCCCATCTGCACGCTGCCCAGAATGTTTCCATATCCTTGCGCTCACCAGGACTTTTTTAGAAAGCCTCTCGACACCTTCAGAGGACCTGCATGGGGTTTCTGTGCTGTGGGTGATGCTGTATTTGTTTTCTGTGGAAACCTTCCCTCCTCGCTACATAAAGCTTCCACAGTCTGTAGTTGCCGCCTTCATGCTTTCTTCTTTCTGGCCAGGGAGCTCAACCAAATGAGCTCTGTTCATATCACACTTTTATTCAAACTTCTTTTCAAGGCATGGTCTCACTATGCAGCAGTAGCCCTGGCTGTCCTGGAACTTAGTGTGGATGGAGCCCAGGCTGTCCTCAAAGTCACAGGGATCCTCCTTCCTCCGTCTCCCTAGTGCTGGGATTAAAGGCGCAAACCTTTGAAAGGCAGTTTTAAACACTCAGTAACATAATAGTACCCACGTCCTACCACCTGGCCTTCAACTTAAGTTTCTATAGCATACATGTTTTTAAATTAACTGCATAAATTGACTGAGAACAACTTTGTGCAAGACACAGAG